>CAJQZJ010033226.1:2195972-2314104 GCA_907164525.1 Lophiomys imhausi | reverse complement strand
ACACACACACACACACACACACACACACACACACACACACACACACACACTTGCTTCTCATGTCATTCAACCTTGCAAATTCTCCACCACTAAAACCCAGACAAATAGGAGTATCACTGCCCCTATACACCAGATGCTCAGATTTGATGGCTAAAACCATAACCAGAGACACCTCCACACACACAAAGTGGCATCACTATGCTCTGTGGATAGTTGACGATTAGTCTTGGTCCAGAATAGTAGATCCAATTAGTCTGCACTTAGAATACACAAGAAACATGTGATTAGTGAGACTGTGTCCTTGGGGCTATTAGTCCATCTTCCTCTGCACATTGCTTTCTCATGGTCATTATAGTGAATTTCTATAAAGAGGTGGATTACTAGCACATGTTCTGAGGACCAGGAATATAAAATGTGCTTTATTGGACAGAAATCAAGGCATCTGCAGATGTGAGCCTTATGGAAACACTAAAGAAGAATGGCTTATCTGCTTTCTTCTGCTTCTGGGGTGTGTCCCTTACCAGGCTTTGGCTATCCTACCGTTATCAAGGCTAGCAGTGATGCATCTAGCCTCACTTTCGGCACTTACATTTGTCCTTTGTATTCAAGTTCCTCTCTGCCTCACTCTCATAAAGACACTTGCAATTAGGAGCTGGTTGACTAGTCCAGGACATTCTTTTCACCTTAATAACCTTAATAAATCACATCCAAAAAGCCTTTCGGCATGCAGGCAGCATTTACAGATTGCAGCAACTAGGACTTGGATGGCACTGGGGACCATGAGTCAACCTGTCATTCAAGAACAAGTAGCTTTTCTCTTAAACTGATAAATCTTTTCTTCAAATAAGTGACATGTCTTAAGAATTTTACTTTTGCCAGGATCTAGATTATAAAGATAAAAAGTAGTCCTCCTGACTTAATACGGTAAAGAACATTTCTAGGAATCTACACAGGCTGGAGTGGGAAGGTAGATGGTGTTTCTTCCCTTCTGTGAAGAATTTGGATTCTCAGGACTTAGATTCAGTCTTGAAAAAACAAGCAGAATGAAATCTTCCCGTGAAGACAGAATCAGTGTGTGTCAAGGGGCTAGCATTGCCTTGTACACCAATAGATAATTTCCTCAGTCTATTCCTTGTTCTACAATAATTGTCTTGATTAAATGGGTTGCTGAGGGTAACTTCTTGGACCCAGAAAACCTTGGAATCTTGTCACATGTACCCTAAGTAAACTGGGGTGCTTCTTCCTGCTTCACTCTTCCAAGGATCCCAGTCATCCTTCAGGGATCCTTTCCTTGCCTTCTGTCTTCTTACTGTTCCTGTACCCAAGCCTCAGAGAATGTTATTTCCAAGAGTGCAGGCTGACTTCCATGTTACCTGTTCCTACTCTTTTTTCCCCTCCTTCTCCTTCCCACTCAAGTCTTCTAGTCCCTGAAACATGTGAAATATGAAGAGAGAAGTCCTATATTCCTCTACTTGTAAGACTAAAAACAAAGCCTCCGTAAAAAGCAAGCAGCTTTAAGAGCTAGATTGGCTGACTAGAAATTTGTTTTTTGCTGTGTCATTCTCTTTTTCCCCTTTATGCTGACACAACTAGGGCTATTCATAGTTTGAAAGCTGATAAGCACATTCGAGTGTTGTGAGGAATAGATGGCTTATATTGTTATGCTACAGAGACTCTGTGTCTGATCCAGGCATTTCAGCCTCCAGAATATCATGCATATATGCCCTCATATCATTAAGAAGCTGAGTGTCTATGGGTGCTAAGATGGAATTAGGGAGCTAGCCCATAATTCCTGGAATCCTCAGTCTTTGTTTAACAAATGAAGACAAAGACTTGGGGAACCTTTGAAGATTTGTTCAAGACCTCACAGCTTAATAAATGCAAAACTTCACTGTGGTGGTTTAAAGTGCATCAGATGGAGACTCACAAATCCAAGGCATCATTGGATCAGAACACAACTATTAGAAAAATACCTTCCTTCTGGGGCTCAGTTCTCAAGTTCTTGGGTGGAGATGATTTACAAGTCTCTTCTGTAGCCATTTACAGCTGTAACTCAATATTGTTGCACACATATAAACACATAGACATTCACTGAGAACCCTGAAAACTACAGCTGAAAACATCCCATCTCTTTGCCAGGGATCCATGAGAAAAAATAATTTTCCAGTATCTTCTTCTTCCTAGGCACAAAGGGACTAGAAACATTTCAGGAACTATTAAAACCAGAAATAAGGGAAGATGGGCTCTGCCCATTGAGAACAGATAGAACAAGATGACAACAATGTACAAAGGAACTTACTAAGTGAGGGGCCACTAGCAGCACCAATAACTTAGATCTTTCTTGTGGTATGTAGTGTTCTCATCTTAGAACCATAGTCAAAAAGAGATGTCTACTAGCCCTCTATTTATTTGTAAAACATGTTTCGCATGCACACCTAAACATCCATGAATACAGGTGCACATACCTGTGCACAGACACAGAGGCGTACATTGATTCCACATAAACAGATATGTAGCCATTTTCTCCCAGTTGAAACATTCCCTACTAGAGGGATGTTTCTTAAGACTTAGGCAGTAAGAAAAAAACAACTCATAAGTATCAGGAGGCTACTGAAATTTACAAGATACAAAAGTCCATTCTATGGTTATATAAACACTAAAAATCACTGGGCAGAGGAGACCCTTTGAATGAACATGTCAACTGAAAGTCCTACCAGGAGAGCTACAAATGTAGCTTTTCTGAGTTGTTATCCACACTGGAGTGGATTATGCAGAGTCACAATTGCCTTCGAGATACCATGCTCTTATTAACATCCTTTCATATGTGTAATCGTTATTAAACCCAGTTAACTCAATGGTTCACTGAGATGGACTTGGGTGGTCATTTCTTTGGTCTGTCATTGGTTTCTTCGCTGGGATAAACAGATACTCACCCATGTTCCTTCAAGAAAAGTCACATAACAGTAGACTTCATATTAACTATTAATCTGATTCTAAGATGTGCTTTAAAGAGTAATAACAAAACATATTTCTGGATCCTCAGAGAATCCTCTGTTCCTGGCTGCAACAACAGAGTTATCAGGGGCATTGGGCGTGGTAGAGTAGTTCTAGATGCCTGTGTTTTGTAGGCTATCTCATGGAGTGAGGATACTAGCTAGAAAGGGGGCATAATACTTAATGCAGAATGAAAAACATGATCACATCCTGAAAACCCAGAAATGACTGCAACATGTCAGAAGCCTTTATATATTTTATGACCTTATAGCATCTTTGTTTTTTAAAACATGGGTACCCATAACATACGACAGGTGTTACAGTAAATTAAGACAGAGATTTTTTTTTCTATTTGTGCATTAATTTATTGAGTCCATGACTATTCACAGACTATCTGTTACATCCCATGCATGGAAATTTGGGGAAAGATTAATATGGTCCTTTACCCATTGGGAAATTTCTTACTAATGTGGGGAAAAAGGAATGTTAAATGGTGGTTGTATCAGGCAGGATGTCATTACTGCAGTAACATGTTATACCCAACAAAATGTGACAGTAAGCTCAAAAGGACAGAATGATCAAAAATATTGGAATAGTGACACTCTAGTACGTGTCTCCCAGAAAGTCACATCTTGATAATTAGAAATATGGAGAAAGACATTGTACATGGGGATAAAAAAGCAAGACATGGGTATTTGTAAGACTGGGAACTGGTACAATCACGGAACACTGGCCAACCCAGTTGTCTACAGTATGGGAATACCTGGTAGTATAAGGATAAGAAGAGCTTAAATCAAATTCCTTCAATACTTGAGATGTTAGTGCCAAGTCTGAAGACAATTGAAAAAAAACAGGAAATGTTTTACGGTTGCAGCAATACTCTACTAGGATGAGTCACCCAGGAAAGGCTAACCTGGGCAAAGGGAAGACTGAAAGAAGGAAAGCAAGTGTGAAAATTGACTCTTGTGATGAGGACAACATGGAAAAACAATGAATGGCCAAGGACACAGAGAATTGATGGGCAGTTCCTTTCTAGGGTGACTTTGGAGTCCAATTTTTCTCTCGCCATATCAGAAATATCCCCATAATCATATGTTCTATATGAGCAAAGAGAAAACACACTGACAATGACATGGAGAAAACCAATTGCCTAGAAAATGTTTGTAATTAAGAATCTACTACTTAAGATTCAAATCCTTACAAGAAAACTAGCAACATGCAATGTGAAGATCAAGACAGAGAGAGAATAACTTGTTCCACACAAATTAGAACCATCTGAGATATTAAAGGGGAGCTTAGAATAATATTCTGAAAGGAATTGTACAAAATGTGACAGATTAAAAAGAAACATTCTTCAAAATTAACTATAAGGTCAACAGCTAGCAGTATATTGCAGAGTGTCACAGGGCTGTGTCATGTTCAAAGTCCTGGGTCTAATATTCATCATCACTAAAACAAACCAACAAACAAGTAAAAATAATGTCAAAAAAGTCTCCTAGAAAATACAGCAAAAAAAAGTAAAATTTGAGCAAAACTCAAAAGTCATAGAAGATTATTTTAGGATGTTGTGATCACTAAGGGCTTCGTTGGGTTAAAGGCAGAAATATAGTAAGTTGTGGGACAGAAATCCATCACAGGTATTAAATTTTGCAGAGTCAGGGAAAGAGGTTATAGTGGAATGTTCTGGAAGAAAGTTTTGAAAGTCAGAATAGTCAGTAGCTAACCCGACAACCTGGAGAGCTGTGTATGCTTAGACATTACAATAGGACTGCAAAGGGAAGGATCTTGGAGAGGTGTCTCAGCCCTACCAGCACTGACCTGTTGCTGTGTATTTGCTGTGTGTCAGTGGGCTTGAGGCTGCTATGGTCCACAGGGATAATAGGGGGAGACCTAGACACAGCAAAAGAAAGAACAGGTGGGTTAGCATCCAGTCTCTCTGCTTTTGACCATCACCACCAGTAAACCACAATCCTCAGGGAACAGTGATAGTTAAATCTGACCTTCCATCTCTTACAGTCACATCTGTATTGGCCAACCTAGCCCAGAAACAAGGGAAATCCCCACTTAATTCATGTAGATAGGGAACAAATCATGAGAATGGTTCAAAGTCTGACTGTTAAAAGAACAGAAAAAAAAAAACCCACTGGAGAAAATTATCACCAAAATAAAAGTCTTCAGATTAAAACAACACAACAAAGAGTAGATTACAGTTTTTAAAGATCTGCACTTAGCACATCTTTGTGAAATTTCAAAGCATATGATCATAATTAGATGCTCATATGTGCTCTCAGAAACAATAAATCACATAAAAATGGCAGTGGCTGTCTCTGACTACCTTGTCAGAACTGATAAAGCAGATCTACTCCTTCACAGCTCTCATGCAAAATGGCATATTCATAGAACCTTGATTCTATATCTTAGTCAAGTACAAAGGCAAGATAAAATCATTTAGAAATGCAAATATCAAGGTATCTAGTTGCCTATTTTCCATGTAGACTTTCAGTAAAAACCAGATATTTTATAACATCATAAAAAGTCTAAACAAAGATGATATGAGACACTTAAAATGTGTCATCCACCCAAGTATCAAAGAATCTTCCAAGATAATGACTTTCAATAGGATTTGACAAATTGGACCGACCTATACAGATGTGAACAGGAAAGCAGTGGTCTCCATCAAATCCATCTTTACAAGGAGTAGGCACATTCTAAGAGGAGAGAAATGATCAGAGATAGAAGTAAAAAGAAAAAATTTTCATTCAATATATATTAAGAAAGAAACATTTGATCTAGATTTTGAAACTACTCTATTAAGTAATGAAAAGACAGGTAAAATACAACCTCAGTACATTATTAGGCCTTCATTGAACAAATTAAGGTAAAGAAATTTCATCAGATAAATAATATGTATTTATTTCTGTTTCTAATCTGTTTTTATTACATGCAGGCACATCAAGTAAAATGACTTAAATAACAACTAAAAAGTCAAGGAGAGAAAATAAGAAGAAAAATATATAAGCTTATTGATACCTTGAAATTTGCATTTCTAAACTATGTTCTTTCTAGCAAAAGGAAAATGAGTATTTCTTAAATAAAATTTATGTCTGATACAAAATCACTAGGGACGGACACACATAACTTCAAAAATGCTTATCAGAAGTACTGGAATAAGTGCATCACTTGGAATTAGAGATAAAACTCGTCAAAATGATAACAGACAGAAACAATGGATGTTTAATGTCTCTGAATCCTAATTTAATTCCTCAGTCCCAGGAAATAGAACTATTGTAAAAGGGGAATTCTTTTCACTCTAAGCACTTCTGCATTATCATATTTTTGACACATCTGTGCATTACTTTGTTTTTAAAAAATGAAAGCAAGTGATTTTGATTACTGTACATAGATGTGCTAGAGAATTATTTAGTTGTTTTTAGAAAGCACATTTAATAGTTTAGTCATAAGGAAAATCATATGTGCAACTGTCTCTTAAATGCTTAAGAAAAAATAAAGTATGTGAACATGAAGACAGAACATTAGCAGCATAAAATGACTACATTAAAAGATTCTAAGTGAAGTCTTTTATGCAAGAATTCCTTGTACTACTCTCTCAACATTCTATAAACTTGAAATTATTTGTAAATAAATAAAAGCAAATTTTAAATAATTCAAAACATATTAGCAAGACATAGTTACATTTTAACTGTCAAGAATATAATTTAGAAAAACATCTACCAAATTTGTATACTCTTCACCCTTTAATTATAATTAAAACAGGAACTTGGGCATGAAAGACAATAATTAAAATTGTGAATATAAAAAAGAATAAAGAATGTCCCTCCCTAGAGGCATTGCAGATGTGGCTGCTATGTCACATGTACATCAGTAGGTGTCAGAGAGGAGAGAGGCTATGTCTACATTCAGTGTTCTGACCTATAAACATCTGAGTGAATAGTAGCCTAACATTCCTGGAAAAAAGCAAGTTGGAGACCAACACTGGTTCAACATCATGAGCCCCAGAGAGGGAGCTAGCCTGTGATGACCACCAGTCCAGCACCAGGCTTGCATCAAATGGGCTCCCAGGAGAGCAAGCAAGCCAGAAACTAAAAGAACCATGCCTGTCCCTGGATGTGGAGGTTGTGGCTGACCTGGCCCTGAGGGTGTGAGAGTAGGACAGCCAGTCCTGCCTTTTATTTGCTTTGTGGTGGTGTTGTTGAGGGAAAGATCCCCTTCCCAGTTTTTGCCCTCATAACTAGTGGTGGACAGGAGATCTGGCCCCAGTGGGGTCACAAGAGCAGGAGAGCTGTCCTTTCCCCTCACATGCTGTAGCACTCAGGAGAACAGGCCCTGTACCTAGCTGGACAGCACAATACAGCTGGCCCTGCATGTAGGGTTTGTGGTTGACCCAGCCCTGAGGAAGTGAGTGTGGGAGAGCCATTTTGTCTGCTTTGCAGTGGTGTTGGCAAGGGAGAGATGACCTCTCTTCCCTTTTGCCCTCACCACCAGTGGTGGAAAAGAGATCTGGCCCCAGTAGGGTAGCATGGGTAACATGGGTAGGACAATAGAACTAACTCTATATGTGGGGGTTGCAGGCCCAGAACAAGAGCTTCGAGTTGGCCTACTCCAACATCTACCCCATGAATGAACTTCTGGAGTGCATGAAGAGACCAGTTCCACAGACCCAAAACTACAGGATCTCCATGACAAAGGACAACAACGGAATATCTGAGAGGAATCTCAGTAAGATTCCAGTATTGACAAAATAGCAGAAGCCAGAGGCCTTGTACCCAACCAAGTAATCGTTATAATGAGCATTTGCAAGAAAAATGTGTGAACAAAGGGAATATTGTGAGACACACTACAACTTTCACAATGAGACTTCTTTTATCTGTTGGGAGAGGTTTCAAGGGTTGATAGTGGGCCTGAGGGGAGGTGGGAGAAGAGTGGGAACAGGGTCCATGATGTGAAATTCACAAAATAAAAAAAAAACAATAAGAAGAAAAAAAGAATGAAGAAGAGGAGGCCAGAGAGCAAAGGAGACTGCAAGAAAAAGCATGGATACCTTGGGGTGTGGAAGAGAAAGAAATGAACAACAACAGGGAATAGAAGCTTAAGAATGGCATTGGTTTCCACAGCTCTAATAAGAGTCCAGGATAGGAGGAAAATATGGAAGACATTTCTGTGATTGTTGTACTGTGCTGTGTTTTGGCACAAACCTAAATATATCTTAGAATCTTAATTGAGAAAATACCTCCATAATATTGTCCTATAGGCAAGACTATAGGGGATTATCTTAATGTATGGCTGATGTGGAAGCATCCAGTCAATTGTGGGTAGTACTACTCCTGAGCCAGTGGCCCTCAGTGCTATAAAAAAAGCAAGTGGAGAAAGTTACCAGGAACAAGCCAATAAATAAGCAGCATTCCTCCAGGGATTCTGATTCAGTTCTTACCTCTAAGTTTTTTGCCTTTCATTCCTGCCCTAACTTCCCTTCCTGATGGACTGTGACCTGAAGTGTAAGTCAAATAAATGCTTTTCTCCCCACGTTGCTTTTGGCATGGTGCTCCATGTGTTTGGTACAGTCTCAAGACATAACCTTGGTTTCTGGAACACCCTGCTTAGATCCGTTCTACTCTAATCAACCTCAGCTGTGGGTCACTATTGTAACGGGAACTATGATTGATTCTCAGTGCAAAGATTTTAAGGCCCATTCTGGTTGTCTTCCTTCCATTAGAAACAAATCCCCAAACAGGCACTGAGGTCTCAAAATGAACCAGAGGACACAACTTCGTAACAAAATTGAACACAATTCTCAGAAAAGATTATAAACATTTTCCAATCCATTTCTCCACAATGGAAAACAACTCATTTAATATGGAAAGTATTTTCACCAAGCCTACTTCTTTTGACCTTTTAATTTGAGGTCTAACTCATTATTTTGTTTGTTTTCCCTTTAAAACTCTTGGAGTTTTTCTGAGGTTTAAATTGATTACTAATGTTTTTCATTGTGTGAAACAATAAACAAAACATATTCAGTAAAAGATAAAGATAGACATTGTTGACACTATGTTAAAATATATACATTGCTTTATTTCTAAAGACTGTTCCCAAATAACTGGGGTTTTCTTATTATGAATGTAATATATTTCATTACAATGACTTTTAATCTTTGAGGCACATAAAACAACAAAAGCAAGGGAAATTTCCAATCATGCCCAATCAGTAGAAAATGTAACGTTCATCCAGTATTGTAAAATTCTTCATCAATTCTACCAGTAAAATCCTAGTTAACACATGTTTTCAAGCTGTGCCAAACTGACTTAAGCTAATCAATGTTGCTCTTAAGAAGGCCCTGTAATTTGAGTCCTGCCCTTGAGAGAACTTTAACTATATTTAGGAAGAAAATGAGGGAAATTACAAAAAATATATAACTGGTAATCACTAGAGAAAAATTCATTTCACACATTTTATCCTAGAGCAAAATATTTCTTCTCTCTCTCTTTCTCTCTCTCCCCCCCTCTCTCCTCTCTCTCACTTCCTCTCAGCATCTAACCCAGTAGGAAATGCAGACAAAGATATTCTTTATCGGAATGCCTTCTCAATCTCCTCCTTTTCCATCACAGTTTTAGTCCTGGGAAAATAAAACAAGGCATGCTATAGCATTTCTAAGCCTAGAGCTATTTCATTTTTATTCAAATGCTTTAAACTCCATAAAGTATATGAAGCTATATATTCATATTTCAGAAAATATAGCAAGTATGTCTTTTCTCAGCATCATTTAATACTCGATAACTTGTTCCTAAATGATTTTGCCATCTGAATATATTCTTTATCATTGAGTTTCTCTCCATTCGGGCGGGGCTCTTAGAATCTTCTCTCACTGTATAATTTCAAAGTCATTCTTTGAAGCACAGAAAGATGACTTTTTCGTTGCTGATAATTTAGAAAATAATTCTTTGAGATGCATTATGTTCAAGAACCATATATTTGTCCCAATACCCAGGAGTGAAATGCTTTTGAGAAATAGCATTTCTCAAAATGCTATCTGTGGCTTGTCTGACTGTCTTATTTTGCTATCTGCATGGTGTTGTATAATGTTTTCTATGCATTTAGATTATTCTGAGAATGTTTAATTCATCCAGAGACAAACTCAGTATCTGGATAGAAAGAAAAAGAAAGAAAGGAAGGAAGGAAGGAAGGAAGGAAGGAAGGAAGGAAGGAAGGAAGGAAGGAAAAGAAAGAAAGAAAGAAAGAATGAAAGAAAGAAAGAAAGAAAAAGAAAATTCATATGTAAAAAGAACTAAACATTTAATCTTTTTCTATTACCAGGTCTAGCTGATCTGGTTGTCACTGGAGTGAACACATGAGAAGGGACAGTGGTTCTCAGTATTCTCCAATAACCACTAGACAGAAAGCAGCAGTGGGCCCTATTTCCATCCACATTCCCTGGTCACAAACTGTACAGTCAACACAACTCACTGTGGAGACTTTAAGACATACCAGTACTTAGGTACAGGATTTGTATCCACCCAGCCATAGTCAGTTCAGAAAGTCTGGGCTGTAGAGAAGGAAAAGGTAAATCACTCAGCATCCTGTGGTCAAAGTGAAGCCATGGTAGGCATGATGTTCACCTGTAGGTGTGACATATGGGTCAAGGAGTTGGTTCACATCAGGAAAACTATTAATCTCTTGATGTGGCCTTTTCTTACAATGCTTAAGCAGCTTTATCATGTGGCATCAAATTTGTCTCTGGCTATCTGTTTGTTTACCTTTTGAGACAGAGTCTCATATATCTCAGGCTTGCTTTGTTGTCAGGATGACTTTAACCACTAATTCTTCTGCCTCTGTCTCCCAGGTGCTAGGATTCTAGTCAGGCACCCCCATGTCCATTTTATGAGATGATGGGGATCAATTTCAGTTCTTCGTGTTGGTTGATAAGTACCTGAGCAACTGAGCTACATCCCCAGTCTTCCCACTTGCTAGTTTTTCCAACATCTATTTATTTATTTGTCTGTTTGTTTGTTTATTATTCAAGTTACATCTGGATCTCCACCCCCTCCCATCTTGGTCCCACCCTCTCATCCTCTTCCCCCTTTCCTTCTCCTTCTCCTTGGGTGAGGGGGCTGCCATATATCAAAGCCCCTCAGTTCATCAGTCACATGATGTCTAAGAGTTTCCTCTTGCTCTGGGTCCCAACATGGGCAGCCCAGCTATGGTAAAGTGTCCCACTAATGGGCAATTGAGTCTATGACCCAAGGCTTTAGAGGAAAGCTTTTTTTTCTTTACTGAGTTCTCATGAACTAGAAACAGCCTTCTTGGATGTTTTTGACACAGGAAGAATTTCAATCTCATCTACCTGTTCTTTGAAATTCATTTCCTTAATCTGATAAAGACAGGTTAAATCCACTCTGCATTCAGCATATATTAAATACCTACTACATCCCAGAATCTACAATGTGCCTTAGCAAAGATCAAGGAGTTATAATTATTAATGATACTCTGCTATGATTACAGACAGGAGAATAACATAACTACCCTCCATGCAGCATAGGATCGAAACAGAGTCTGAGACTCTCCTCCAAACATTAGGCAGCACATGGTATGCCTTGTGGAAAAATAGAGGGAAGGATAGTCCCATGATGGGAAGAAGAAGAAGGAGGAGGAGGAGGAGGAGGAAGAGGAAAAGGAAGAGGAAGAGGAAGAGGAAGAAGACGAAGAAGAAGAAGAAGAAGGAGGAGGAGGAGGAGGAGGAGGAGGAGAAGAAGACACAGAGTTTGAACTGGGTAGAACACAGATAGTGACTCTGGGAGGAATTATGGGGAGGAGTAGGGGGGGTGAGAATAATAAAAAATACAATGTACTGAATTCTAAAAGAATTGATAAAAATGTACTCCTGAAAAGAAAAATGAAGGGTGATACGGTTTGACAGAAGCTCTTAAAAGTTATTTTTATTGTGAATTACAAAATATTTCAAATATCGACTGATAGCAAGTATTATCTTGAGCCAACAAGAGTCTGCAGATGAACCATAACTGGCACGGCCCTTAGAGTGAGAGAAGTCCAGTGTCAGCTCTAGGAATCCACAGAACCCTGGGATCTCCCTGCATGACATGCCTCTGGGCATTCAGACTCCCAGAGGGGTCTTGATAGCAGAGCAGTGAGGCAAGATGCTCTTAGGACAAGGACAGAGGTTGAAATAGTAGGGGATCAGTATCTGCAATGCGTGGGGCATGCTTGAAGGAGCTTAGGCTGTTTAATCTGAAAGAGATGAGGCTCAGGGGAGCTGTGTAAGCTTTCTCAACATGATTGAAGGGCTGTCATGGGCACAAATGGAATTTACTTATTCTTGTGAATAGAGGGCTTATAAAGATCAAGGAACAAAGTCATAAGAGGAAGTAGAGTGGAGTGCAGAGTAAGGAACTTCTAAAGAAAGAGCTGTCCAGAAATAGTGTAAGCCACTAGAGCAAGTAAATATCACACCCATGGAAGGCTCTGTCATCTGTCAGCAGCCAGTCCTGGAGGCAATCTGTGAATTCCTAAGTCTGAGGAGAAAATTGGGATACATACTCTTACAGTTCCCAGCAACCCTGATGTTTTTTTCATTACTGACAAAACTTTAAACCCGAGTGATCAATCTGAAGTCAACCACTCTTTCTCAAGCCCCATTTTATGAATGAGAAAACCAAGATGGCTGGAGATAAATGGAAAGATCACAGGCATGGGGATCATAAAGCCTACACCAAAAACACAGACCTCCTTGGGCCTTGCTAATTTTGCTTCCACTCTGAACTCAGTATTTCCAAAATGGATCCTGGCCCATGCCCAGATTTATCTTTTTAAAAAATTGAGTCAATTTGAAAAATAACCTTATATGCACTTGAACACGTTTCCCACATGCATTATTAAGAAGATAAATTCTACAGGAAAATAAAAAAGACTAATATGTGTGTGGATATGAGGATAGCCAACTATCCTCAGGTAGCCATTTTTCACAATCCCCAATATCTATGTACTATTCTCTAAGTTAGTCTTATAAATACAAAAATAAATAAGATACTACCTCTTTTCAAGAGACTCATTGATCCAAAGTATAGGAGTGGAGCTAAGGATGCATATGAAAATGCACTGAGTGGATATTTGACAGAGACAAGCTTTACAAAATGCTGTATATTATAAAGGGAGGAAACTTGTAACTATGTTCAGGAAAACTAGAGAAGGAATCCCAGAACATGTGACACTTGACTCCTAACTTGAGATATGTAAAAAGGAAGGCTGGAAGAACAGAAGATGGAGAGGTGGAAAGTCTAGATAGGAATTGGGGAGCTCCATGGGGCTGAAACATATACTAACTCAAGGAAGTGATGGAGACTGAGACCATGCTTAAAACCTGTCCTTAAGAATTCAGAATTGACTACATATGAAAGTGCTTGGTTACATATATGTTTATAACTGATCACTGTGGAAGCTCTATTAAAGATGGCATCATCCTGACTGTGTTGGACAAGGCTGGACTAGCAATGTAGCTGATATTCATTTCTGTATTGGTGTACTGAGTCTCTTTCCCAGCTTACTAACAACATGACATTCATATTTCTTGGAAAATTATAAAAAGAGAAAAGTAAAAATATCATAAATATTTAAATCTCCCTTTCTTTCTTGTTTCAAATGACAGCCAGTATTTCAGTTCAAAGACAATGTTAGTATATCTTGCCTCCTCATCATTGGTCTAGACCATGCGAGACCTCAGCAAATGTCTAACAAATTTATATTGAAAAAAACATCATTTTTAAGAACTACAGACCAGATACAATAAAGAAACATTATATTTTCATTTTAAAACAACTGGGGAAATTTATGCCCATTTTTAAATTTTTAATTGGTAATGATAATTATACATATATTTATAGAAGATGATGTATACATAAATATGTATGTGCACACATGTTGCAAGACTACTAAATTAAACTCACACACTTTTATCAGCTCTCACAATCATCTTTCTGTGACATGCATATTAAAAAATCTACTTCCCTAGCAATTTCAAAATCAGTATTATAACCTTATGACTATGATCACCATGCTATAAAATAGGTCTCAAAGCCCCATTTCTTCCATTAGATGGAAATTTTGTAGCCTTACCCAAATTCTCCCCCTTCTCACTCACCTCCCTTTCTCTGTTTCTCACCCACCACCATTCTACTATTTACTTCTATAAATTTGATTACTGTAGATTGTATATATACATAAGATCATGGGATATTTTATTTTTCAGTGTCTGGTATAATGCCCTAATTTTTCTCTAACTACTACCCTTAATACATTCTTCATCAATGGGTCTCCCAAGGTACATGTAGTCTCTTTTTTTTTGCCATTCTAACTCTTTAAATATCTTTGGTAAAGTATATTGAGTTTTGTCACCTTCCAGCCTTGTTAGTATGGATATAGTCTGGCACATTTCTGCTCTAGAGATTGATCATTGTTGGTCAGTACCCATCAACACAGTGCATTCCTTTGGCCACAGTAAATTATTTTGAGATAGCCACCACTCCCAGTCAAGTACATAAAACACCATGAAGCATTTGCTGGCATTCACAGAGAAGAGACCTATGACCGTCCCATAGATTTTAACGTGAGGAACACAATGTCTGGAACTCAAGCAGCCATCCTCTGATCATGATAGAAGGACTTTGCTAAGACTTACCCCAACAAACCACTTGTCAGAGCCAATCAGTAGGGAGAAGCCAATGTCAAAGGCACGTGACTCAAGTTCACCAATGGGACCTCCATCTGCAAAGGAAGCCACTCACCTTTTTCTGCTTCAACTAATTTGAACAAGACTCTCAGTTAGAGTTTGGAGATGTCTGACTGGGATGTGCTTTTAAAATCCCAATTTTAGAATCATGAATTTAGTGAAAGTGTTTTCTTCTGACTCACTCACACGTGTGACAGGAATGATGATCCCAAGAGGAACAGAGCTAGTCACATATTTTGGAGGACAAAGGTAATATTTATTTAAGTGATATTTCAGGAGAAAAGCAGTATTGAAGAAATGTCTTTCATCTTATTTTTATATATGTAGAAAATAATGATTTGTCAAGAGTGAAATATAAACCCAAACACAGAGAAACTCTCTCTGAAACTGCTATAGCCAATTCCCTCATACAGAGTAATAATTCATTTTCTCTGTTTTAAAGACCAAGGCAAAGACTACTGAATCAATTAACATAAGTTACCTCCTTTTGCTCAATCATCATTTTAGTTGACACTGGAGAAAATCATGTCAATTAATTAATCTGACTTCGGATTGTCATCTTGAACCACTTTTGAAAACTGTTTTCAATGAACATAACTAAAGGAAAAGAAAGAAATTAACTTTCTGGAGTGTTTCATCTGTGTTGATCAGTTTTTAAATTGCATTTAACTTGCTATTCCACTTAATCCTTATGACAATTCATTTATTACACGATGGATGTTACTATAGAGAGGGCATTTTATAGTGATTAAAAAAATGGAACTATAGAACTACAGTGATGGGCATTGTATAGTTGTAAGCAATATAAAACTACAAGGGAAAAACAATAGGAAGAAATAAGGAGCCTTTGCAGAATATTGGTTGCAGAGTGGGAGGTGAGTTGCTAAAATCAAGGTGAAATTCCTCTGAAGAAGTGATATTTTAAATGCTGGTCAGTGAAAGAGTAGCAGCCATGAAAAGAGCAAAGAAGATCTTGGCACAAGATCTCTGAGGTAGTCATGAGCTGAGAAGCTATCCAACAAGGTAGGATATTTCTCACTTCCATTTTTAGACAAGAACATTGAAAAACACAGGGCTTCAGTAAATTATAGAGGAGAGCAGAGGGGAGGGGAAGGAAAGGGAGAGGAGGGGAAGGGAAGGGAGGGAGGGGAGAGGAAAAGAACTCTTGGGTCAGGAGAATGGAAGCCACTTGGCAAGCATATGATATTATTTAAAACATTATAGCTAGAATGTTCAAAATTTAAGATTTAAATTCAAACTTAAGAGTATGCTTTATACATGGACTGGACCTAGGTCCCCTGCACATGTGTACTGGATAGGCAGCTTGGTCCCTATGTGGATACTCTGGCAAGTGGAGTGGGGGCTGACTCTGACACAGACTCAGTTACTTATTTGTGGATCACTTCACCCTTGCTGGGCTGCCTTGTGTGGCCTCAGCAGATGAAGAGACACTTAATACTGATCTGATTTGATGAACTGGGGTGGGTTGGTATGTGGTGGGAATGCTACCCTTTTCTGAGGAAAAGGGAGGGAGAGGAAGAGGGTGGGAGGATGGGACCAGGAGGAGGGGGGTGTAATCTGGATGTAAAATTTTATTAATATTAAAAAAATAAAAAATAAATAAATGTATGTCTGTGCTTTTTCCAGAGGCAGTTCTACAACACTGAAAAGGACAAACTCAAAATCATAGATCTTTAGCCAAACATTTGCCTATCATGGCACTAATGTTAGCAATCAAAGCGGAACCTGAATAAAGAAAATAGTAAAAATACCAATAACTAACTTAGGGAGCAGTGATTACCTAGTTTTTCTCAAGGCTGAGGGAACTGGGTACTAATAGGAAACCCAAAACACAGTAGCATTAGTAACAGTCTGTTATGTCTGCACAGTGTTTTACAGATCATATTTGCAGCTCTTTCTCCAAACAACCTTGCAGGCAGAACAAACAAAACCACTGTATTGACATTCTTATTTTTTGCTATAAATGACAACTTTAAAACTTAGCTTGAGGAAGACAGTGTTTTCATCCAAGGTTACAAGCCAGCGGATAAGCAAAGGCCAATCCAGACTATGTTGTAGGGTCCTAGCTCTGAAATCCCTATCCTTTCCTCCCCAGCTATGGGATTGCTGTTCCCAAACAGAAGACAAAGAGCAGTCATTTTTGTTGAAAGAGGAGAGAAGAGGAAGGAGGAGGAGATAAAGGAGGAGAGGAGAGGGTGAAAGAGAAGGAAGAGAAAAGGAGCAGGAGGAGAAAAGAGAAGGGAGGGGAAGGGAAGGAAGGGGAGAGGAGGTGAGAGTTTTTTTTCCTTTTTCTTCTTATGCTTCTCTCACATGTCACATTCTGACTACACTTTCACTTCCCTCCATTCCTCCCAGTGCTCCCCACACCACACCTCTCCCCAAGTTCCATTCATCCTCTGTTTCCTGAAAGAAACAAAAGCAAAACAAAACAAAACGAAAGAAAGAAAGAAAGAAAGAAAGAAAGAAAGAAAGAAAGAAAGAAAGAAAGAAAGAAAGAAAGAAAGAAAGAAAAAATAAGAGCAAGCCTCCCAGGGATATCAACCAAACATGGCATAAAAAGTCATAATAAGACTAGACACAAACCCTCATATCAAGACTGGACAAGGGAATCCAGTAGGAGGAAAAGGATTCTAAGCTCAGAGAAAAAAAAAGTCAGAGACATCCCTATCCCTTCCGGTAGGAGTCCCAGGAGAACAAGAAGCTATACAACCATAACATATATGCAGAGGACATAGATCAGACCCATGCAGGCTCCGTGACTGCCGCTTCAGTCTCTGTGAGCCCCTATGAGCCCTGCTTAATTGATGCTGTGGGCTGTGTTCTCATGGTGTCCTAAATCCTTCTGGGTCCTACAATCCTGCCTGCAAGACATGCTGGGGTAAAGATGGCACAGAACTTGTGGGACTGGCCAACCAAAGACTATTCTAACTGGAGACCCTCACCATGAGAGGAGCCCAAGCCTGACACTGCCTGGAGGGCCAAGAACCAGAGGCTGGATAGCCCAGAGACCCAGAATAGATTGACTAGGGGGGAAAAAGAACAACTCTTGTGTCAGAAGAATGGAAGCCACTTAGCAAGCATGATTGACAATAGTGAGTTAAGGAATGATTAACTTCCTGAGGCCCAGATTGTAGAATTTGTTTTCCATTTTTTGAGATAGGGTTTCAATGTGTAGCCCTGGCTATCCTGGGACTTGCTCTGTAGATGAGGCCAGCCTCAAACTCACAGAGAAATGCCTGCTTCTGCCTCCTGAGTGGCAGGACTAAAGGTATGTGCCACCACCACCCAGCTCAAATTCTAGAATTGTTAGTGGCTTATATAACTCCCAAATTTTCCATTGGCATAAATCAGTGACATTAATGGGAGCTTATCTATTTCGTTTTTAGCTTCTAAGGTCTTTTAAAAACAGATTTGTCTATCCTTGTGTAAAAAAAAATTTAATTAATTTACATTGCATTGGGTACCATTTGTAGAAATAATTAAATTGTTTAAGAGTATTTAGATTATTGTTAATTGATTTTGTAGCTGTTAATCCTTAACCAGACATTATAAATGAGCACACAGAGTCACCATGTGGATTTTACCAAGCCTTGGCCTGAATTGTGCAATCCTATCCTACCTAAGCTAGCTATTAATTCTATTACCCAAATATGACCCCATATATACATATGTCCCTTTGGACTCCATTCTTCATGTTAGTCGATGTTCCTGGCCATGTGGAGTGAGGTTTCTTTTTCTAACCCATGGTGTGCATCCTCTTTCCTGCTGCTTCTGGCTGGAATGCATTAATCCTCTGTCTAAAGTGTAGGCTGCCTGTTCTAATCTCAAGAAGTCCCACCTTTCTCTGTCTTTGCCCAATCTCAGGCCTTAGCAATTTTATTTAACCAGAGTCAATGAAAGTTAACAGACAGCAAGCAGTACCAATTAATTAACATTTAGAATGCTTAACACTATCCCAACAATTCCCTCCATTTGTATAATAAAAAGGCTAAATTTTATAACTCATATAGTAAAAACAATAAAAACAAACATGAAACAATCAAGAAAACCATATATAAAAGTTATGCACATAATGTTTAGCCTATTTGTATCAGGCAATCTTGAAGAAGAAAAAAAATCATCTATCTTGGTATGTCTAAAGTTCTGAACCTAAATAATTTCTATCATATCCTACAAATATAAACCTAAAGGTTTTGTTTAGACTTGAAAATATCCTTTTAAATCCTAAACAACTCAAGTTCAATTGAAATTTCATAACTATTATGCCTTCAATCCCATCAAAGACATAAGAAGGGATAAAGTTATTATTTGAGTGAGTAGGAAGCATAGGAGAGCAGCTTCCAAAAAGAAATATGACAGTTTGTTGCCCAGACAGTCCCAAATATCACTTGATATCATTGGAACATCATCTTTAGCCTTCTGGCCAAGCATTTTTCACAGACTAAATTGTGCAGCAGGAAATAATAAGGATTTTCCCATACTGCCTCTGCAGAATCAGGACATTGACTTACCTTCATTTAAGCTCTGGTCCATCTTTGGACTGTATATGGTCTGTTGAGAGAGCAGGGGTGTTTTTAACAGTTGGAATTATCTACTGATGAGATATTTCTTTTTGAGGAATTATCTCCTGATGGGAGATTTCTTTTTGAGAAATTATCTCCTGATGGGAGATTTCTTTTTGATGCTCATTATCTTCTTCCAAGACAAATGGGAGCTGTCAGGCACTGACTGTCTTAAGTCAAACAATTCTTAAAAAAATTAAAACATCTTTAAATGTCATTTTCTGTATGACTCTGAGGGTTTTGAAAACATCTACTATTTTATTTATAAATCTATCTATCTTTGAACAAGCAAACTGTATATTTTTATCCATTTCATATCTGTTTAACCTATTAAGCCTATTTTGTGATAAATCAAGTCTAGTATTTGACATGACCAGAAGCTCAACTTGCCAACTTGTATTATCCAGACTCCTAAATAGATTGCAATAGCAATCCATAAAAGGATTGGAAGTAAACCTGTACTTTTACACAATACCTTATGTAAGAGTTGAAATATACATATTATGTGTCAAAATATAAAAGTCTATACTAATGAATCAAAATTTAACCTTATTTTTGTATCAATATACAAAATTTTATACCAATGTATCAAAAGATAACCTTATTTGAGAATAACAATGGTTTTCAGTTTCGGAGCAGATTCAATAATCTATCCTTATATCTTATCATTTCTATATTATATACATATATTTGCCTCTCTTTTTCTTTTCAAGTCTTTCCCCCCTATATAAGAGAGAACAAAGGATAGAGAAAATAAAAAGAAATAGAAAAGTCCTTGACTCTAATCTCCTGTATCTTGCTTAACAAGACCATTTAACAATTTGTAACAGTTCCCCCTAAACAACATCTATCATCCACCCCACTTTTTGGAATGGGATGTCACTCTCTTAAAACTGCTTCCTGCTGAATTGGGATGCAGAAAACCTGTTTAGGGGCCCAAATAAAATGGGAAAAATGGTTAATCAATCTAATAGTAACACTTGTTGTCCAATCTCTATATGGTCAACAATTTGAATGTCCTAAGCAGTTTGTAGTTCGAAGCTGAACTTTGGGTAGTAAAGTTCAGGGCTTTATTGAAGTCCTATTTGGAACAGTCTTTGAGGCTGGGCCATCTCAGCAAGCTGTTTGAAGTTGTTCTGGATGTAGATTTTTGAGGAAACAGCTATTGAGGCAGTCTATGAGGCTGGATCATTTGGGTTACTTGTCTTGTCTTCTTTGGACTCTGGTCCCGTTCTGAAAATATATAATTTCTCACAAGTAACCTATAGTTCTGCAACTACCAAAATGCCTTGGATGTGCAGGATGCACAAATCAATTAAGGAATATTTTCTGTTCTTTGAACAGCAGAAAGACATTTGTAAGTCTCCATTCATGCCATATGAAAGGATGGCATGTAATAGTATTACATATACATGCTATATATAATCTATTTTAAATTGAAAATACAGTATAAGACTGTAAGACTGTATGGAGTTTAAGTATGCTCCTCTACAGTTGACATAAATTTATTAATTGATTAAAACAGGTTTATTGTGTGTTGTTCTAGCTTTTTGTAGATTAGGTTGGCCTCAAACTCAAAAGGAACCAATCTGTCTCTATCTTTGTCTCCCATGTTTTGGGACCAAAGGTATGCATTTATATATTTCTTCCTTCTTTTTCTCCTTTCTTTGGAGATTTAATTTCTATGTGGATATATTTATCCTTATTGAGACAGGGTTTCTCTTTGTAGCTTCGGCTGTCTTGATTTGCTCTGTAGAGCTCTGTAGATTAGATTGGCCTTGAATACAAAAGGAACCTGTTTTTTCTTACCTCCCAAGTTTTGAGATCTAGGTATGAATTTAAATAATTGAATTACACTTATTAAACAATAACATTAATTAAACCATTTTGCATTAGAGTTCTAGTTCTCCCATGGAAACCACATTCTTAAGGAGATTGGTGTAGAATAGCATGGTATGCTATTTAATGTTAGCTTTTCTTAACTATTGGCTGTGGTAGGCATGCAGTTTGCATGTTCTTCCCCAACCTAACTCTGGGTCCTTACATTGATTAACAGAATATATCTCTTTCTCTCTCTCTTTTTTCTTTGTATATCCTTGTCCAGGATTCACTTTGTAGACCAGGCTGACCTTGGTGAAGGTCAGGGATCCACCTGTCTTTGTTTCCCAAGCGCTGGGATTAAAGGTGTGCACCACCACACCCAGCAATTAACATACGCTTTTAGGGGCAAAATCCCTCTTAAAACCAGTTCTCCAGTGGGAGTCCCACAACTAAGGAGACTGACTTGTGACCCTTTTCTCTTTACGTAAATTTAAGATCATGTGCATTTATCCATTACATCAGTAAGGACATTATTAAACTTAACATCAAGGAAAAAATGTGTCATTTTTGAATTCTAGACTGTCTTTAGTAAGCAGCTTTATCCTCTCAGCAGGTTTCCCACCCTGCCTTCATTGTTTAAACCAGGCTGGTCTAGAATTCAGAGATCTGCCTGTTTCTTCCTCTAGTGTGATGGGATTAAGGGTGTGTGCCAGTGCCACCCTGCTCAAATATTTCACTTAAATCCCAGATATTAGTAACTCTGTAACCTTGAGAGCAACTTTTAACTGTAGTGACAATTTGAAATTTGCCAAAAATCTTCAAAAATCTCTTATGTTTTAGCAATGCCAAACCAGAAAAAATATACTTTCTACCTCCCGATATAGAAAAATCAAAGACATCTAAACAAAAATCAAGCAAAGAAACAACATTCCAAAACCCTTGGCATTTCTAACCATGCCATCCCATGCTGCATTTAAGGTTTTGTTCATTATTCCTTGGAATCTAGTTTCGACTGTATTTCATTGGTAGACCCTTCCCAGAAAGCCCTGAGAAGCACCTCATAGCCACAGAGCTCTTAGTTCCAGCTGCCATCAATGTTGCCTTATTTATCAGTAAAGGCCTCCTCTTTCCTTCATTATCATTGTTGACAATTTAGCATTCCATCTGTAAATTCTTTTCTTTAAGATTATCCTAGTCTGTGCTGTCCAAAAAGGACAAAACTTGGTAGCAGGGAAGTCGACAGCCTAGTTCTGCCAAGACAGGGTAGGTTAGTCCTTCACAATCCCTGCTCTACAATAAATGTCTGTCAGAGAAACAGGACCAAAAGGCTGAAGACTGATGCTGGAATGTGTGGAGAGAAAATGGGAACTGTCCAGGTAGTCACTGGTTTGTCATTTCTTAGTATTGGAAGCTGCAGGCCCTGCACTTCCTATATAATCAGATATATTTATCCTTCTCAGCTCTCTGAGGTGGTTGAAGAATAGACAGCTAGAGTCTCATAGCTAAATTTTGAGTTGTTTAGGAATCAAGAGGGTGTTCTAGATCTAAGAAGATGGTTATAATAGTGATGCAAGTTAGTATGAAAGCTAAGTCAGTTATAGAACTCTAAACTCATTGAGATGGTTAGAAGGTAGAAGGTTAAAGTCAGGGACCAAATATGTATGAACTGGACATTGGGAAGGTATACTGGGCCATTTAACTCTCATAAATGTGGCATATTTAATTCTGCTGTTTTGTATAGAACTTACTCTTATAAGAGAAAGAACCATTTGTTGGATTGAAAAGGGAAGCTGTTGGGGGTGAAGAGGGTGGAAGGGTGGGACAGGAAGGGGGAATAGGGAAGGGTTTGTGACTGAGATGTAACTTGAAGAAAAAAAATAAAGTACTTCTATAAAAAAAAAGAAAGAAAGAAAGTGATTTCCTTGGCATCTTTCAGCAGCCAGCAACTTATCAACACACACGGCTAACCTCACCTGTCACCAGGGAGAAAATGCGTGTAGATTAGTCAGAAATTCAATTTACCCTTACTGAGCTTGCAATGACTTTCATGTGGGAGTCAACAGTATGTAAATAGTGACTCTGATTGTCAAGATGTTTACAGTTTGTCAGGGAAGAGAAATATGTAGAGCCAGACTGTGACATGCATCTAAGAAAATTCTGATAAAGTGTTTTAAAACAGTAATCTATCACAGACAAACAAGATTTATAACAATGGACTGTAGTCCATTTGAATAAAATCTGCACAAAAAGGAACAGGCAGATTGTGATGGCTGTAGTGAGAAAGAGAGGAAAGGCTATTGCAGGAGAGGAGAGGAAGAGATGCCTGCAAAAAACAGAAGAGATGGAGGGATTGGTAGAGGAAGAAGAGTGAGCTCCACATCCTCAGAGCAAAGCAGTCACTCGGGTCCAGGCACAATCAGTGACGTCCAGTCAATGGGGTGCAGTCAGAGCTACACAGAGTCATTCAAGTGCAGGCAATCAGTGGGGTGTAGCTCTAGAGAGTGGGAAAAGTGAGGTAGCAGGAGGATGCTGGTTAATTGTAGGCTATAGAGACTTTCGGTGTTTTGCTAAAAAGTTTAGTAATTTGTTGTAGCTATGGTTGAGGTTGATGTTTGGGGCAATTGTGTTTGACCATGATGCTCCCAGCTGTTTTAGAAACCACACTACAGTGGCTAATTGGAAAGAAGCAGCGCATTGGAGCCCACAGCATGGGAAATCAGCAGTTCTGTGTTGCTGAACTCTGCTGGACCCACTGGAAGGCTCTGGGGAGAGGAGAAAGGGCTCACCTAAAGCTATAGGTTCTGTGTGTGCAGACAACCATTCCCGGGAATGGGCTACCTGACGATTGCCTGAACCTCCATCTGCATCCCAGTACATATGAATAAACACAGCTCTGGACTGCACACTCCACAGTGGGGTCTCTCATTTGGGATCCAGCTGGAAACCACCCACCACCCAGTTCCAAGCTTCACAGTCATCCACAAGCACTCCTGCCTGCGAGGAGCCTTAGTACATGGAAGCGCCATCAAGCTGACTCATGCTTTTATTGGCTGCACAAATATTTGTGGAGTTCATCCCCATGATTAAATCCTTTCGACAAAGGGAGCAGACTTTACGGTGCTCTTTATTAGTTATTGGATTTTCCATTTCTCACTGTGGGTGCGGAGGAGAAGATGCAACAAAGGCAAACAGTTTGAAATGGATTATTTGCTTCCCTCTAGGGTAATTTCCTGGCAACTGACAAAATACACAGACTAGCAGAAGTAGCCACAGACTTATTGTAAGACCATTTTCTTTGTATTTTTAGATCTAAAAGATCTCTTAAGACCCAATTTTCTTGCTTTTAAAATGAGAATAACAGCACTAATCTCTTAAGATGCTTGTGATCAGGTGCACCGCCATACAACAGTGGACAGCAGTACACTGAGGGCCAGGTGAGGGGCTGCACAAAGATTTAAGTGTAGATGTCATCTGCTTGAGCTCGGCAACGTACCACCTGTACCACCATATGTGGTGGATCAGCTCTGAGAGAGGGTCAAGGGGGAGTACGGATGTTCACTATAAACCATACAATCTTGTGGCCAGTCCTGCAGTAAAGGCATGTCTCAATCCCAGAGGTAAAGACCTGCCTCTAGCCAAGAGCATGACTGAGCCATGAGCATCTTGGATTGACACACACTACAGTGACAAGGAGCACTACCATGCAAACAGGAACTCTTTTAAGCCATTTGACCTACAGAGAAAAGCCAATTAGGAATCTTAGAGAGATGGATCACATACTAATAATAGAAGATGTATACTATGTGTTCATTCCGCAAATTCACGTGCACATGCAGCCCATCTTTACCATCTTGTCTAGTCCTCACTACCACCTTATGAAGTGAGTGCCGATATCATTCCCCATTTTATGGTAGGAAATTATACCCAGGGACATTAGGTATGATGGGACAATGATAGCTTTTCCAGAGTCCAGGCTTTCTACCACCTCCTTGGTCTCAGAAGAGAACAAATGAACTTATGCAAGTCTGGGCATCACCATTCACTTTGCGTTGGAAACAGAGAGTAAATTCATGCACTCAGGCAAAGACTGTGTGGGGGACCTGCCCTAGCTGTTCTGTGAACTCCTTGGATCTCATAGTTTGAAAAAAAAAAAGCTATGCCTACCAGAAGCTCAAACTGAGTATGGTAAAGTACAAAAACAAAAGCTACAGAAAAGATGAGATAGATCAGGAAAGTACATCCAGCCATGTGGACCGACACAGCTGGCTGTTGAGAACAAGAGGACAATTAATGACAGGGATATCTTAAGGGGCTAGAATCCGACTAAAGTTTTAGAAGAGAGATACTGAAAGGAAGTGGGAGAGAGAGGTGTCTGTCCCCAAATTTCCCTCTCAGGATTAGAGTGTGGGTGTAAAGATAAGGCAGAATGGAGCTGGTTATAACAGAAATACTACTTGTTAAAATCAACTGGAATGAAAAAAATATAAGTATTCTGGTGGAGGAACCCACTACAACTGAAACTTGGGTTTTTCTTGTTTTATTTTATGCTACTTTGATAAAAAATATATATATGTGTGTGCTATAGCAACTCAAAGCAATTAGGACCATGACTTCCATTGCATAGCAGATGCACCTCATTTCACGGGTGCATGCCATTGAAACCAGATAGGTTCCAAATTCTTCTTTCTCCCCCAGGAATATTGCACTACTGCTGCTCACAACAGTATCTACCATTTTCCTTCATTCTAGTGCATCTCTGTGGCCAACGGAACCAAAACTGTGAGTATCATGAAAGCCAGCTAGTGATTAGAGTGCTAAGTGGAGAAAAAGTCTGGGGCCAACAAGCCTAAGAAGTGTACACATCCAGACAGCACAGAGATTGATAACAAAAGTTCATGGAGTCAAATGTGAGAGACCCAACACCAAGATCAGACAGTTGCCAGAGGAGCAAAAATGGGCAGCCATTCCAGCTCCTTCAGTGGCAGAACTTGTTTAAAGCTGTGCTTTCAGGCCAAAGTGTGAGTCTTCGTATGTTCAATGCATGGAAATGGCAATAGAACAGACAGAGCAGAATATTTCAGCTGACAAGGAGACAGACCACTAGGCACAGAGGAGATGTTTAGAATGTATTTGTCAAAAACATGTGCATGTGTGCATTTTTGTATCTGTGTGTGGTATGTTACATGTGTGAAGGTAGTTGAACACTCATGTCTGTACCTGTTTGTGAATCCGTATCTAAAGGCAAGTGTGTGTGTGTGGGTGCACATACTTGCACATGAGTACACGCGTGTGTGCATGTGTGTGTGCTCCTGGAATTGTCCTCTTTCCACCACCCCACTCCAGCACTAAAGTTGTAGAATCACACCATGCCCAGATTTCACAAGGATACTGGCTCTCCAAACTCAAGTCTTCATGACTGCACAGCAAGCATTTTCTCAACTTAGTTATGTTGAGAAACCAGACCCCTAAAACATATTTTCCAAAACCTTTAATTCAACATATTACTGCTCCCTCAACTTGAATTACTTCTGCCCTTTGAAGAAACTCTGAGTATTTCATGGTGTCCCCAGGGGCAAACAGGAAAGCAAGTGATGATTAAATTGGTTTCTCATGTGATTCATAGTTCCCGTCTCCCTGCTAAACCACTCCACTCACTTAGAAGAGCCAGAAGAAAGGCTAGCCCGTCCATGCCTTCCTTTAGTCATTTGAAGGTTCTCACTTAAGGCTCTTTTGACCTACCTTGTAAATGAACTTTCTGCTTCTCTGTTCCTGTTATGAACTTCACTCCTATCCTAACTCTTGATTTAGTAGTCCTCCAAGGCATGATGCTTTCTGTGACTTTCAGTCTCCTCCTGTGTCCTGGTCTTCCACTTCTATCTCCCCTGGGCCACACATTCATCCCTGTAACCCTGAAGTCACTTGGATCTTCCCCAGCCTTTATTCTGGACCCGTTCCTGGCCCATCACGTGTCTTTTGTTTCAAACTTCATCTAATGTGTTCAGTCACCTATGACCCATTAGGGTCTTCTCTTGATCACTTTCCTCCTTCATCCCTCCGTCCCTTCTGTACCTACCTTAGATGGTATGGCTTGTCATTTTAAGTTCCCTCTCCCTTCCTCCCCTCACTCAATCCACTTTTTCCTTCTGGCAGTAGGGGATGGGGTGGCCAGAAAGCCATAGACTCTGCCTTCCTTCCTTCTTCCTGATTCCATACAAGGGGTGATGGGGGAAAGTGTGTCCACTAATGTTGAGCTCTGGCTGGAGAAAAGCACATTGCCCTTCTGATCAGCCTTCCTTGAAGTTTGAGATTTACAAATGATTAATTCATGAGCAGCAATCAGCACAGGTGTTTCACCAGCTCCAATCATGACGTCTTCGAGGCTACCTGCATTTGCACCCGTGCACTCTTCCGGTGACCACACGCAAGTAGTCTGTGCACTTCCAGAGGCACAAGGCAAAATGTAAGTCAGGTTATGTCACTTCGTGCTTGAAATTCTTTAATAGTCTCAGGGGTGTGTTGTGTGTGTGTGGGGGGGGTCTTTCACTGAACCTGTAGCTTACTAGTTGGCTAGACTATAAAGCAAGTGAGCCCTAGGCATCTGCCTGTCTCCACACCCCAGCTGAGGTTACCGGCATGCACTCTGTACCAAGCTTTAAAAAAATCATATATTTTTATTTATTTTGTGTGTAATAGTGCCATAGAGCAAGGGTAGAGAAAGTTTATTGTTAAAGTGCCAGAGCATTAAATGGATGTCAGAAGACAGCTGCAGGACTTAGAACACTAGAGGAGTCGATGTTTTCCTTTTAACATGTAGATCCCAGGAATGGAATTTAAGTTATCAGGTTCTGTAGCAGGCACCATTATCTGCCGAGCCAAACCACCACTCTGCACCAGATTTTTATATAGGTGGTCAGATGTGAACCCAGGTCTTCATGATGGAGCCGTCTCTCTAGCCTTCACTCAGGATATTTTAAGTTCAAACTTCCTTACTCAGAAACCATCTATTCTTCATGTTCTTCACTGCCTCTACAAACTCACTTTTCCCTTGCACCCTCCATCTACAGAGCCTACTGGCCTGCTATTCCCAAAACTATTTGTATACACCCACATCAAGAACTTTGCACTTGCTTCTCTGCCTACTACACTCCTTCCCTGATGTCCCAAAGTCTCCCTTCTTCACTTGTCCCCAATTACTGTTCAGGCATTAACTTCAAAGAAGCCTTTCCTAATTGGTTGACATTTGACATAATTCCACCTTTGATACACTCTCCCCTATTTACCATGTTTTTGATCCATATGTTTGTGGCTGTTGTTGCTCCTGTCTCATTGGATACAAGTTCTTTGAGAACCAGACTCTGTCTTCTTTGGCTCACTTCTACGAACAAACGTCCCCAGTACAGTGTGTGGTATCTAGTGGGTGCTTGAGAAATATTTGAGCAAATGAGCTAATTTGGCTTACAGCTTTGACTTTCGCAGAAGATTTCATTCCAATCAAAAGTGTCTCTCCTAAAAATAAAGTCCAACACCACTGCTCTAGATTATGAAAGCTATTACTTGGACAAATTTAGTCCATCATTTCAAAATATTTTGAAATAATAACTCTATTTCAGGCCTCCCAGGTTCTGAACTTAACAGAGACAGGATTAAATCCCAGATAAAGACCCTGATGCTGAGAGTAAGCAGTCGTACCTCTTGCTTCTACCATTTTGAGTTTCAAAGGCTCCCCTTTTGCAGCACAAACTGAAAGTTCCCACTGTAGGGCTGAGAGAAAATGACAAGGACCTCCCTGGGTGGTGCTGTCAACATGACAAGATTATATGGCAGTGTTTCTTGCATCATGACAGGAGTCACAGAACAGTGACCTGAAATGAATGGCATTGGGTCCATTGCCCATTTGTGAAAGACTCTCAGTGTAGTCTCTCTGTCTGATGATTTTTAAGCCGGCCTGGCTGCCTTTGGTTGATGCATCCCACCACCGGCACCTGGGAAAAGCTGTTCTGAGATGATAAAGCAAGGGAGATGCATTAGCTACTTGCTGAGAGCTTTGATTTATTTTTTTCAAATCCTCTTTGGGCACCAATTTTCTAACCCATTCATTCTTACCCAGGAGAATGCAAGCAGCATGAGAACAGAGACTTAATGGGTCTGAGGCATTCCAGGCTCACACAGTCTTAAAACAGTAGTGCACTGACTTGACACTCAAAATTAGTTGTCAGACAACTAAATTAATATATACACTTATACTGAAAAGATATGATTGTTAGGGACCATGTGTCATGCAAGGTATATAAAAAGGCAAATTTTATAGTTTTTAAGTGGGAAATATCAATAATTTGGGCTCCATTGGGGAATGGAAATGAGACAGTAACATTATTCCTAGATTTTCACTTGGATTCAGGGTAGTCACACATGCAGATATCACCCAAATGAAACAATGGTAGTTAAAGCTGTTTGAAACATAGGAGTCCCAAGAAAGTAGCAATGTCAGCCTAACATGAGTCTGTGAAAGACAGGTGAAGATGTGAGTTAAAGGATAAAGATGAACTCATCAACCAGTAATAGAGGAAACAAGAAGACACAGGACGATCCCTGCCTCAGACGTTTCTCCAAAGCAAGGAGATGCATGCCAGCAATACCCTCTGCCTCACAGTAACACTTTAAGGCTGGATAAGTCACTGTAGACAGACACTTTTGAAAAATACATTTAAGATGTCAGGAAAATATCACCCTGCTTAAATGATTGGAAAATGCTGAAAGCCATTTTTCTGAACTTACCTGGTTTTGAACCTGAAGCTACTTTAAAAGACACTGTCCTAGGCTCAAGTTTATGGTATTCAAGAAAAAGATAGGTACCACTCCTGATCATCTGGAAACAGATAAGCAATTTTCAGATCTTAGAGGTAGCCCAAAGATGGACAATGATCAGCAGCAGATAATCACAGAACTGAACTGCAAACGCTGGTCTTGAACCCTTCACACTGATAGTGCCCACCTTCCAGTAACTTGAGAATTGTGTCAAGAATGTGAGGCTATGGTAAAACTAGAGATTATGTGAGAACTTTAACACTGACATTCTATTAATTTCATTTTCTCCCCAGAATTTTTTTCCAAGAAATTGGGTAGTCAGTCATGTTAAGCTTTGATTCAGGCTTGCGTTGTAGAACAAACATTGGCAGAAGTCTGAGCCTTCTCATTCATATGCAACATTCTAAGTTAGGAACCTCAAAAATGTCACAGAAGAGGTAAAGTGTTCTTTTAAAAATAGAAATAGGGTAAAACTGATATTTTTTAATGTTATTGTTTTGTAAGGAAATTCCCTAAGTATTCAAATGCAAACATATTTAAGTTAAATGGGATAGAACTGCTATGCCTTCAGAAACAAAAGCACTCCTTCATTGGTGTAGTTGACCAGTTGACCTTACATGCCCATGTTTCCTAAGACCACATTTCCAAGTCACATTTCCACAGATCTAAGAGGGAGAGAGTCCATTAGCAGCGGTCTCAAAGGAAAGAACTCGTTTGTGCCAATCTCTGGTAGCACTAACAGGAATAAGTCAAGGAGAAAATTCTGAGCCCTTCTACTTATCCTTGTTCTGGAAATCCTAGCCACTGCCTGAAGCTAACAAAGAAAAGAGTTTAAAAGCCAGAGTAAGCTGAGACAAAGCATCGTCTTTGCAAGTCACAGATTTTCTAGGCTCAAATGTATTATGGTCTATAAGTATATTATAAAAATCATTCTGAGATCTTAGTAAACTTGCTAGCTATAAAATCAGTTCTATTCCCACATCTATAACAAATGTGTCTTTGCAAGTCGCAGATTTTCTAGGCTCAAATGTATTATGGTCTATAGGTACATATAAGAATCATTCTGAGATCTTAGTAAACTTGCTAGCTATAAAATCAGCTCTATTCCTACATCTATAACAAATTATGTAAGAACTTGAATGTTACTGGGAGAGACTGAAGAAAAACAGTAAGAGATAGTTAAAAGAGTTGCACAACTTCCTTGGAAAGACAATTCAATATTCTTGCCAATTCTCCCCAAATATATGCAAGTATTCAGTGCATTAGCCATAAAAATTCAGATAGAACTTTGTGTTGTACTTAAAAATCTCTGAATTAAATTTGAAATATCAGAAGGCACACCTAGAGTACTGGGATGGCCTACCTTACCAGACAACAAATCTTGGTTCTCAAAAGACAAAGAAAAAAAGAATCATAGGAATCAAGAAAAAAATGGTAATAGTTTATGGGCATAATGAAGGATCACACATTTGTTTAATGGCAAAGTTAGAATTGGAACTCAGTAGAGAAATGGAAACCAGCTCAATACTATACCCCAGAGTACTGAATTCTTTATATAGAAAAATATTGAAATTTGATCCCTATCTCACACTATATCCAAACCTATTCCTAATTAAGGATTCTTAGTTGTAAGATTTAAAAGACATTGTCAACTGGGGTGGGGGACTGTTATGTAGGGAAACTCCAGAGGAGTGGGATGGAAGGGTTAGGGGGTAGAGGGTGGTAGGGAGGGGCTGGGAAGGGGGGAAAGAGGACAATATGATGGAGATATAACCTGAAGCAACAAATAAATAAATTTAAAAAAAAGAAAAATAAATAAAATAAAAGACATTGTCAGAGAATTGACTTTGATCTTGATAGAAAAGATTATCTAAAACAAAAATAAAGTGAATATTATATAAATGAAAACATTGAATAAATATACCTAAAATAAAATAAACTTCTACTCATCAAATGACATTGAATTATCAAAGAAGTTATAGAAAATAATAAAGAAAAGCTTATGAAAAAATAGACAACATGCAAAGACTAGATACTTCATAGTGAACAAAGTACAGGCATGTGTAAAGATACGAAAACTGTTCAATCTCCTCAGTAGTTCCAGCAAAAGGAAGCTAAAACCACTTCAAATATAACACATTTAAAAAATCAAACATTGGCTAATGAACTAAAATAATTTGAATAACAAAATATCATTGAATTAGAACCTATAATATAAAATAGAAATCCATATATCCATACTGATATAAATGATCATATCAATTAATAAATGATAAGAAAAACAAAGCTGAAAGACTGTGAAGAAACTTTGTAAAGACTGTATTCCTTTGGAGGTATGGTATTTAATCTTGATTGTCAACCTGATAAGATGTTTAGAAGACATTCTGCGACGGTGTTTGCAGAGAGACCTAGAAGCCCATCCTGAATGTAGATAGCACAATCTCATAAGCTGCAGTCCTTGACTTGACAAAAAGAAGAAAACGAATAACTGAACATCATCAGCATTCATCTCTCACTCTTTCGTGACTACTGACATGGTGTGGCCAACTCTAACACTCCTGCCTCCATGTCTTCTCCACCATGGTAGACTTGTGACTTCAAGCTGTGAGACAAAATATACTCTACAAACCTTAACTCTTTTGTGTCCAGTTTGGTAACAACAATGAGAATAGTAACTAATACTGGAAGAAACCCAAAATGTGTCACCCCTAGAGTCAAGCATGCCTATAATCTCAACACTGGGGAATCGATCAGAAGTTCAAGACTGACCTCTGCTAGTGAGGCCAAGGCCAACCTTAGCTATATGCTGTCATGTCTAACTGAAAAGAAAGAGTTGGGAGAGGAGAGAAAGGAAAGAAAAGAAACAGAAATAAAACCACTTGTCATTTCCTTAAATGTGTCTTGTGTGCATAAGGATGACTTCCTTCCCTGATATACAGGACAGATTGAGAGAAAGAACGAAGAATAGGAAGAGGAGGTAGGGAGAAGGAGGAATAGAAGGCCAGAAAAGGCTGATAAAGAAGGGTGGTGATGAGGAGGAGATGACTATCTGTGCTGTGGAGAAATCTGGCAAATGCTGCTTCAGACAGATGACTAAAATCAAGATCATCTGTCAGCAGTCAGGCCATCTGTATACACTCATGGTACAAGGGCATGATGGTGTCATTCTTTCTCTGTCATCTTCCTGCCAAATTATCATAACCAAGACTAACCATGAGGGAAACATCAGAGACATTCCAACATAGGGTCATCTATCTGGATGAGCTTCCCAGCAGCACTTATGAAAATTGACACGTTCTGCAAACTACCACTGTGGGCCAGCTCTACCCTGCCATCTGCTTCTTCAAATAAAATTTTACTGGAACATAGGCAATCTCTTTCATCTGCACACTGTCTGTGGCTGCATTGTGATGGCTCAGTAATTTTGGCTGAGACAAGATTTCTTTCAAATCAAAAACAAAGAAAGAAAGAAGTGTGTTTACTGTTTACTACCTGTTTTGCCTTGTGATGGAGGGGTGTGCATGTATGAGTGCATGTGGAACTCAGAGGATAACTTTGGGTGTTCTTCCTCAGACTCCATCCACCATTTGTTTGGGATAGGATCTTGCATTGGACAGGAAATTTGCCAAGTAGACTAGGCTAGCTGACCAGAAAGCTAGGGATAGGTCTGTCTCTGTCTCCCATCTCACCATGACTGGTATTACAAGTATGTGGCCACCACCTCTAGCTTTAACTTATGTGGGTTCTGTAGGGCTAAACTGAGGTCCATATGTAAGGCAAGTACTTTACTAACTGAGTTATCTCCCTGGCCCCAACCTATTTCTTTACAGGAAAAAAAAATCATGGATCTCTCTATTAAAAAATATGGCTAATTAAATTATTTACCCAGTATTTATATTATATTAATTGGTTTGGTAGCCGTTAATCTTTTTTTTTTTTTTTTTTGGTTTTTCGAGACAGGGTTTCTCTGTTTAACAGCTCTGGTTGTCCTGGACTCTTGTAGACCAGGCTGGCCTCGAACTTGCAAAGATCCGCCTGCCTCTGCCTCCCAAGTGCTGGGACTAAAGGCGTGCGCCACCACCGCCTGGCTCAAGTAGCCGTTAATCTTTAAGCAGCCATTATAAATGAGCACACAGAGACCGCATGGATTTTACACAATCCTTGGCCTGAGTTGTGCAATCCTAGCCCATCCAAGCTAGCTCATAATTCTATTAACCAAATATGACCCCATATACATACATCCCCTTGGACTGCCATTCTCCACGCTATGCTGATGTTCCTGGCCATGTGGAATGAGGTTCTTTTCTCTAACCCATGGCGTGTGTCTTCTTTCCTGCTGCTCCTGGCTGGAATGTATGAATCCTTTGTCTAAAATGCAGGCTTCCTGTTCCAAACTCAGGAAGTCCCACCTTCTCTGTCTTTGCCCAATCTCAGACCTCGGCATTTTATTTAACCAATCAGAGTCAATATAAGTAACAGACAACAAACAGGACCAATTAATTAATATTTAGAATGCTTAACACTATCCCAACACCTCTCTCATTTTTAAAGTCATCAAGGACCATTTCCAATTTCCATAACTTCTTATGCCTTCTCTTATTCCAGCCTGAATGAACTCTGTGGTTTTAAAGGCTTATGTGATTAAATTAGGCCCATGTTGATAATCTAGAGCAGTTTCCCTATATTAAGCCCTGTTGTCTTCACTATAGTTATAAAATCCTTTTGTTGTGCATTAAAACATTTTCACAGGCTACAGAGACTTGAGTTAAGAATACCTGATAAGTGTTTCTCTGCCTCTGCCACAAACTGAGTACTCATCCAGAGAAAAGATGATAGGTACACTAGGCAAGGGCCCCTGTTCCCTTGTCACAACCCCTGGTAGACATAGTATATTTCCTGCATGCACTCCGGTATCCTTCCTTGGATGTGCTATCTGATAATTGGCTTTGGTCTGTAAACAAATGTACCATGAATTAGTCAAAAACCATAGGACAAGAATTTGAGAAGTATCACCTTTGTCTAGTCTATCTGTCATTATGAAAATCACTTACCATGATCATGAAGAGAGAACAATTGCCTATGGAGGCATCCTCCATCCCAGGGATTGTACCAGATTCTTGCCCTTCATTGCTTATCTGAATTCTTACAGCAGCCTGGAAGTACGAATTTTGTTCTGCCTATTAACAAGTGAGGGAATGTTTTCTCAGAAACATTAAGGAACTCCTTGAAAAGAGGATAGTTAGTCAATGACCAAGCACGCATCTAATCTCTCACTGACTCAGGATTGAATTTGTTTCCTGAACAACTCAGCTCCCTGTGATTTGTCACAAAAGAGGTGACAAAATGACAAGAGCCACTCTCCCTGATCCCACGATCAGTCCAGGACAGAACTGTTGGCTTGCCTGCCACTTCATCACACTGTTGCAAACCCTCAGGCTAAGGTTCTTGAAACCCCTGGTAACAGGTCAGTCTGGTTGGTTACTTTTCCCACTAAGTCTCATGGGAGTCTCACCCCATTCAACAAATATCCTCATCTATGTTAAAGCAGAGTCAGGCTCTCCAATATTAACTTCCTCCCCGCTCTTGAACTCCATTTGGTAGGTCTGTCTGGCCTTACCCTCTTTAACCCAACTCTGCCCTTGTCTCAGAGCACTTGTCTTTGCTTGACATTCCCTACTTAATGCTGTGTCAGGAAACTCATGGTTTCAGTCCCGTGAGCTCTCATAAAATTGCATGGTACCATGGGTTGCCTCTGTGGGTTGTTATCTGTAAATCTTATCCTCAGACAACATTCAAACCTAAAAACATCCATACACATTTTATAGATAAGATATCAATAAAGACAAGTGCCTTATCCCATGTCACGCACTAAATAAATGGCTGTTAGGACTTAAACCCTTGCCTGACATCAGGAATTCCCAGCTCAAGACTACTAATTTTGGGTTCTGAGCAAAGTTTACCCTCCAAATTCTAATGTCATTCCTTGTTTAGAAAATGTTTCAAATTCAGATGCAGGGCTGAGTCATAAAAGAATAAAAATAAAAATAATTTAAAAGGCTGGAGGTTCAAATGCTGGAAAATTAAAGATTCTCCATAATTATTATGGAGAAAAAAAATAGATTTAGAAAAAAAACATGTAAGATAACTTTTGTCTCTGACCCTTTTTTTTTTTTTTTTTTTAGAACTTTCCTTGGAACCTTGGAAGACATGCAGCAGGTCATCATAAAGTTCCCAGAGCCCAACAAAAGCTTCGAACCCCTGCCCACCATTCATCAAGGTCCTCGGCTCCTTATTTCTGAGTCTTCATCTGTAAACTGAGGCTGGAGTACACTTCCAGAACCCCCAGAGTTCTCAGGGTGAGGGTCTCCTACACACCTCCCCCCAGTATTCTTCAAGATCAGTTTAGAAATACATGTGCTTAGGCTTCAACTGCAGACCTCTGAATCGCAAACTCTGGGCCTGAATCAAATACTCTTGATTCCCCACCCTCGTAGCAGTTCTGATGGCTACCAAAAACTGACAACTGCTGACTTGGGTGGCTATTTTGAGCATTAGATGGAGTGATGTCTAAACTTCTAATCCTGGCATCTAAATCTAGAAACTCTGAGAAATATAGTATTTCTGATTCCTTTAAAAAGAGGAGGAATGGAGGATGATGAGTCACTAACACTTTAGTGTAAACTAGTGTGACGTATTTCCTAAGAATTATTTGAGCCTATAAAACACCATGATGTAGGAGATATTTTAAGAACCACTTGACATGCAAGTGGCAGAATTGGGACTCAAAAATGTGACCATTTTCCTCAGTTACCTGTAGCAGTAGAATAGACTACTAACCCTGTGCTCAGTTTATTTGCCAGCCTGCCCCCGCTCCTATTTAGAATTAAACCCCAGCACACTAAGGAGTACAAACCCAATCAAGAATTTGCAAGGCCCTCATGCTGACAGTGCCAGGGACAGACTTCTGTGTGGGGAGAATCTGAAGTCTCCTGCCTGGAGACCTTGACTAATTGACCTGCTCCATTTACTGATGAAGGCAGGAAAATATGACCCTGATCTTGTAGGAAGGCATTCATCCACCCCCCTCATTCCTGCTAAAAATAAAAAAATAAAAAACTGCTCTAACTCATACTCACTCAAAGGCTGTTTCAAGCAGATCTAAATGGGCCACTCACCATAATATGCTCCCTGTATTAGCTACCCAGCCTTACAAAGGTAACAGGTAAAGTCATCCTGATGTGCTGTGAGTCAGAATCAGAAAAATGCCCTGGTGTAGAGACACCATGCCACTTGAGAAGACCCTGTGGTTACATGTGCAGTGGTCTGGTGACCACTAGAAGGTTAAGTTGTGCTAATGGCTACTGGAAGGCTGTCTTGCACCTACACCATATAACAGACAAGATAATTCACCAAGTGTGGGAACAGGGTCCCCTGTCATATGGACCAAGATAGTTCATTCACCCAGCTAATAACTATTAGGGAAAGGATCTACACCGACAGAGGCAGGAGTGGGCCACAGAAGCTGGGGCCTCCTCCTAACTTTTGCCCTTAGATGAGAAGCACCCAGACGTGATGGGTAATCTTGGTTGTCAACTTGCCTGAATCTGGAACCAGCTAGGAGCAAGGATCTGAGTTCACCTGTAAGGAATGTTCTGGATTAGGCTAATCGAAACAGCAACTCACTCTAAACCTGGGCGGCATCTTCACCAATGCTTCAGATATAAGGATGTACCCTGGAAAGGCTTTGGCTTTGGGGGCTGCTTGCCTTTTAAGCCGGCAGGTGAATTCATCTATGGTGCTGCTGTCACTGCCACTGCCCCTGTTGCCGCCACTGCTCCTGCTGCCATGAGAATCTTCTACTTTGCAACAGGGAATGAAGGCTCCTGACTTTCCAGGGATGCTCTGGGCCTTCAGAGCTAGATTGAAAATGCTGAAGCATTCAGCCTCATGGCCTGGACAGCAACTGGTCCTCTGTCTCTCCAGTGAGCTGGCAGCCATTGTTGGGCTTCCCACACCATATTGTGTAATCCAGTCTAGTAAATTGCCTTTTTAAATGTAGATTTATTCTGTTGGTTCTATTCCTCTGGAGAACCCTGACTAATACACTAGCTATCCACAAATCCTGTGCCTCATGGCATTCTGGGATCTGGGAGACAGATGATAAAAGAAGTGCACCATCTGTGATTGGCAGCATCACTCAACAGCAATTGGTTAGCATTGCTTTTAAGCTTTGTGCTAAACGTTCTGTTTGGTTCAGTACAATCCTTAAAAAGGTACTGCTCTATCTTGAAGTGTTCATAGGAACCAATAGGAGGACCCGGTATCCCCACTGATGTCTCTGTATCTTCACTGATGTTTCTGTATGCTAAAGACCACCTGGAGGGGCCTTAAGAGTCAGCAATGCTAGCAGAAAGGGATCTCAGGAACACAGGTTTGAAATTCTGCATGTGATTTCACATAGAAGAGTGGGTTCTGTTCAACAGAAAAGTGTTTAAACATGAGAACTAGGACAAATATCTGTATTCTGTGGTATTTGATCTGTGTGCTTGTATGTTCATGTGTACAGATACACATGTATGGGGGTAGGTGTAGAGGCCAGGGGTCAAATTCAGTGTCATACCTTAGTAGCCATTCACAGTGTTTATAAAATCAGGAAGGATCTCTCCCTGTTCGGAGGCTTGCCACACAGTTGTGTTGACTGGCCAGAGAGTGCCAGGGATCAGGGTTTCTCCACCTCCTCAGTGCCAGATATTCAGTATCAAACTCAGGTCTATGTCATGGACCATTCAGGTGCTTTACCATCTAAACCAGTCCTGTGCTGGTTAATCCTGATGCTCAACTTCACTGACTAGATTTAGAATCAACTGTGAGACACATTCTGGACATGTCTTTGAGTCCAGAAGACTCATCCCAGGCTGAAATCCACAAAGAAGATTAATCGAGGTGAGGAGAACCACTCTGAACAAGGGTACCACTATCCTGTGAGCTGAGGTTGTGAGTGGAATAAAAAGGGAAAAGTGAATTAAACACCAGCATCTATCTCTGTTGGCATCTTGACTGAAGATGTAATGTAACCAGCCACCTGACGATTCTACACCCACACGTTCCCTGCCATTAAGGGCTGTACCCTCAACCCTGAGGCTGAAATAAAGCTTCCCTTAAATTAAATTTTTCAGGCATTTTGTCACAGAAAAAAAAGTAACTAATACATTTGTGAAACCCAATATTTGATTTGTGTTAAAGTATAACTGAATTTGTACCCCAGACGTTTTCTTACTTGTTTTCTTTCTCCATCCTGCATGCTGGGAATCTCTCACAAAGAGAGAACAGCAAACCTGTTAATACAGAATAATTCTTAAAAACAGAGCCCCTCTGTCTATAAACACCTTATCTCCTCTTAGCCACAGGGTCCACTTGAGTGGACACAACAGAGTTTTCTTGCTGAGAATATCTGGATTTCCCTTCTTTTCCCCAAGAACCAAAGTATCCCATGTACAGGGGAGGGAGACCTGCCTGAAGTCTTCAACCTTTCAGACTATAGGAGAGGTGGGATATCTCTAAACGTTGTCATCCCAGGCTGAAAGAGGCTTCAGCTGAGACTAACATGGAAGCGGCTTTTCAATAGGCAATCATCAGCAAGCTGTGCCTGATCTCATAATGGGGTGCTACTCTGCAGGCCAGAGTAGGTTGTCAGAACATCCATCCACTTCTCCACCAAGGAAGGACAGAAGTCAGAAGAATAGGTTGTGGGTGGGCAGGAAGGACAGAAGACCAAATGCATTAAGAAAAGATACCTTGCAGCTACCATGGCCATTGCATCATGATATCTGCTCAACTGTGGTCAAATGTCCACGCCCTACCCAAGGATGTCCTACCCTCCCAGAAAGCATTCACTCCTTCATACTTATAAAGGACATTCTCCCTTGCCCTGGGTACCATTCTTCTCTTGATGATTCTGTCATCCTGATGCCTGTGGAATGCCAGGGCAGGTCCTGATGCCCACAGGGGTTGGTGTTCAGCTTTGCCCAAGGCAGCCCCTTCCTTCACCAACAGGACCATCTGCCACTGTTTGCAAGAGTCCTGAGTATGGGGCTGTTGTAGTGATCAATAAGAGAAAATATATACAAATTCCTACCTATCTCTGGCACCAAGTAAAAACTTTTGTTGGTTATTATTGGCAAAAATAACAACCTTTTCATTGTCTGGTAAAGAACCAATCTTGTTTCTGTATGCAATATACATTCACAATCCTTTGACAAATATTAATTTCAGAAACAAGGTACAAATACAGCCTACAGTTACAGCTTACGTCCTGGCATGTTCACTTTGAAAAGTAACATTAAAGGCTCTAATTCAAACAGATCCTTTTTAGGAATGTCTGGTCATAACACTGTCTGAGGAAAAAGAGCACAGGTCACCGGGCCAGAGTTCAGATCCACTCACAGCCAGGAAATCCCATTCTGACATGTTCTCAGAGTACAGGTTAAGGACCATCTGTTTTACAATTTCTGATGTCAAAATGAGCTAACAGCAGGGATTGAAGAAACACGCTAAACATATGGCCCCTGACTTCATAAGGGTTCAACTTAGAATCATTTGACTTCTACATGGTGTGAAAACTACCCATCTAATTATACCTTTCATGATCAGCACAGTATTCAGTAAGTTATATCAGATAGTTCTACCCAAGGGTAGTCCTATCTTACCAAGATTCCTTCACTCCTTGATCCTTATGGTAAAACAGGCTTTGGGTTACACGATAGTATCTTCTTGTAAGCTAATGAAAGTATTTCAAGCATATTTACCAACATTCTTTTTTTTTTCTATTTTGTTAATTATTTATTTATTACTTCAGGTTAAATCTCCATCGAAGTGACCTCTTTCCATCCCTCCCAGTCCCCCCCCCCCACCCTCTATGCCCTATCCCTAACATCACACTCCTCTGGAGTCAAGTGTCCCTACATAACAATCCCCCGCCCCAGTTCAGCAGTCATATGAGGGCCAAGAGCCTCCTTATACACTGCGGGCCTACAAGGCAGGACCACTAGGGAAAAATGTCTCATTTACAGGAAAAAAGTCTATGTTCATGTTCCCTTTGTTGCATTCATTGTAGTATAATCCTGTACTCTATAGCTAAAATCCAACTACAAGTGAATAGAGGCCATGTGCATCCTTCTGGATCTGGGTTAACACACTCAGGATGAGCTTCTCTAGTTCCATCCATCTGGATTCAAATTGCATGATTTCTTTGTTTCTGATGGCTGAGTAGTGTTCCATTGTGTAGATGTAATACAATTTTTTAATCGATTATTCAGTTGAGGGACATCTGGGTGGTTTCCAATTTTTAGCTATTACAAATAAGGCTGAATAGATGAGGAAAATTCCTTGTGATTTGCTGAGGAATCATTTGGATGTATACCCAGAAGTGGTATGGCTGGGTCCTGAGGCAGAGCTATTCCAAGATTTCTAAGATATCACCAGACTGACCTCCATAGTGGTTGCACAAGCCTGCACTCCCACCAGCAATGAAGGAGAATTCCCCTTTCTCCACACCCTCGCCACCATGTGCTGTCATTTGAGCTTTTGATCTTAGCCATTCTGACAGGTGTGAGATGGAATCTCAGAGTCATCTTGAGTTGTATTTCTCTGATGATTAAGGATGGTGAGCATTTCTTCAGGTGTCTCTCAGCCATTAGGGATTCCTCCTTTGTGAATTCTCTGTTTAGAACTCTTCCCCATTTTTTGATTGGGTACATGAAAACGATGACAATTCTACATTATGGAAAGTGATGGAGTCCCTTCAAGAAGAACTTAAATCAATGAATGAATTCAAAGAAGCCACAGCTGCACAAGTGAAAACAATGAATAACAAAATTAAAGAGCTCCAAGCGAAGGTGACTTAACTTGAACAGGAAAAGGACAGAGCAATGAAAGATTTCCAGGCAAAGACAAGCAAACTGGAGCAGTAAATGTAGAAAAAGAATAAAACCATTCAAGACATGAAAATGGAAATGGAAACAATAAAGAAAACACAGTCAGAGTTAAAAGAGGAAATGGAGAATGAAGGGAAGAGAACAGAAACTATGGATGTGAGTATGAAAAATAGAATCCAAGAGATGGAAGACAGGATCTGAGGCATGGAAGATTCGATGAAAGAAATAAGTAAAACATCCAAAGAAAATGAGAAAGCTATGGAGAGATCATCAAGACTGAAGCCAAACAGAGAAATATTGAGTCTAACAGAGATCATGAAACAAATGGACCTAACAGATATCTACAGAACGTTTCACCCAAACACAAAGGAATACACCTTCTTCTCAGCATCTCATGGAACCTTCTCCAAAATCGACCATATAGTTGGACACAAAGATAGTCTTAACAGATACAAGAAAATTGAAATAACCTCTTGTATCTTATCACATCACCATGGAATAAAGCTGGTCTTCAACAACAAAAGAATCAACAGAAAGCCTACACACACATGGAAATTGAACAACTCTTTACTGGATGACTACTGGGTCAGGGAAGAAATAAAGAAGGAAATCAAAGACTTCTTAAAATCCAACGGCAATGAAGGTACAACATACCCAAGCCTATGGGACACAACGAAAGCTGTGCTACGAGGAAAGTTCATAGCACTAAGTGCCTTCAAAAAGAAAATTGTGACAGCTCATATTAGTGAATTAACAGCTAAACTGGATGAATTGGAAAAAAAAGAAGCAAACACTCCCAAGAGGAGCAGAAGGCAGGAGATCATCAAACTTAGGGCTGAAATCAATAATTTAGAAAAAAAAAAAAAGAACTGTATAAAGAATCAATGAAACCAAGATTTGGTTCTTCGAAAAAATCAACAAAAGAGACAGACCCCTAGCCAGAGGGAGAAAACACAAATCAACAAAATCAGAAATGAAAAGGGAGAAATAACAACAGACATTGAGGAGATCCAGAGAATATTTGGGTCCTACTTTTAAAATCTATATTCCACCAAATTTGAAAACCTAAGTGAAATGGACAATTTTCTCGATAGATTCCACCTACCAAAACTAAATAAAGATCATATTAACAGAATAAACAGCCCAATAACCCCTAAGGACATAGAAAGAGTCATTAAAAATATCCCGACCAAAAAATGCCCAGGATAAGATGGCTTTAGCACGGAATTCTACCGGACCTTCAAAGAGGAGCTAACACCAATATGCTTCAAACTCTTCCACAAAATAGAATCAGAAAGAACATTGACAAACTCATTCTATGAGGCCACAGTCACCCTGATTCCTACCCAAACAAAGACCCAACAAAGAAAGAGAACTTCAGACCAGTCTCCCTCATGAACATAGATGCAAAGATACCTAATAAAATACTAGCAAACCGAATTCAAGAACACATCAAAAGTATCATACACCATGATCAAGTAGGCTTCATCCAAGGGATGCAGGGATGGTTCAACATACGAAAGTGTATCAACATAATTCACCATATAAACAAGATGAAAGAAAAAAAACTACATGATAATCTCGCTAGATGCAGAAAAAGCATTTGACAAAATCCATCACCCCTTCATGCTAAAAGTTCTGGAGAGAACGGACATGCAAGGACCATACCTAGAAATAATAAAGGCAATATACAGCAAGCCAGTGGCCAGCATCAAGTTAAATGCAGAGAAACTTGAAGCATTTCCTCTAAACTCAGGGACAAGACAAGGATGTCCACTTTCACCATATCTCTTCAATATAGTACTTGAATTTCTTGCTAGAGCAATAAGACAACTAAAAGAGATAAAGCGGATACTAATTGGAAATGAAGAAGTCAAATTATCCCTATTTGCAGATGATATGATAGTATACATAAGCGACCCCAAAAACTCCACCAGAGAACTCTTACAGCTGATAAACACCTTCAGCCAAGTGGCTGGATACAAAATTAATTCAAAAAATCAGAAGCCCTTCTTTATACAACAAAAAAAAAAAAATGGGCTGAGAAAGAAATAAGGGAAACAGGGGGGATCCAAGATGGCGGCGGCTGGCACAGACGTATTTTGATTTCGGGGTCAACAGTCAAAAGGCAGCAAGTGTTGCAGGATGCTGTACAAAGGGCACAAGCCCTTCTAAATCTCACCCAGCTACACAGGGACCATGGAAGATGCCTGGGCAGGACGCCCCTTCCAACTCTCAGACACGCTAGGAAGCCTCTGGACCCGAGAATCGGGATAACCCATCGCCCCAAAAGGAGAAATCCCTGGTAAGTTCCAACCTAATACCCAGCCAGAAGATTCAGAAACCACGCAGAGATAATCCCCACCCTGCTGGGCACTCCCAGGTCTCACACAGACGATCCAATTATCTGGGAAAGGTTGCAACCCTTGGAAGTGAAGTAGCTCCTCTGCAAAGTGCCTTCAGATCCCAGTCTGTGACATCACTGGCCAGCTTCCAAGCCTCAGGAGCGGCAAGGCTATTGGAGCTGAACTGCAGATTTACCCCATACAGGAATCAACCCCAGGCAAACTGTGAGATATTTGAAACTGTCCTATATCGAACTTTTATACTAATAAGGGCCCATCTGGCGGGGAAGCAGAGCTTAATTGTGCACAGCTCTGCCACCTGAATTAATTAGGTCCCCACCTGGGAGGCAGGACTGAATGACTCAACTTATAGGGGTGGAGTAAGGCAACTCCTACACCACAGTGCCCCCTTTGGATCCAAGTCCAAAAGACAGCAAAACAAAAAATTCCACATGGCCAGAGGTCAGAGACAAAAAAAAAAAAAAACAGCGAAATGTCTCCAACAGAAGAAAGCACCGCTATTCCGTCCAGCCAGAACCACCTCACCACAACTGAAACACATGAAAATGATGACAATTCTACATTATGGAAAGTGATAAAGTCCCTTCAAGAAGAACTTAAAACTATGAAGGAATTCAAAGAAGCCACAATTCTACAAATCAAAACAACGAATAACATCATTAAAGAGCTCCAAGCCAAGTTGATCCAGCTTGAACAGGAAAAGGATAAAGCAATGAAAGATCTCCAGACAAAAGCAAGCAAACTGGAGAAGGAAATGTACAAAACGAACACTACCATTCAAGACATGAAAATAGAAATGGAAACAATAAAGAAAACACAGTCAGAGTTAAAAGAGGAAATGGAGAATCAAGAGAAAAGAATAGGAACTACGGATGTGAGTATGAAAAATAGGATGCAAGAGATGGAAGACAGGATCTCAGGTATGGAAGATTCGATGAAAGAAATCAGTACAACATCCAAAGAAAATGAGAAGGCTAAAAAATCTCTCACCCACAACATCCAAGAAATCAAGGACTCAGTGAAAAGACAGAACCTAAGAATTATAGGCATAGAGGAAAGAGAAGACTCCCGACTCGATGGACCAGGAAATATCTTCAACAAAATCATAGAAGAAAACTTCCCAAACCTAAAGAAAGAGATGCCAGTAAAAATCCAAGAGGCTTACAGAACACCAAACAGATTAGATCAGAAAAGAAACTCCAGTCGCCACATATTAATAGAAACTCCAAATGTAGAGAACAAAGAAAGGATATTAAAAGCTGTAAGAGAAAAAGGCCAAGTCACATACAATGGCAGACCCATCAGAATCACACCTGACTTCTCTTCAGAAACTTTAAAAGCTAGAAGGGCCTGGACGGATGTCCTACAAGCCCTGAGAGAACATAGGTGCCCAGCCAGACTACTATACCCAGCAAAACTCTCTATCAACATAGAAGGAGAAAACAAGATATTCCATGACAAAATCAAATTCGAACAATATCTCCTCACAAACCCAGCCCTACAGAAGATCCTAGAAGGAAAATTCCAACACAGAGAAGATAACTACACCCAAGAAAATAGAGGAAATAGAAACCTCCACAGCAACTAAACAAAAGAGAAACACAAGACAGCCAGCTACACAAAAATAATGGGAAATAACAACCCCTAGTCACTAATATCCATCAACATCAATGGACTCAACTCGTCAATAAAAAGACACAGACTTACAGACTGGATCCGTAAACAAGACCCATCTTTTTGCTCTATACAAGAAATACATCTCACTATTGAAGATAAACAGTACCTCAGAGTAAAGGGCTGGGAAAAGGTCTTAAAAGCAAATGGACCCAGGAAACAAGATGGAGTAAACACCCTAATATCAAACAAAATAGACTTCCAATTGAAGTTAATAAAAAAAGACAGGGAAGGGCATTACATACTCATTAAAGGATATATACACCAAGAGTTCATCTCAATATTGAACATCTATGCCCCAAATACAAAGGCACCTACATTTATAAAAGAAACACTTCTAAAACTTAAATCGCACATCGATCGAAACACTTTAATAGTGGGAGGCTTCAACACCCCACTCACAACTATGGACAGATCATCAAGACAGAAGCCAAACAGAGAAATAATGAGTCTAACAGAGATCATGAACCAAATGGACCTAACAGATATCTACAGAACGTTTCACCCAAACACAAAAGAATACACCTTCTTCTCAGCACCTCACGGAACCTTCTCCAAAATCAACCATATAGTTGGACACAAACATAGCCTCAACAGATACAAGAAAAATTGAAATAACCCCTTGTATCTTATCAGACCACTATGGAATAAAGCTGGACTTCAACAGCAAAAGAATCAACAGAAAACCTACACTCACAAGGAAATTGAACAACTTTTTACTAGAGGACCACTGGGTCAGGGAAGAAATAAAGAAGGAAATCAAAGACTTCTTAAAATCCAACAACAATGAAGACACAACACACCCAAACCTACGTGACACAATGAAAGCTGTGCTACGAGGAAAGTTCATAGCACTAAGTGCCTTCAAAAAGAAAATTGTGACAGCTCATATTAGCGAATTAACAGCTAACCTGGATGAATTGGGAAAAAAAGAAGCAAACACTCCCAAGAGGAGCAGAAGGCAGGATATCATCAAACTTAGGACTGAAATCAACAACTTAGAAAAAAAAAAGAACTGTATAAAGAATCAATGAAACCAAGAGTTGGTTCTTCAAAAAAATCAACAAAAGAGACAGACCCCTAGCCAGAGGGAGAAAACATAAATCAACAAAATCAGAAATGAAAAGGGAGAAATAACAACAGACATTGAGGAGATACAGAAAATATTCAGGTTCTACTTTAAAAATCTATATTCCACAAATTTGAAAACCTAAGTGAAATGGACAATTTCCTCGATAAATTCCACCTACCAAAACTAAATCAAAATCAGATTAACAGCTTAAACAGCCCAATAACACCCAAGCAAATAGAAAGAGTCATTAAAAATATCCCAACCAAAAAAATCCCAGGGCCAGATGGCTTGAGCACGGAATTCTACCGGACCTTCAAAGAGGAACTAACACCATTACTCTTCAAACTCTTCAACCACATAGAAACAGAAAGAACACTGCCAAACTCATTCTATGAGGCCACTGTCATTCTGATTCCTAAACCACACAAAGACCCAAGAAAGAAAGAGAACTTCAGACCAATCTCCCTCATGAACATAGATGCAAAGATACCTAATAAAATACTAGCAAACCGAATTCAAGAAAACATAAAAAATATCATACATCATGATCAAGTAGGCTTCATCCCAGGAATGCAGGGATGGTTCAATATACGAAAGTCTATCAATGTAATTCACCATATAAACAAGGTGAAAGAAAAAAAACCACATGATAATCTCGCTAGATGCAGAAAAAGCATTTGACAAAATCCAACACCCCTTCATGCTAAAAGTCCTGGAGAGAACGGGCATACAAGGACTGTACCTAGAAATAATAAAGGCAATATACAGCAAGCCAGTGGCCAACATCAAATTAAATGGAGAGAAGCTTGAAGCATTTCCTCTAAACTCAGGGACAAGACAAGGATGTCCACTTTCACCATATCTCTTCAATATAGTACTTGAAGTTCTTGCTAGAGCAATAAGACAACTAAAGGAAATCAAAGGGATAAACATTGGAAATGAAGAAGTCAAATTATCCCTATTCGCAGATGATATGTTAGTATACATAAGCGACCCCAAAAACTCCACCAAAGAACTCTTATAGCTGATAAAGAACTTAAGCAAGGTGGCTGGATACAAAATTAACTCAAAAAAATCAGAAGCCCTTCTTTACACAACAAAGAAATATACCGAGAAAGAACTAAGGGAAACAACCCCCTTCACAATAGGCACAAACAATATAAAATACCTGGGGGTAACTCTAACCAAGCAAGTAAAGGACCTATACAACAAGAACTTCAAGCCCCTGAAGAAAGAAATGGAAAAGGCCTTTAGAAGATGGAAAGATCTCCCATGCTCATGGATAGGTAAGATCAACATAATAAAAATAGTTATCCTACCAAAAGCAATATATAGATTCAATGCAATTCCTATCAAAATACCAACACAATTCTTTTTTTTATAAGTACTTTATTTTTTTTCAACTTACATCAAAGTCGCAAACCCTTCCCTATTCCCCCTTCCTGTCCCACACTTCCACCCCCTTCCCCCCCAACAGCTTCTTTTTTCATTCCAACAAATGGTTCTTTCTCTTATAACAGTAAATTCTATACAAAACAGCAGAATTAAATATGCCACATTTATGAGAGTAAAATGGCCCAATATACCTTCCCAATATCCAGTTCATACATATTTGGCCCCTCACTTTAACCTTCTAACTTCTAACCATCTCCATGAGTTTAAAGTTCTATAACTGACTTTGTTTTCATACTAACTTGCATCACTATTATAACCATCTTCGTAGATCTAGAACACCCTCTTGATTCCTAAACAACTCAAAATTTAGCTATGAGACTCAAGCTGTCTACTCTTCAACCACCTCAGAGAGCTGAGAAGGATAAATATATCTGATTGTATAGGAAGTGCAGGGCCTGCAGCTTTCAATACTAAGAAATGACAAACCAGTGACTACCTGGACAGTTACCATTTTGTCGCCATACATTCCAGCATTAGTCTTCAGCATTTTGGTCCTGTTTCTCTGACAGACATTTATTGTAGAGCAGGGATTGTGAAGGACTAACCTACCCTGTCTTGGCAGAGCTAGGCTGTCGACTTCCCTGCTACCACGTTTTGTCCTTTTTGGAGAGCAGACTGTCTGCAGTTGAAGCAAGGAGTTTTTACATGCCAAGAGATAGGTTTGCCACTAATTCAACCATTTCACACTGGAGATTCTTTGATGTTTTTCTTCTACTTGGAGTAGAATAGGGGGTGCTGTCAGGAGCTGATATGTCACGATATCAAAAAAAATCTTAATTTAAGACCACATCTTTGAATGCCATATTCTGCAGATCTCTTGGGGTTTTTGAAGATGCCCTATCTATCTCTTGTATTTAGATAAGCAAATGTTGCTTGTCTCTTAACAACTTGATTACTGAGTAGCTTAGAGAATATCTGTGATAGACTGTCTTAGTAGTTAACAAGGTGACACGCATGCATGACCTGGAGTTTGTTTTTCTTAACTATCCTAAACAGTTTAAGACAGTTGGTATCAAGAGGCCAGAGCTTCACATTTCATTTTTAAGTATCTCTAGGTACGATACCATTAGGAAGCGTTACCTTAAATTTTGTTATCAATATACAAAGATCTGTCAAATGTGGCTAAATATACTCTTAATTTTGTATCAATATACAAAGATCAATTCCTATGCGGCCCAATACAATCTTAATATTGCGTCCATATACAAGGGTCAATACCATTGTGGCCAACTATAATCTTAATTTTGTATCAATATACAAATATCAATACTGACGTAGACCAATACAATCTTATTTTTGCACAATAAACAATGATCAATACCACTTTAGCGAAATATACTATGAATTTTGTATCAATATACAAGGGTATAAGGGCATATTCAATAATGTGACCTTTCTTCTTGATCCTTCCTGTGCTGTCTATGTCTCAATTTTTCTCAAGTCCGTGCATTCTTACATAGGAGATAAAGAAGGATACAGAAAAGGGAAAGAAGGAATACCATGGGTCTAACCTCCAAAATCCATTAAACAGGACCATTTAACAAATTGTAATCTCTTCCCCTAAATAACAGAGTTTTCAGTTGTCCTGCAAATAACCGAAAAAGGGGGGGGGGCGGAGAAACACCCTCCCCACCCTCTGGGTATGGGAAGATGCTCTCTTAAAATGACTTCCTGCTGATTTGGGTCACAGTAAACCTGTTTGGGGCCCAAACCAAAATGGAAAAATGGTTAAAAATGTTAATACAATCCTTTTATGTTCAGTCCTTATGTTCTCAGCTGTTTAAATGTCCTAAGGAGCTTGAAGGCAGAAGCTGAACTTCCAGCTTTACTGAGGTTCTGGCTGGGGCATTGTGTAGAGCTGAATGGTCTTAGCAATATTGAGTTGTTGTGGTTGTAGGATTTGATGGAGACATCTATTGAGGGAGTCTGTCAGGCTGAATCATCTGGGTCATTTGTCTTCTTTTGGTGTCTGATTCTGATTTCTGCTGAGGTTTCCGTTGTCCAGTTGTCCCTGGGTTCCTTGAATTGATGCTTTGATTCTCCTGGAAAGATAAGAACAGAGCACTGCCCTATTCCTCACTCAGGGACAATTGCCCTCTTTTTTTTGGGGGGGGGTAGGTAATATTTCTCCTGAAGCAAATTTGGTTTTTGACAATATATAAAGTGTTATCTTTCAATCTGGTTTAAAGAAGAAATTATTTTGTTATTTTGGAGCTAAACCAGCTTTAGTGTATATATTTTGAGGTCTCGAAGGACAATTTGTTTGTGTTGGGTGGGCCTTTTGTAAGTAGCTTTTAAACTTAGGTCCTTCCAAATCCTATGTGTGTGTCTCTGCATTCTAATTACTGGGATCCGAGACCTGTGGTTCCCATCTGAGGGGATTAAAGATGTGTTCCACCACTCCTGGATCGAAGTTTTTCTTTATTTAGAGTTTGTTTTGTATCAGGCTGACCATGAGCTCTGAGATCTGTCCTTTTCTGTCTCTAGTGTGTTGGGGTTAAGGGTGTACTCTTCTTGAATGATGGGATTAAGGGTGTGTACCCTCACCACCCTTTTCCGTGCAACTCTAGAATTTATAAGTCCACTAACTCAATGGTGCTCCTCCCGTCTCTGCTGAAGTTAAAGGCATGGGTTAACACCACATTTCTCCTGTATTTTACCTTAGCTCTACGTTTTTTCCACACGTGGAGGTTCATGAAACCAGGTTGAACGGCTGTGTCCTTTATTTTATTTACAGTGCTTTAACGTTGTTGCCTGCTTTTTTTTTTAATTAGTAAATTTTTTGTTTGTTGCTACAGGTTACATCCTTGACATATTGTCCTCTTTTCCTGCTTCCCAGCCCAACTCTCCCATGCTCTACTCCCTGACCCTTCCATCTTGATCCTCTGAGGTGGAGTGTCCCTGCATAACAGTCTCTCACCACAGATCAGAAGTCATATGAGGGCTGAGGTCCTCTTCATACACCGGGGGTCTACGAGGCAGTACTGCCAGTGAAAGGTGTCTCCTTGCTACGGGGGGAAAACTAAAAAAAAAAAAAACCAACAGACACACAAACCTACAAACACAAAGAACAACAACAAAAAAAGAGAGGAAAAAGAAAGACAAAAAAAGAGGGAAAGGAAAAAGAAAAAGAAATGAAAAGAAAAAAGAAATTAATGCCCATGTTCCTTTTGGTGTGTTGGTTGTAGTACAGATATCCTGTACAATATAGCTAAAATCCTACTATAAGTGAATAGATGCCATGTGCATCCTTCTGAGTCTGGGTTAGCTCACCCAGGATGAGCTTCTCTAGATCCATCCATTTGGTTGCAAATTCCATGATTTCATTGTTTCTGATAGCTGAGTAATATTCCATTGTATAGATGTACCACAGTTTTTTAATCCATTCTTCAGTTGAGGGACATCTGGGTTGTTTCCAGTTTCTAGCTATTACAAATAAGGCTGCTATGAACATAGATGAGGAGACTTCCCTAATTCCCCGTGAGGTGTCCTTTGGGTGTATACCCAGAAGTGGTATGGCTGGGTCCTGAGGCAAAGTTATTCCAAGGTTTCTAAGATATCTCCAGAGAGACCTCCATAGTGGTTGCACAAGTCTGCACTCCCACCATCAATGGAGTAGGGTTCCCCTTTCTCCACACCCTCGCCAGCATGTGCTGTCATTTGAGCTCTTTATCTTAGCCATTCTGACAGGTGTGAGATGGAATCTCAGGGTCGTATTGAGTTGCATTTCTCTGATGATTAAGGATGTTGAGCATTTCTTCAGGTGTCTCTCGGCCATTAGGGATTCTTCCTTTGTGAATTCTCTATTTAGCTGTGTCTTCCATTTTTTGATTGGATTATTTGGTTTCTTGGCATTTAGTTTCTTGAGTTCTTTGTAGATTTTAGATAATAGCCCTCTATCAGATGTGGGGTTGGTGAAGATTTTCTCCCAGTATGTAGGCTGCCGTTTTGTTCGAATGACAGTGTCTTTTGCCTTACAGAAGCTTTTCAGTTTCATGAGGTCCCATTTATTGATTGTTGATCTCAGGTCCTGAGCTGTTGGTGTTCTGTTCAGGAAGTTGTCACCTGTGCCAATGAGTTCGAGGGTTTCTCCTACTTTTTCTTCTAGTATATTTAGTGTGGCCGGCCTTATGTTAAGGTCTTTGATCCACTTGGAATTAAGTTTTGTACAAGGTGATAGGTATGGGTCTAATTTCATTCTTTTACAAGTGGACGTCCAGTTGGACCAGCACCATTTGTTGAAGATGCTGTCCTTCTTCCATTGTGCGGTTTTGAATTCTTTTTCAAAGATTAGTTGGCCATAGGTGTGTGGGTCCATGTTTGGGTCTTCAATTCGATTCCATTGATCCACTGGTCTGTTTCTATACCAGTGTCATGCTACTTTTATTATTATTGCTCTGTAGTACAGCTTGAAATCTGGGATGGTGATACCTCCAGATGCTTTTTTATTGTACAGGATTGATTTAGCTATTCTGGGCTTTTTGTTGTTCCAAATGAAGTTGAGTATAGTTTTTTCCAGGTCTATAAAGAATTGTGTTGGTATTTTGATAGGAATTGCATTGAATCTATATATTGCTTTTGGTAGAATAGCCATTTTTATTATGTTGATCCTACCTATCCATGAGCATGGGAGAGCTTTCCATCATCTAAAGGCCTCTTCCATTTCTTTCTTCAGGGGCTTGAAGTTCTTGTTATATAGGTCCTTTACTTGCTTGGTTAGAGCTACCCCCAGGTATTTTATATTGTTTGTGGCTATTGTGAAGGGGGTTGTTTCCCTTATTTCTTTTTCGGTATGCTTGTTTTTTGTATAAAGAAGGGCTTCTCATTTTTTTGAGATAATTTTGTATCCATCCACCTTGCTGAATTTGTTTATCAGCTGTAAGAGATATTTGGTGGAGTTTTTGGGGTTGCTTATGTATACTAACATATCATCTGTGAATAGGGATAATTTGACTTCTTCATTTCCAATGTTTATCCCTTTGATTTCCTTTAGTTGTCTTATTGCTCTAGCAAGAACTTCAAGTACTATATTGAAGAGATATGGTGAAAGTGGACATCCTTGTCTTGTCCCTGAGTTTAGAGGAAATGCTTCAAGCTTCTCTCCATTTAATTTGATGTTGACCACTGGCTTGCTGTATATTGCCTTTATTATTTCTAGGTACAGTCCTTGTATGCCCGTTCTCTCCAGGACTTTTAGCATGAAGGGGTGTTGGATTTTGTCAAATGCTTTTTCTGCATCTAGCGAGATTATCATGTGGTTTTTTTCTTTCACCTTGTTTATATGGTGAATTACATTGATAGACTTTCGTATATTGAACCATCCCTGCATTCCTGGGATGAAGCCTACTTGATCATGATGTATGACATTTTTGATGTTTTCTTGAATTCGGTTTGCTAGTATTTTATTAGGTATCTTTGCATCTATGTTCATGAGGGAGATTGGTCTGAAGTTCTCTTTCTTTCTTGGGTCTTTGTGTGGTTTAGGAATCAGAATGACAGTGGCCTCATAGAATGAGTTTGGCAGTGTTCTTTCTGTTTCTTTGTGGTGGAAGGGTTTGAAGAGTAAAGGTGTTAGCTCCTCTTGAAAGTCCGGTAGAATTCCGTGCTAAAGCCCTCTTGCCTTGGGCTTTTTTTGGTTGGGAGATTATTAATGACTGTTTCTATTTCCTTAGGGGTTATTGGGATGTTTAAGCTGTTAATCTGACGTTGATTTAGTTTTGGTAGGTTGAATTTATCAAGGAAAATGTCCACTTCGCCTAGGTTTTCAAATTTGGTGGAGTATCGATTTTTAAATTAGGACCCGAATATTTTCTGGATCTCTTCGATGTCTGTTTTTATTTCTCCCTTTTCATTTCTGATTTTGTTGATTTGGGTTCTTTCTCTTTTTCTTTTAGTTAATTTGGCTAGGGCTCTGTCTATTTTGTTGATTTTCTCGAAGAACCAACTCTTGGTTTCATTGATTCTTGGTATAGTTCTTTTTGATTCTAAGTTGTTGATTTTAGCCCTACGTTTGATGATTTCCTGCCTTCTCCTCCTCTTGGGCGTGTTTGATTCTTTTTTTTCCAGTTCACCCAGCTTAGCTGTTAATTCACTAATATGAATTGTGACAATTTTCTTTTTGAATGCACTTAGTGCTATGAACTTTCCTCGTAGCACAGCTTTTATTGTATCCCATAGGTTTGGGTATGTTGTGTCTTCATTGTCGTTGGATTTTAAGAAGTCTTTGATTTCCTTCTTTATTTCTTCCCTGACCCAGTGGTCATCCAGTAAGGAGCTGTTCAATTTCCACGTGTGTGTAGGCTTTCTGTTGATTTTTTTGCTGTTGAAGACCAGCTTTATTCCGTGGTGGTCTGATAAGATACAAGGTGTTATTTCAATTTTCTTGTATCTGTTGAGGCTGTCTTTGTGTCCAACTATATGGTCGATTTTGGAGAAGGTTCCATGGGGTGCTGAGAAGAAGGTGTATTCCTTTGTGTTTGGGTGAAACGTTCTGTAGATATCTGTTAGGTCCATTTGTTTCATGATCTCTGTTAGACTCAATATTTCTCTGTTTGGCCTCAGTCTTGATGATATGTCCATTGTTGTGAGTGGGGTGTTGAAGTCTCCCACTACTAATGTGTTGTGATCGATGTGCGATTTAAGTTTTAGAAGTGATTCTTTTACAAAAGTAGGTGCCTTTGTATTTGGGGCATATATGTTCAATATTGAGATTTCCTCTTGATGAATATTCCCTTTAATGAGTATATGATGCCCTTCTCTGTCTTTTTTCATTAACTTCAGTTGGAAGTCTGTTTTGTTTGATATTAGGATGGCTACTCCAGCTTGTTTTCTGGGTCCATTTGCTTGGAAAACCTTTTCCCAGCCCTTTACTCTGAGGTAGTGACTATCTCTGGTAGTGAGATGTGTTTCTTGTATGCAGTAAAGAGACTGGTCTTGCTTGTGGATCCGCTCTGTAAATCTGTGTCTTTTTATTGGGGAGTTGAGACCATTGATGTTGATGGATATTAGTGACCTGGGGTTGTTTTTTCCCATTAGTTTGGTATAAGTGATGGTCCTGTGTCTCTTTTGGTTTAGTTGCTGAGGGGTTTTCTATTCCCATTGTTTTCTTGGGTGAAGTTTTCTTCTCTGGGATGGAATTTTCCTTCTAGGATTTTCTGTAGGGCTGGGTTTGTGGGTAGATATTGTTTAAATTTGATTTTGTCATGGAATATCTTGTTTTCTCCATCTATGTTGATAGAGTGTTTTGCTGGGTATAGTAGTCTGGCTGGGCACCTATGATCTTTCTGATCTCTCAGGACTTGTAGGATATCTGTCCAGGCCCTTCTAGCTTTTAAAGTTTCTGAGGAGAAGTCAGGTGTAATTCTGATGGGTCTGCCATTGTATGTGACTTGGCCTTTTTCTTTTACAGCTTTTAATATCCTTTCTTTGTTCTGTACATTTGTTCTGTACTTTGTTCTGTTTCAATTATTATGTGGCAAGAGGAGTTTCTTTTCTGATCTAATCTGTTCGGTGTTCTGTAAGCCTCTAGGATTTTTATTGGCATCTCTTTTTTCAGGTTTGGGAAGTTTTCTTCTATGACTTGGTTGAAGATATTTCCTGGACCTTGGAGTCGGGAGTCTTCTCTTTCCTCTATGCCTATGATTCTTAGGTTCCGTCTTTTCATTGAGTCCTTGATTTCTTGGATGTTGTGGGTGAGAAATTTTTTAGCCTTCTCATTTTCTTTGGATGTTGTAATGATTTCTTCCATCCAATCTTCCATGCCTGAGATCCTGTCTTCCATCTCTTGCATGCTATTGTTGATACTCGCATCCGTAGTTCCTGTTCTCTTCCCTTGATTCTCCACTTCCTCTTTTAACTCTGACTGTGTTTTCTTTATTGTTTCTATTTCTATTTTCATGTCTTGTATGGTATTGTTCGTTTTGTACATTTCCTTCTCCAGCTTACTTGTTTTTGTCTGAAAATCTTTCATTGCTTTGTCTTTTTCCTGTTCAAGCTCTGTCACCTTGGCTTGGAGCTCTTTAATGGTATTGTTCATTGTTTTGGCTTGTTAAATTGTGGCTTCTTTGAATAGCTTCATAGATTTAAGTTCTTCTTGAAGGGACTCTATCACTTTCCATAATGCAGAATTATCATCATTTTCATGTGTTACTGTTGGTGTGAGGTTATCCGAATTGGATGAGCTAGGATAATTCTACTTTGTTGGAGTCATATTTCCTTAATTTCTATTTTTTCTTGGACCTTTGGCCATGTGTGTGTGTTTAGCTGTCTGTTCTTGTCGTTTTCTGTGTTTGGATCCACAGGGAATGCTTTGGTGAAGGAGTCGAATTGCTTGGCTATCTGTCCTTGCTTACAGTGTGATCTCAGGGTCACTGCGGTTTTAATAGCCTGAATCGATGTGAGCTGGTGCAGCCTATTCCCAGGTAGTGAGTAATGGTCTGGGATTGTTACCCTGCTCCAAGTTCAGACTTCTCTATTTTGCACACTGAGTGATCAGCCTTCAATGGTTCTAATGGTATGGACCTGTTTGCCCAGGCACAGATTTTGTGGGCTTTGTTTGTCGTCACGGAGGCTGACAGGGCCCGGCTCCACACCTAATGTGTCTGGGTTTACCCGAATACAGCTATGGTACCCTGGCTTCTGGTTACCCACTAGGCTTCTCCGCCACAGGCCTGGCCGCTTCCCTACCTATCTACTCCGTCTTGGGTGGTTGGAGCTTCACCCCCTCCCACCTTCAGAGCCGGCCTCCTTCCCTAGCTGCTTTGCCGTGGGTGGGCAGAGCTTTGGTCCTTCCCGCCTTCTGAACAGGCCTCCCGCCCTAGCTATTTTGCCGTAGGTGGGCGGAGCTTCGGCTCCTCCCGCTGTCAGAGCCAGCCTCCCACCCTAGCTGCTTTGCCATGGGTAGGTGGAACTTCGGAAACTCCCACCGTCAGAGCCGGCCTCCCGCCCTAACTGCTTTGCCGTGGTTGGGCGGAGCTTTGGACCCTCCTGCCAACGTCCGCTTCCCTCCCCAACTGCTCTGCCTGCCCACCTTCCGCTCCGGCTAGAGAGGCTGCAGATCTCCCACTGAGCGCCTTTTTTCTACGTCTCAAAAAAACAAACAAAAAAAAAAAACCCCACAAGATTTCAACTATTCCGCAAAATTTCTTAAATAGTTATAAGGTCTTCCTGAGGTATGGGAAGCCCAGTTGGCTAGTGGGAGATCACCATATGGCCTTTGATTCTGCCTGCTGTGTGTTGGGATCGATCTCACCAGGCGCCTCTCCAAATGGGAGTTCCCGAATCCCGCATTTAGTGGCTTCCATGTCTGCGATAGATGGGGGAGAGCCTTGCCCTGGGACTTTTAACAGTCCCTTGGGAGCTGTGAGTGTTCCCGGAGGGGCCAGACCCTCCGGTTTTTGCACAGTGTCCCACAACTCTGTGTTTTCTATGGCTCTTCACTCCCACATTCAAAATGCGTCCATGCAGTTTGCCGCCATCTTGGCCCCCCCAACACAATTCTTTATAGACCTGGAAAAAGCTATTCTCAACTTCACATGGAACAACAAAAAGCCCAGAATAGCTAAATCAATCCTGTACAATAAAAAATCATCTGGAGGTATCACCATCCCAGATTTCAAGCTGTACTACAGAGCAATAGTAATAAAAACAGCATGGTACTGGTATAGAAACAGACCAGTGGATCAATGGAATCGAAATGAAGACCCAAACATGGACCCACACACCTATGGCCAACTAATCTTTGAAAAAGAAGTCAAAACCGCACAATGGAAGAAGGACAGCATCTTCAACAAATGGTGCTGGTCCAACTGAATGTCCACTTGCAAAAGAATGAAATTAGACCCATACTTATCACCTTGTACAAAGCGTAAATCCAAGTGGAGCAAAGACCTTAACATAAGGCCAGCCACACTAAATATACTAGAAGAAAAAGTAGGAGAAACCCTAGAACTCATTGGCACAGGTGACAACTTCCTGAACAGAACACCAACAGCTCAGGACCTGAGATCAACAATCAATAAATGGGACCTCATGAAACTGAAAAGCGTCTGTAAGGCAAAAGACACTGTCATTCAAACAAAACGGCAACCAACAGACTGGGAGAAAATCTTCACCAACCACACATCTGATAGAGGGCTATTATCTAAAATCTACAAAGAACTCAAGAAACTAAATGCCAAGAAACCAAATAATCCAATCAAAAAATGGGAGACAGAGCTAAATAGAGAATTCACAAAGGAAGAATCCCTAATGGCCGAGAGACACCTGAAGAAATGCTCAATATCCTTAATCATCAGAGAAATGCAACTAAAGACGACCCTGAGATTCCATCTCACACCTGTCAGAATGGCTAAGATAAAGAACTCAAATGACAGCACATGCTGGCGAGGTTGTGGAGAATGGGGAACCCTACTCCATTGCTGGTGGGAGTGCAGACTTGTGCAACCACTATGGAGGTCTGTCTGGAGTTATCTTAGAAACCTTGGAATAACTTTGCCTCAGGACCCAGCCATACCACTTCTGGGTATACACCCAAAGGACACCTCATGGAGACATAGGGCAGTCTCCTCATCTATGTTCATAGCAGCCTTATTAGTAATAGCTAGCAATTGGAAACAACCCAGATGTCCCTCAACTGAAGAATGGATTAAAAAATTGTGGTACATCTATACAATGGAATATTACTCAGCTATCAGAAACAATGAAATCATGCAATTTGCAACCAAATGGATGGATCTAGAGAAGCTCATCCTGAGTGAGCTAACCCAGACTCAGAAGGATGCACATGGCATCTATTCACTTATGGTAGGATTTTAGCTATATTGTACAGGATATCTGTACTACAACCAACACACCAAAAGGAACATGGACATAAATATTTTTTTTCTTTTTCTTTATCCTTTTTCCTTTTCTTTTTCTCTCTTTTTTGTTGTTATTCTTTGTTTTTGTGGGCTTGTGTGTTTGTTGGCCTTTTTTTAGTATTCCCCCAGTAGCAAGGAGACAACTTTCACTGGCAGTACTGCCTTGTAGGCCCCCGGTGAATGAAGAGGCTCTTGGCCCTCATATAACTTCTGATCTGTGGTGAGAGACGGTTATGCAGGGACACTCCACCCCAGAGGAACAAGACGGAAGTGTCAGGGGATAGAGCATGGGAGGGTGGGGCTGGGAAGCGGGAAAAGAGGACAATATGATACGGATGTAACCTGAAGCAACAAACAAAAAAATTTATTAATTTAAAAAAAAGCAGGTAACAATGCTAAAACACTGTAAATAAAATAAAGGATACAGCCGTTCAACCTCGTTTTATAAACCTCCAAGTGTCGAAAAAACGTAGAGCTAAGGTAAAATACATGAGAATTGTGGTGTTAACCCATGCCTTTAACTTCAGCAGAGATGAGAGGAGCACCATAGAGTTAGTGGTCTTCTAGAGTTACAAGGAACAGGGTGGTGAGGGTGCACACCCTTAATCCCATCATTCAAGAAGAGTACACCCTTAATCCCAACATACTAGAGACAGAAACAGGCAGATCTCAGAGCTCATGGTCAGCCTGATACAAAAAAAAACTCTAAATAGAGAAAAACTTCTACCCAGGAGTTGTGGAACAATCTTTAATCCCTTCAGATGGGAACCACAGGTCTTTGATCCCAATAATTAGAATGCAGAGACACACACATAGGATTTGGAAAGACCTAAGTTTAAAAGCTACTTAAAAAAGGCCTACTCAATACAAACAAATTGTCCTTTGAAATCTCAAAATATATACACTTAAGCTGGTTTAGCTCCAAAATAAAAAAATAATTTCTTCTTTAACCCAGATTGAAAGATAACACTTTATATATTGTCAAAAAACCAAATTTGCTTCAGGAGAAATATTAACTAGCCCCCCCCAAAAAAAGAGGGTAATTGTCCCAGAGTTAGGATTAGGGCAGGGCTCTGTTCTTATCTTTCCAGGAGAATCAAAGCATCCATTCAAGGAACCCAGAGACAACTGGACAACGGAAACCTCAGCAGAAAACAGAATCAGATACCAAAGAAGACGAGTGATCCAGTTGATTCAGCCTGACAGACTCCCTCAATAGCTTTCTCCATCAAAAGCCTACAACCACAACAATTCAATATCGCTAAGACCGTTCAGCTCTACACAATGCCCCAGCTAGAACCTCAGTAAAGCCTGAAAGATCAGCTTCGGCCTACAAACTCCTGAGGACATCTAAACAGCTGAGAACAGAAGGACTGAACATAAAAGCATTGTACTAACATTTTTAACCATTTTTCAATTTTGGTTCGGGCCCAAAACAGGTTTACTATGACCCAAATCAGCAGGAAGTCATTTTAAGAGAGCGACGTCCCAGGCCCAGAGGGTGGGGAGGGTTTTTCTCCGCCCCCCCTTTTTTTGGTTATTTGAAGGATAACTGAATACTCTGTTATTTAGGGGAAGATATTACAAGCTGTTAAATGGGGCTGTTTACTGGGTTTTGGAGGTTAGACCCAGGGACTTCCTACTTTTCCTTTTCTGTATCCTTTCTCTCCTATGTAGGAGTGCATGGACTTGAGAAAAATTAGACATAGACATAGCACATGACCAAGAAGAAGGGACAGATTATTGAACATGCCCTTATACCTTTGTATATTGATACAAAATTAGTACTATATTTGGCTAAAGTGGTATTGACCATTGTTTATTGTGCAAAAACAAGATTGTAATCGACTACATCAGTATTTATCTTTGTATATTGATACAAAATTAAGATTATAGTTGGACACAATGGTATTGACACTTGTATATGGACGTAATATTAAGATTGTATTGGGCTACATAGGAATTAATCTTTGTATATTGATACAAAATTAAGAGTATATTTAGCCACATTTGAATAGATCTTTGTATATTGATACAAAATTAAAGGTAACACTTTCTAATGGTATCATACCTAAAGATACTTAAAAATAAAATGAAGCTTTGGCCTCTTGATACCAACCATCTAAAACTCTTTAGGATAGTTAAGAAAAACAAATGCCTAGACATGCAAACATGTCACCTTGTTAGCTACGATGACAGTCTATCACAGATAACCTCTAAACTACTCAGTAATCAAGTTGTTAAGAGACAAGCAACATTTGCTTATCTAAATACAAGAGATGTATAGGGCATCTTCAAAAACACCAAGAGATCTGCAGAATATGGCATTCAAAGATGTTATCTTAAATTAAGATTTTTTTTTATATCGAGACATATCAGTTCCTGACAGCACCCCCTATTCTACTCCAAGTAGAAGATAAGCATCGAAGAATCTCCAGTGTGAGATGGTTGAATTAGTGGCAAGCCTATCTCTTGGCATGAAAAAACTCCTTGCTTCAACTGCAGACAGACTGCTGTCCAAAAAGGACAAAACTTGGTAGCAGGGAAGTCGACAGCCTAGCTCTGCCAAGACAGGTTAGGTAAGTCCTTCATAATTCCTGTCCTACAATCGATGTCTGTCAGAGAAACAGGACCAAAAGGATGAAGAATGATGTTGGAATGTGTGGAGAGAAAAGGGGAACTGTCCAAGCAGTCACTGGTTTGTCATTTCTTAGTAGTGAAAGCTGCAGGCCCTGCACTTGCTATATAATCAGAAATATTTATCCCTCTCAGGTCTCTGAGGTGGTTGAAGAATAGACAGCTAGAGTCTCATAGTTAAATTTTGAGTTGTTTAGGAATCAAGAGGGCGTTCTAGATCAAAGAATATGGTTATAATAGTGATGCAAGTTAGTATGAAAGCTGAGTCAGTTATAGAACTTTAAACTCGTGGAGATGGTTAGAAGGTAGAAGGTTAAAGTCAGGGGCCAAATATGTATGAACTGGACATTGGGAAGGTACACCGGGCCATTTAACTCTCATAAATGTGGCATATTTATTACTGTTGTTTTGTTTAGTATTTACTCTTATTAGAAAAGGAACCATTTGTTGGACTAAAAGGGGAAGCTGTTGGGGAGAAGAGGGTGGAAGGGTGGGACAGGAAGGGGGAATAGGGAAAGGGTTGTGACTGAGATGTAACTTGAAGAAAAAAAATAAAGTATTTAATAAAAAAAAATGAAACAAAAACTTAGGGCTGTAATCAACAACTTAGAAACAAAAAGAACTATACAAAGAAGCAATGAAACCAAGAGTTGGTTCTTCGAGAGAATCAACAAAATAGACAGACTCTTAGCCAAATTAACTAAAAGAAAGAGGGAGAAAACACAAATCAACAAAATCAGAAATGAAAAGGGTGAAATAACAACAATCATTGAGGAAATCCAGAGAATATTTGGATCCTACTTTAAAAATCTATACTCCACCAAATTTGAAAACTTAAGTGAAATGGACAATTTTCTTGATATATTCCACCTACCGAAGCTAAATCAAGATCAGATAAACAGATTAAACAGCCCTATAACCCCTATAACCCCTAAGGAAATAGAAACAGTCATTAAAAATCTCCCAATCGAAAAAAGCCCAGGGCCAGATGGCTTTAGCACGGAATTCTACCGGACCTTCAAAGAGGAGCTAACACCAATACTTTTCAAACTCTTTCACCAAATAGAATCTGAAAGAACATTGCCAAACTCATTCTACGAGGCCACAATCACCCTGATTCCTAAACCACACAAAGACCCAACAAAGAAAGAGAACTTCAGACCAATCTCCCTCATGAACATAGATGCAAAAATATTTAATAAAATACTAGCAAACCGAATTCAAGAACACATCAAAAGTATCATACACCATGATAAAGTAGGCTTCATCCCAGGAATGCAGGGATGGTTCAACATAGGAAAATCTAGCAACGTCATTCACCATATAAACAATATGAAAAAAACCACATGATAATCTTGCTAGATGCAGAAAAAGCATTTGACAAAATCCAACACCCCTTCATGCTAAAAGTTCTGGAAAGAACGGGCATACAAGGGCTGTACCTAGAATTAATAAGGCAATATACAGCAAAATAAATGGAGAGAAACTTGCAGCATTTTCTCTAAACTCAGGGACAAGTCAAGGATGTCCATTTTCACCATATCTCTTCAATATAGTACTTGAAGTTCTTGCTAGAGCAATAAGACATCTAAAGGACATCAAGGGGATAAACATCGGAAACGAAGAAGTCAAATTATCCCTATTTGCAGATGATATGATAGTATACATAAGCGACCCAAAAAAATTCCACCAGAGAACTCTTACAGCTGATAAACACCTTCAGCAAAGTAGCTGGATACAAAATTAATTCAAAAAAAATCAGAAGCCCTTCTTTATACAACAAACAAATGGGCTGAGAAAGAAATAAGGGAAACAACCTCCTTCACAATAGCCACAAACAACATAAAATACCTGGGGGTAACTCTAACCAAGCAAGTAAAGGACCTGTACAACAAGAACTTCGAGCCCTTGAAGATAGAAATGGCAGAGACCTTTAGAAGATGGAAAGATCTCCCATGCTCATGGATAGGTAGGATCAACATAATAAAAATGGCCATCCTACCAAAAGCAATATATAGATTCAATGCAGTTCCTATCAAAATACTAACACAATGTTTTATAGACTTGGAAAGAGCTATTCTCAACTTCATATGAAACAACAAAAAGCCCAGAATAGCTAAATCAATCCTGTACAATAAAAATACATCTGGAGGTATTACCATCCCAGATTTCAAAGTATACTACAGAGCAATACTTGTAAAAACAGCATGGTATTGGTATAGAAACAAACCAGTAAATGAATTGAATCGAATTGAAGATCCAGAAATAGACCCACACACTTATGGCCACCTAATTTTCAACAAAGAAGCCAAAACGGCACAATGGTAGAAGGAGAGCATCTTCAACAAATGGTGCTGGTCCAACTGGATGTCCACTTGTAAAAGAATGAAGTTAGACCCATACTTATCACCTTGTACAAAATTTAAGTCCAAGTGGATCAAAGACCTTAACATAAGGCTGGTCACACTAAATCTATTAGAGGATAAAGTGGGAGAAACCCTTGAAGTAATTGGCACAGGCGACAACTTCCTGAACAGAACACCAACAGCTCAGGACTTGAGATCAACAATCAATTAGTGGGACCTCATGAAACTGAAAAGCTTCTGTAAGGCAAAGGACACTGTCATTCGAACAACACGGCAGCCTACAGACTGGGAGAAAATCTTCACCAACCCCACATCTGACAGAGGGCTAATATCCAAAATCTACAAAGAACTCAAGAAATTAAATGCCAAGAAACCAAATAATCCAATCAAAAAATGGGAGACAGAGCTAAATAGAGAATTCACAAAGGAGGAATCCCTAATGGCTGAGAGACACTTGAAGAAATGCTCAACATCCTTAATCATCAGGGAAATGCAACTCAAGACGACTCTGAGATTCCATCTCACACCTGTCAGAATGGCTAAGATCAAAAACTCAAATGGCAGCACATGCTGGCAAGGGTGTGGAGAAAGGGGTACCCTACTCCATTGCTGGTGGGAGTGTAGGCTTATGCAACCACTATGGAGGTCGGTCTGGCCATATCATAGAAAACTTGGAATAGCTCTGCCTCAGGACACAGCCATACCACTTCTGGTTATACACCCAAATGCCTCTTCACAGAATCATAAGGAAGTTTTCTCATCTATGTTTATAGCAGTCTTATTTGTAATAGCTAGAAACTGGAAACAACCCAGATGTCCCTCAACCGAAGAATGGGTTAAAAAACTGTGGTACATCTATACAATGGAATATTATTCAGCTATCAGGAACAATGACATTATGCAATTTGCAGCCAAATGGATGGAACTAGAAAAGCTCATCCTGAGTGAACTAACCCAGACTCAGAAGGACACATATGGCATCTATTCACTTACAGTAGGATTTTAGCTATATAGTAGAAGGTATTAATACTACAACTAACACACCAAAGGGAACTTGGACATAGATTTCTTATTTTTATTTTTTATTTATTTTTTATATATTAGTTATATTTTCTTCTATTTTTTAGTCTTTTCTATCTATTGTATGCTTATTGATTTGTTTGTTTAGTAGTTCTCTCTCCCAGGCAACGAGACACTTTTCACCGATGGTACTGCTTCATAGATCCCCAATGAATGAAGAGGCTCTTGGCCCTCATTCGACCTCTCAACTGAGATGAGGGACTGTTATATAAGGACACCCCACTGCAGAGAAATGGAGTGGAAGGGTTAGGAGGTTAAGAAAAAAAATGAAATGTGATGTTTCGGCCTTTTACTACTAACTGTCATAAACTGTTTAGGATAATTAAGAAATGCAAACTAATGGTTATGCAAGCCGGTCATTCTGTTAGGTACTATGACAGCCTATTATAATTACTTTCTAAGCTAATCAGAAATAAACCTGCTAAGAGACAAGCAACATCTGCTTACCCTAATAAAAGAGATAGATAGGGCCTCTTCAAAAACCTCAAGAGAACTTCAGAATATGGCATTCAAAGATGTTTTCATAACTTTAGATTTTTTTATATCAAGACATATCAACTCCTGACAGCACCCCCTATTCTCCTTCAAGTAGAAAATGAGCATCGAAGAATCTCCAGTGGGAGATTATTGAATTAGTCGCACGCCTATCTCTTGGTAGGAAAAGTCCCTTGCTCTAACTGTAGACAGAATGCTGTCCAAAAAGGACAAAACCTGGAAGCAGGTAAGTCGACAGCCTAGCTCTGCCAAGACACGGTTGGTAAGTCCTTAATAACCCCTGCTGTACAATCAATGTCTGTCAGAGAAACAGGGCCAAATGACTGAAGATTGATGCTGTAATGTATGGAGAGAAAATGGGAACTGTCCAGGCAGCCAATGGTATGTCATTTCTTAGTTTGGGAAACTGCAGACCCTATACTTCCTATAAAATCAGATATATTTATCCCTCTCAGGTCTCTGAGGTGATTGAAGAACAGATAGCTAGAGTCTCATAATTAAATTTTGAGTTGTTTAGGAGTCAAGAGAGTGTTATACATCTAAGAAGATACTTTTAAAATTGTGTTGCAATTAGTATGAATGCTGAGTCAGATATAGAACTTTAAACTCATGGAGATGGTTATATAGTAGAATGTTAAAGTCAGGTACCAAATACATATGGACTGGTCATTGGGAATGTACGTTAAGCCATATAACCCTCATAACTGTTGCCTAATTACCTCTGTTGTACTGTATTGTATTATTTTTATAAGAGAAAGAGCCATTTGTTGGACTGAAAGGGGAAACTGTAGGGGGAAATAAGATATACCTTAAACTTAAAAGAAAAAAAAAAGGGAAGAGGATGGGGGGTTGAGGGTGGGAGGGTGGGACTGGAGGGGGAATAGGGAGGGGACTGCGATTGAGATGTAACTTGAAGAAATAAAAAATAAAGGAAAAAAAACAAAGGCCATTAGTTTTTCCAAATTTTTCTATATTTATACTGGGACCTTTAATAAAATTATTAACCTTTGATTTGTAAACTTTGTATAAACAAGATAAAAATTCCTAAGAAAAAAAAAAGAAAAGAAATAAAGGAAACAACCCCCTTCACAATAGCCACAAACAACATAAAATACCTGGGGGTAACTCTAACCGAGCAAGTAAAGGACCTGAACAACAAAAACTTCAAGCCCTTGCAGAAAGAAATGGAAGAGGCCTTTAGAAGATGAAAAGACCTCCCATGCTCAAGGATAGGTAGGACCAACATAATAAAAATGGCCATCCTACCAAAAGCAATATATAGATTCAATGCAATTCCTATCAAAATACCAACACAATTCTTTATACACCTGGAAAGAGCTATTCTCAATTTCATATGGAACAACAAAAAACCCAGAATAGCTAAATCAATCCTGTACAATAAAAACATATCTGGAGGTATCACCATCCCAGATTTCAAGCTGTACTACAGAGCAATAGTTGTAAAAACAGCATGATATTGGTATAGAAACAGACCAGTAGATCAATGGAATCGAATTGAAGACCCAGAAATGGACCCACATACCTATGGCCAACTAATTTTTGACAAAGAAGCCGAAACGTCACAATGGAAGAAGGACAGCATCTTCAACAAATAATGCTGGTCCAACTGGATGTCCACTTGGAAAAGAATGAAAATAGACCCATAATTATCACCTGTAAAAAACTTAAATCCCAGTGGATCTAAGACCTTAACATAAGGCCGGTCACACTAAATCTACTAGAAGAAAAGTGAGAAAAACCCTCAAATTCATTCGCATAGGTGACAACTTCCTGAACAGAACACCAACAGCTCAGGACCTGAGACCAACAATCATTCAATGGAACCTCATTAAACTGAAAAGCTTCTGTAAGGCAAAAGACACGGTCATTCGTACAAAATGGCAGCCTATAGACTGGGAGAAAATCTTCACCAACCCCACATCTGACAGAGGGCTAATATCCAAAATCTACAAAGAACTCAAGAAATTAAATGCCAAGAAACCAAATAATCCAATAAAAAAATTGGGGGACAGAGCTAAACAGAGAATTCACAAAGGAGGTATCCCTAATGGCTGAGAGACACCTGAAGAAATGCTCAACATCCTTAATCATCAGAGAAATGCAACTCAAGACGACTCTGAGATTCCATCTCACACCTGTCAGAATGGCTAAGATAAAGAGCTCAAATGACAGCACATGCTGGCAAAGGTGTGGAGAAAGGGGAACCCTCCTCCATTGCTGGTTGGAGGGCAAGCTTGTGCAACCACTATGGAGGTCAGTCTGGTGATATCTTAGAAATCTTGGAATAGCTTTGCCTCAGGACCCAGTCATACCACTTCTGGGTATACATCCAAATGACTCCTCAAGGAATCATAGGGAAGTCTCCTCATCTATGTTCATAGCAGCCTTATTTTTAATAGCTAGAAACTGGAAACAACCCAGATGTCCCTCAACTGAAGAATGGATTAAAAAACTGTGGTACATCTATACAATGGAATATTACTCAGCTCACAAAAACAATGAAATTATGCAATTTGCAGCCAAATGTATAAAACTAGAGAAGCTCATCCTGAGTGAGCTAACCCAGACTCAGAAGGATGCGCATGGCATCTATTCACTTTTAGTAGGATTTTAGTTATATAATACAGGATATCTGTACTACAACCAACACACCAAAGGGAACATGGACATAGACTTTTTTCCCTTATTGTTTCTTTTGTTGTTGTTCTTGTTTGGTTTTGTTGTTTTGTGTGTTTGTTGGTCTGTTTTTTAGTTTTCCCTTCCTAGCAAGGAGACACCTTTCACTGGTGGTACTGCCTTGTAGGCCCCCAGTGTATGAAGAGGCTCTTGGCCTTCATATGACTTCTGAACTGGCGTGAGGGACTGTTATGTAGGGACACTCCACTCCAGAGGAGCTAGAGGGAAGGATTAGGTGGTAGAGGATGGAAGGGCGGGGCTGGGAAGGGGGGAAAGAGGACAATATGATGGAGATGTAACCTGAAGCAACAAATAAATACATTTATTAATTAAAAAAGCAGGTAACAGGTTTAAAACATTGTAAATAAATTAAAGGTTACAGCCATTCAACCTGGTTTTATAAACCTCCAAGAGTCGAAAAAAACTTAGAGCTAAGGTAAAATACATGAAATGCATGGTGTTAGCCCATGCCTTTAACTTCAGCAGAGATGGGAGGAGCACTATAGAGTTATTTGTCTTATAAATTCTAGAGTTACAAGGGACAAGGTGGTGATGGTGCATACCCTTAATCCCATAATTCAAGAAGAATACACCCTTAATCCCAACACACTAGAGACAGAAACAGGCAGATCTCAGAGCTCAAGGTCACCTGATACAAAACAAGCTCTAAATAGAGAAAAACTTTGATACAGGTGTGGTGGAGCACATCTTTTATTCCTTCAGATGGGAACCAGAGGTCTTTGATCACAATACTTAGAATGCAGAGACAGACACATAGGATTTGGAAGGATTTAAGTTTAAAAGCTACCTACAAAAGGCCTGCTCAATACAAACAAATTGTCCTTTGGGATCTCAAAATATATACACTAAAGGTTTGTTTAGCTCCAAAATAACAAAATAATTTCTTCTTTAATCTAGATTGAAAGATAATACTTTATATATTGTCAAAAAACAAATTCGATTCAGAAGAAATATTACCTGAACCACCCCACCCCCCAAAAAAAAACCAGGTAATTGTCCTAGAGTTAAGATTAGGGCAGGGCTCTGTTCTTATCTTCCCAGGAGATTTAAAGCATCCATTCAAGGAATCCAGGGACAATTGGACAACCAAAACCTCAGCAGAAAACAAATCAGACACCAAAGAAGACGAGTGGCCCAGATGATCCAGCCTTGCAGACTTCCTCAATAGATGTTTCCCTCAAAAGTCTACAACCACAACAACTCAAAATCCCTAAGATCGTTCAGCTCCACAGACTGCCCCAGCCAGAACTTCATTCAGTAAAGCCCTGAAGATCAGCTTTTGTCTACAAATTTCTTAGGACATCTAAACAGCTGAGCACAAAAGGACTGAACATCAAATGATTCTATTAACATTTTTAACCATTTTTCCATTCTTATTTGGGCCCCAAACAGGTTTACTATGTCCCAAATCAGCAGGAAGTCATTTTAAGAGAGCAATGTCCCATGCCCAGAAGGTGGGGAGGCTGTTTCCCCCCCTTTTTTGGTTACTTGATGGATAACAGAAAATTTTGTTATTTAGGGGAAGAGACTACAAGCTGTTAAAGGTTCTTGTTAAATGGGTTTTGGAGGTTAGACCCAGGTACTTCTCCCTTTTTCTTTTCTGTATCCTTCTTTCTCTCCTGTGTAGAAGTAAACAGACTTGAGGAAAAAATGGGACATAGACATAGTATAGGAAAGATCAAGAAAAAAGGACAGATTATTGAATATGCCCTTATACCTTTGTATATTGATACAAAATTAATATTATATTTTGCTAAAGTGGTATTGATCATTGTATATTAATGCAAAATTAATATTGTATTGGACTACATCGGTATTGATCTTTGTATATTGATACAAAATTAAGATTATATTTGGCCACAATGGAATTGGCCTTGCATATTGATGCAAAAATTAAGATTGTATTGGGCTACATAGGTATTGATCTTTGTATATTGATACAAAATTTAGAGTATATTTGGCCACATTGGTATTGATCTTTGTATAGTGATACAAAATTAAGGGTAACACTTCTTAAAGGTGTTGTACCTAGTAATGCTTAAAAATGAAATGTGAAGCTTTGGCCTCTTGATACCAACCGTCTTAAATGGTTTAGGATAGTTAAGAAATGCAAACTCATAGTCATAAAAGCGTGTCGTTTTGTTAGCTACTATGACAGTCTATCACAGATATTCTCTAAGCTACTCAGAAATCAAGTTGTTAAGAGACAAGCAACAATTGCTTATCTAAATACAAGAGATAGATAGGGCGTCTTCAAAAACCACAAGAGATCTTCAGAATATGGCATTCAAAGATGTTTTCTTAAATTAATTTTTTTTATATTGAGGCATGTCAGCTCCTGACAGCACCCCCTATTCTACTCCAAGTAGAAGATGAGCATCGAAGAATCTCCAGTGTGAGATGGTTGAATTAGTGGCAAGCCTATCTCTTGGCAAGAAAATCCCTTGCTTCAAATGTAGACAGACTGCTGTCCAAAAAGGACAAAACTTGGAAGCACGTAAGTTGACAGCCTAGCTCTGCCAAGACAGGGTAGGTAAGTCCTTCATAATTCCTGCTCTACAATCAATGTCTGTCAGAGAACCAGGACCAAATGGCTGAAGATTGATGCTGTAATGTATGTAGAGAAAATGGGAACTGTCCAGGCAGCCACTAATATGTCATTTCTTAGTTTTGGAAGATGCAGACCATGCACTTCCTATATAATCAGATATATTTATCCCTCTCAGTTCTCTGAGGTGGTTGAAGAATAGATAGCTAGAGTCTCATAGTTAAATTTTGAGTTGTTTAGGAATCAAGAGGATGTTCTGGATCTAAGAAGATGTTTTTAAAATTGTGAGGCAAGTTAGTATGAAAGCTGAGTCAGATATAGAACTTTAAACTCATGGAGATGGTTAGATAGTAGAATGTTAAAGTCAGGGGCCAAATACATATGAACTGGACATTGGGAATGTATGCTAAACCATATAACTCTCATAATTGTTGCGTATTTTTTTCTGTTGTTTTGTATTGTATTTATTGTTATAAGAGAAAGAACCATTTGTTGGACTGAAAGGGGGAGCTGTTGGGGGGAAGAGGGTGGAAGGGTGGGGCAGGAGGGGGGAGTAGGGAAGGGATTGTGACTGAGATGTAACTTGAAGAAATAAAAAATAAATTTAAAAAAACCTTAAAATTTTACTCTTAGCACAAATGAATTCAGTTGTATTTTACTTCATGATATAGTCCATAATAAGCCAGCTGGTGTACTGTTTTGTCCTGTTCCATTAAAATTTTCATGCTTAAACTTAAAAAAAAGTTTAAAAACAAAACAAAAAAAAGTGCCCAGACAAGGCACTATGACTATGATTAAAAACAGAAACAACTCAGCAGAGAGCAGAATTAGGCACCAAGGAGGATGAGTGACCCAGTTGATTCTGCCTGGCAGACTTCCTCAATAGCTGTCTCCATCGGGGGCCTGCAACCACCACTGCAATCCAGTGTCACTGGGACCGTTCAGCTCTACACAATGCCCCGGCCGGAACCTCAGTGAAGCCTGCAAGATCAGCTTCTGCCTACAAACCCCTTAGGTCATCTAAACAGCTGAGAACAGAAGGACTGAACATAAAAGGATTGTACTAACATTTTTAATCATTTTTCCCATTTGGGTTGGGGCCCCAAACAGGTCTACTACGACCCAAATCAGCAGGAAGTCACTTTAAGAGAGCGACGTCCCATGCCCAGAGGGTGGGGGAGGGTGTTTCTCCGCCCTTCTTTTTGGTTATTTGAAGGTTAACTGAAAACTCTGTTATGTAGGGGAAGAGACTACAAGCTGATAAATGATCCTGTCTTAATGGGTTTTGGAGATTAGCCCCAGGGAATTCCTACTTTTCCTTCTCTGTATCCTTCTTCCTCTCCTATGTAGGAGTGCATGGGCTTGAGAAAAATGAGATATAGACATAGCACAGGAAGGTCCAAGAAGAAGGGGCAGATTATTGAATATGCCCTTATACCTTTGTATATTGATACAAAATTAGTAGGTTATTTGGCTAAAGTGGTATTGACCATTGTTTATTGTGCAAAAATAAGATTGTATTGGATTACATCGGTATTGATCTTTGTATATTGATACAAAATTAAGATTATAGTTGGCCACAATGGTATTGACCCTTGCATATGGACGTAATATTAAGATTATATTGGGCTACATAGGCATTGATCTTTGTATATTGATACATAATTAAGAGTATATTTAACCACAATTGAATAGATCTTTGTATATTGATACAAATTTAAAGATAATGCTTCCCAATGGTATCATACCTAGAGATACTTAAAAATAAAATGTGAAGCTCTGACCGCTTGATACCAACCATCTAAAACGGTCTAGGATAGTTAAAACATACTCCTAGTCATGCAAACATGTCTCTTTGTTAGCTACTATGACAGTCTATCACAGATATTCTCTAAACTACCCAGTAATCAAGTTGCTAAGAGACAAGCAACATTTGCTTATCTAAATACAAGAGATGGTTAGGGCATCTTCAAAAACCCCTAGAGATCTGCAGAATATGGCATTCAAAGATGTTATCTTAAATCAAGATTTTTTTTTGATATCGAGACATATCAGTGCCTGACAGCACCCCCTATTCTACTCCAAGTAGAAGATAAGCATCGAAGAACCTCCACTGTAAGATGGTTGAATTAATGGCAAGCCTTTCTCTTGGCATGAAAAAACCCCTTGCACCAACTGCAGACAGACTGCTGTCCAAAAAGGACAAAACTTGGTAGCAGGGAAGTCGACAGCCTAACTCTGCCAAGACAGGGTAGGTAAGTCCTTCATAATCCCTGCTCTACAACAAATGTCTGTCAGAGAAACAGGACCCAAAGGCTGAAGATTGATGCTGGAATGTATGGAGAGAAAATGGGAACTGTCCAGGCAGTTACTGGTATGTTCTTTCTTAGTTTTGGAAGCTGCAGGCTCTGCACTTCCTATATAAGCAAATATATTTATCCCTCTCAGGTCTCTGAGGTGGTTGAAGAATAGACAGATAGAATCTTATAGTTAAATTTTGAACTGTTTAGGAATCAAGAGGGTGTTATAGATCTAAGAAGATACTCTTAAAAGTGTGTTGCAAGATAGTATGAATGTTGAGTCACATATAGACCTTTAAACTCATGGAGTTGGGTAGATAGTAGAATGTTAAAGTCAGGGGCCAAATAGGTATAAACTGAACATTGGGAAGGTATACTGGGCCAATTTAATCTCATAAATGTGGCATATTTATATCTATTGTTTTGTATAATACTTACTGTTATAAGAGAAGGAACCAGCTGTTGGACTGAAAGGGGAAACCTCTGGAGGGAAGAGGGTGGAAGGGCGGGTTAGGAAGGGGGAATAAGGAGGGGTTTGTTACTGAGATGTAACTTGAAGAAAAAAAAATAAAGTATTTATAAAAAAAAAAAAACAGAAACAACAAAAAACCCTCTAAAAATACTATTGAGGCTGTGTGTGTGTGTGTGTGTGTGTGTGTTGACTATCCACCATTGTAATGGCATGCCTGCCCTTAAGTGTGGTTTGTATACCCAGTGAAAACTCTGTTGAAGAAAACTAATTTTCCTTTGCAAGTAGTTGTCAGTTGGAGATAGTTTCTGGGTTAGAGAACGGAAATCATCTTCACTCATTTCTCTCAGTTCTGGGACCCTACAGGCTTAACCCTGTGCAGGCCCTGTGCATGTTGCCCTTGTCTCTTTGAGTTCATATGTGTGTCCACCTCTTAAGTACAGTGATTGTAGGCATGTGCCATCATGAAAGCAATTTAAAACCATATTTTAAGAGGGTCACTGGAAAGCATATAAAGAACAGGGTAGCTCTTTATCTGAAGTGTAGCAAGAGCAGAAGTTAAACGACCACTGGATTGCTCCTAAGTCATTTAGCTGAGGCTCTGACACCATTGCAAAGCAGTGGGAAAGGTAAGATGTAACCAATTACATATGCATGTACTGAACAAGGTATAATGGTGAGGGAAGGAGAGTCAAGGATGGCCTCTACACACATGACTAGTACAAAAGAGGACATGGTTTTGATAATGATGGCCAGTCAAGAAAGAAAGAAATGACAGACAACTGACAACTGGCTGCCTGGACAGTCCTCTATAATATTAGAACATCTATCTTGAGCTTTTGGCCCAGTATCTCTGACAGACATTAATTGTGTGGAAGGAATTATGAAGAACTTGCCTACCCTGTCTTGGTAGAGTTGGGCTGTCAAATTACCTGCTTCCAAGTTTTGTCCTTTTCTGACAGTATTCTGTCTACAGTTGAAGTAAGGGCTTTCTCTTGCCCAGTGGCTGACTTGCCACTAATGCAGTCATCTCCAAATGGAGATTCTTCAGTGCTCATCATCTACTTGGAGTAGAGTGGGTGGGGGTACTGTCAGGAGCTGACATGTTTCTATATCAAAAAATATGGGGAAAAGATACACGTCAAAATTTTTAAAAAGTGGATATGAGGGTGAGGAGGAAGAGGGTAGGAGGGTGGGACCAGGAACGGGAGGAGGGAGGGGGCTGTGATTGAGATGTAACTTGAAGAAATAAATAAATGTTGAAAAAAAAGAATATCTTCAAAAAGAAAGGAGAAGCTTATCAACAAATATATTTTCACATTAACTATGAATTGTCTTATTAAATATGTAAGTCAGTTGTGCAATCGTTATAAGTCAAAGGTCAGAGCCAGGTGTACCAGTCTGATTGGTTGTTCCTATTAAATACCATGTAAAGTTGTGAGACTAGGTAATAAAATGAAGGCTGAGAAGAGAAATTTGTCAGGCAAGGACATCTAGGGGCTCAGACAGGAAGAAGGTCAGTTGTGTAGGTGGGAGACAGAATAGACTCATCACAGGAGCCTGAGGAAAGAGTGTTCACTCTATTTGGCTGACACTGAGAAATCCAAGAAATAGGATAGTGCTGGATCCTGAGAAATCAATGAAATATGAAAACAGGGCTTGGCTTTAGACATAGCAAAGTGGGGCTCACCCATGACCCTGAAGAGAACCATTAGAATGAAACGGCAGTCAGAGAACATGCAAAGCATTGAGCAGAATAGGAAGTGATAAAGTGCTAAGAGTGAGCACAGAAAAATCTTTTGTGCAGTTTTGCTAATTAGATGCTAAAGGTTAAATGGGGCTTGTTTTTAATGGATGGAATCCAGGGATATGGAATCAAGACCATCCAATACTTCCATTAGAATTCAATCAAAGGCAGGTTGTGTGTACAAATCCAAGTCTCCATGTGGATTTAATGATAGTCACTGCCCAGTGACAGCTATTTAGTTAACAGCATGTGTGTTGGTTAGCTTATGTCAACTTTACACAAGCTAGAGTTATCTAAAAGGAGGGAACCTCAGTTGAGAAAATGCCTCTGTTAGACTGGGCTGTAGGCAAGCCTGTAGAGCATTTCTTAATTACTAATTGCTAAGGAAGGACCCAGACCATCCTGGGTGTGCCACCCTCGGACTTGTAGTCCTGGGTTCTGTAAGAAAGCAGGCTGATCAAGTCATGGGAAGCAAGCCAGTAAGTAACACTTCTCGGTGGCCTCTGCATCAGTTCCTGCCTCCAGGTTCCTGCCCTGTTTGACTTCCTGTCCACACTTTCTTCAATGGTCAAATGTGATGTAGGAGTGAAAGTCACATGAAACATTTCCTTTTTGGTCTTGGTGTTTCATCGCAACAGTAGAAACTCTGCCTGAGACTGCACAGATGACCACAATGAGTCAGCAAATGAGGTTCCAGTTAATGGTAAAAGTGAAAGAGAGACCGTTGTGGGATCCAGACTGAGTTAGAGGTGAGGAGATGGGAACAATAAACTTAATTCATTCTCCAGAGAAAGCATCAGTGACTAGAAAGAGGCTTATGTACATGGATGGAGCAACTGAGCAGTTCTGATGAGCAATTGTTTTGATGAACAGAAGGTCAGCCAAAGTAGACTTCCTAAGCAAGAATATTTTCAAGGACTATTGTATTGTGTTAAGAAGGAGAAAGCTTGGGCATGTGGAAATGGAAGGGGCTTTAGCAATTTCCAAGTCTAATATATTGCTGCATACGCAGGAACATACACATCTACATTAGTGAAATCTCAGGTTATTGACTGCAGAACCAAGATTAATAATACTGTCTCCTACATGACCTAAGCTAGACAACAGCCCCATGGTCAGAACCTAGAAAAGCAAAGAGTCATGTCAACCCCCCAAACAGCTGACTGGAGTGTTTAATATTAGGGAACCAGCCTCCTTGTGTTCACACAGAGCCCCACCACCACCATTTCGGAAGGGCTTCTCCTTCAGTTCATACAATATTATTAGCATGTCTCTGATTTTTTTCTGTAGAAGTTTCTGACTCATTGTTAGACCCAACAAGTTCTTACAGTGACTTAGCTGAATTCAGGAAGCCCACACAAGTCAGACTACGAAGCTCCTTCCTTTAATGGGTTGAATTCCACAAGGATGAAGTATCTGATAACTCACCTGGAATCCCAAGTCTGCTTCTTTATTTCTCTTCTCCTTTGTTGGGTAATGACAGCCAAGCTAGGCTTCTCTCTGCTAATATATCACCACCTCCAGGTATACGAGATACTATCGATGCTTCTGGAGCACCTTGGGAATGTCTTCAAAGCTGGTGTTCAGAGCATCCTGAGTATGGAAAGGAAAAGTTCTCAAACCCCCATGCTTTGCCATTCCTATGCATCACATCTTTTGTTCCCACATCATAAAAGCTCTGGTTTCATATTACAGATGGAAGAATTAAGCAAGGTGACACACAGGCCACAGCATCAAAGAAACTCTGTAATCCCCCAAAGGCTGCTAGTAATAAAGCAGAGTTTGAAACTCGGCCACACAACAGGTTTTCTTATTTCACATAATAATACAAAAGCATTCTTGAACAAAATAAAATCTTGAATATTATTCATGGGCTTTTTGGGATTTGTCATTTCTTTTTCATGGAGCATAATTTCAGCAACCCAGGCTCCTTTGGAAGATGGTGTCTCAATAGTGATAATGTCTGCTTATAAATTCAGCACATCCAAGAAGCAAGGTACCATCACTGACACAAAGCAGCTCACAAAGGCCAAAGGCTGGGTCATTGTTAGATGAGCGTAATGGAGATTCCAACTCTCTGTGAGGATGGAACATTTTGGTACCTTCTGTGAAAAGATGCTGATAGTCACAATTATTGTTCTTAAGGATAGAAGGCCTGGATTCTAGGACCAAAAGAGGCAAGAGAAAACTAATATATCATTAAGATGCTTGGAGGGAAGCTCCTTTGCAACCGTAAAAGTGTCATCCAGGACAAATGTGAAGACAGGAATCAGCTTAATTCATTGTGGATGGTTTTGCACATAAACAAAGCTAAGGACTGAAGAAATTGGAACCTAGATGAAATAGATTCTGTAGACAGAACTGTTAAGAAGCCAACATGTAACTCTCTTGAGTGCTCAACACTCTACCCTGTAACTGAGTTAGCTGTTAGTTCTATAGTCTTTAATAATTAGTGTAGTAAGTATGAAAAGCAGTGATTTCTTTAAGATGTAGTTTTAAACCTTGCCCCTGAAACTCATTAGTTGGGCAGCCTGGCTGTCACTTAACATTCTAAAGCCCCAGTTTGTAATAGATGGGGAATGTCTGGAGTGGCCATTAAGATACTGTATTGGACTCTCGAAAGTACTGGTCTGAAATTCTCTTCCTTGATCACCCATTTATTTGTAGTGTACCCTGGCATGTATCTGTAGATACTCTTCTCATCATCTGTTCAGTCAGCTGATCCCATTGTACTTCTATCCCCAGTGCCTCTGAGTAAGTAGGGAAGAGTGTGCGCCCCTCGCAACCTGCCCATTTGTCCAGGCTGTGTACCCAAATGTGAGATTCAAATGAAGGATCTGGCCTCTGGGACTTTTCAGCACTGTTGAAGAGATAGAATGCTCATTCCTACAGGACATTAAATGCCACACAGTCACCTGCATTTCTTGACCTGCAAATGGCACACATATTGGTGTTAGAAAATATTAGAAACCAAGGGCAAAGAAAACTACTTAGAGAGAAAGGCTAGTCTGGAGAGGTGGACAGAACTGAGACTGTCCCCTATTTGCTCAGATTGGAAGACAAAAAACAATGATGGAGAGAGGGTTCACACCTCCAACCCAGAACCCAGCATATGAAAGGGGTCTCATTCTCCCAAGTGAGTACTGTCCACTGTATTCCCAAAGACCATGCCAAGCCTCCCCTATCACAAAACAGTAACAATGACAGCTCAGCTGCCTGGGGAAGCAGAATCTTTGTGTTGGAACATTTCAAGCCAACATCCACCCCACCTCCCAAAATCAAATTCAATAAGATTGGGTACCATTAGATCACTGCTTCTCCAATGCACAAAGGTATGAGTTCATTAGTAAACCTGGGGACCTGGGGCCCAAGAAGTCAATTCAAATCAATGCAGCAGACAGTTTATAAGCACTTATTTTTAGCCAAAGCTAATCAATGGGTAAACGACTATTAAGGAGTGGTCCCTGGTGTTAAGATTATAGGGAAGAATCATGAGTCAGATGCTTATATTTAGACCATTTCTAAAAGATCATATGAGCTAAGTGACATGCAGAAAGACACAGACACTGTTGATGACCAAGAAAGGAAGCAACTGCCTGGTAAAGGAAAGAGTAGGAGAGGTTTCTTGGGGCGCCAGTGGTGGTGTCACTACTCTGTCTCTTCATCTATATACTGAGGGTAATTGTCATAGCATTGTTTTATGCACCAAGTGAGTTATTCCACCCTGAAAAATAAACATTGCTCTTGGGACACTGTAAGTATTTGTTACTTGTTAGTTTATGTTTTGCTACTGAGAATGGATGGGAAACATCCGATAGGTGATGGATGAGAGCAATTTGCAATTGGGAATGCAATATCTGACTTCACTGGGCTGCTTATCACATAACCAAGGAGGAAAGACTCAGAGATCTGAAGGTGGCATAAGCAACAGTGTGCCTGGAGAACAGGAAACATTCTCTGGGCAGGGAAACAAAAATGTCACATAAACGAGGCTGACCAACAGTTTGGAGAATTCCTTGAATGCCAGTCTAAAGATCTGACAGCAACTCTTGGCATTTACTCAAGTTTCCATTATAAGAAATAACCCAGGCATCCACATCATCTTAATCTGGCAAGGCTCACAGATGGACCAGTTCTGAGAGTGGCATTCTTACTCAACTGTTAGACTGAATGCAGTCTTCAAAGCATAAAAATTGGATATTTTCAATAGAAGCAGGCAAAGATATTGATCACAGCTTTCTTTTGTATCTTATGATTCCTTAGCTGGACAAATGTCAGCTGCATTTGTCTGAGAACCTCAGCCTCACTCAGTAGGGCAGCAATCAGACAGACTGAGCAATACAAGGACCAGAGAAAGTCTTTAGCTACAAGGACATAGTGCTTATGACCAAGTACAAAACTCCTTTTCAAGCCAACTTTTCTTTGCCAGGAAAAATAATAATTAGGAGATGCCACATCATCATGAGACAGTCAAAAAATAATGAGGGGTGAGTGACCATGTGGGTGAGTCTGTGCCCATGCTATATGGAGAAGAGAGTGTCAGGGAAATCAGGAAGGTCTATGGCAGTCAAAGAAGGGTTTGCAAAAATGAACAATAGAAGGCAGAGAGAAACCAGGGAATGGAGAAATCCCACTCATGTATTAATGAGTGTTTATTGTATACTTTCTGTGTACCAAATACTGCCCAGAGCTTACTAGCAGACATAACAAAGTCCCTATCACTATTGCATTTAAAAATAAGTAAAGGGGATATGAAACAAATGCAAAAGAAAGTAGTAAGTATATGATATAATGTTATACAGTAAGTACTTTGAAGGAAAATAATGTTAGGTCAAGGGAATAAAATATACTATAGATTGAACAGTCAGGATGTGCCTATTAGACTACTAGGGATGTCCCAATCAAATATAACCTACAGGTGACCTGAACAACAGACGTGCATTTTCTCAGTTCAGAAGATTAGACGTCCAGCATTAAATACTTAACTTCCAAATACAATCTCATCTGGAGTTTTTGAGACTGCAGCTTCAATATATGAATTTTGAAAACAAGGAAGAGATCTACCCATAATGGTGGTTTTTGGGGTGGGGATATTTGAACAGAAATATGGATGCTGCGGTGGCTTAAGTCTCAGAGCTGTGTGAGACAAAAGGGAAGATCCAGTGCAAACCTCATTTGTTATGTTGTAGAACATGGGGCAAACTGGGAAAGTGAAGGTAGCTAGCAGGACGTGACATTGAAGAGGTATCCAGGGGTCAAACTACGCATGGTTTAGAGGTCACATCAAGTCAAGAATTGAGGATTTGGATAGAGCAAGATTTAGATGGTTCTGAGCAGGCCAGTGGCATTCTGATACATAATCTAAAATCAATGCTCTAGATTCTAAGTGAGGTCATGAATAAAAAGAGGGTCACCAGATAGGCAACTGTAACAGATAAAGGATGGTCATTCAACCCAACCTTAGAGAGAGGTAGCAGTATTTCTATCCCACATTAACTCCTAAGCTCAAAAGCTAAGATAGAATGAGCTGTGACAAACAGAATTGAAGGCAAGTTTACCATCATTCCCTTCAAGAGAAGGCCAGAGGCAGGAGAGATTGATCAGTAGTTAAGAACATTGGCTGCTCCTGCAAGGATCCAACACCCATGGGAGATTCACAACTATCTGTAACTCCAAGTTTGAGGGAGCCCACGTTCTCTTCTGAACTCAATAGGTACCAGGCATGCACATGGTATGCTTATATACATGCAGGTAAAAGACTCATACATGTAAAATAAAAAGAAGCAATTCTAAGAAAGAGAGAGAGAGAGAGAGAGAGAAGACCAAGTCAATAGCTGACTGTAGATTCACCAAAGAGCTAAAATGCAGACATTCTGTAGGAATCGTAAAGCACCTCACTCAGTTCTCTACATGTGCGTATGTGTCACATATCCCTTACAAAAATCCATTGAAAATTTTATCTTCAAAGAGATGGGATCTGGAAAGGAAGCTTTTGCTATGTGCTGTAGTCTCATTTCAGTTGCTGAGATAAAATGTTCTGACTGAAAGCAACTTAGTAGAGGAAAGGGTTTATTTGGATTACACTTCCAGGTCATTGTCCACAGCTGAGGGAAGCTAGAGCATGAATTAAAGCATAAGAAGAGAGGAGCTTTGCTGGCTGGCTCACTCAGGCTCAGGCTCAGCCTCAGCTAGCTAGGTTCCTTAAGCAGCCCAGAGCAACCTGGTCAGGGAATGGTGCTGCCCACAGTGGGCCACGTCCTCCCACATTAATTAACTCTCAAGACAATCTCCCAAAGGGGTGCCTGTAGGCCACTCTGATCTGGAAAATCCCTCAGTTAGACTCCCTTCTAAGGTGACTATCATCTGTATAATGTTAACACCAACCAGACCATTAGAAATATTAGTTATTATTCTCATTGTTATAATCAAATACCTGATAAACAATTTAAAGGACAATGGATTTTTCACTCTTATAGTTCAATGGGATGCACTCCATCATGGCTGAAGACACTAGAAGTGAAGAAATGGGAGAGTGAAAAGGAAATTGGACAAGGGTATAAAAACTTTAAGTCCCACCCCCAATGACCCACTTCCTTCACTGAGCATCCACTTCTTGAAGGTTCCACAATCTCCTAAAACAGTGCCATCAGCTGAAGACAACGTGTTCAAATATATGAAACCATGAAGTACATTGCAGACTCAAACCACAATATTCTGCCCCTGGTCTCCATTGACTCAAATCTACTTCATAATATAAAATATAGTTATTCCCCATAGTTTTCTGCAGTTTTAACACTTTTCAAGTGTCCAAAATCTCTCCTGAGTATCCAAGTAATCTAACTGTAAGACCCCGAAAAATCAAAAGGCAAATCATGTAACATACAATGTCACAGATTAAACCAAATTCCTATACCAAAATGGAAGAATGAGGCCACAGAAGGAAAGACCAGACCAAAGCAAGATCAAAACCCAGCAGTTCAAACACTGAAATCCACACTTCCATGTCCTGCATATACGTATGATAGAATCACATGGGCTCCAAAAGTACTGGGCAGCTGGGTAGTGCTCCGTCTTCAGCTCTGATTTATGTAGCACACATAGCCTCTCTTTGGGGCCAACTCCACTGTAATTCTTCATCTCTCCTAGGCAGGTGTCTCATGGTCTTGGTATTCTTAATAGCTTTAGGTATCCACCACAATTTAATCTTCGTCTTTAAATTTTCACATAATAGCCTCTTGGTGTCTCTGCTCAGACAATTCAATCTTGCCACACATTACCTAGCCTCATTAGCTCTGAAACCACAGAGCAAGACTTCACAATACCTTCTGCCTTAAATCATTTCATAGCTGCAAAACCAATATCCTATAGACAATTCTGCCATGTTTTGACAGCTTGTGGTGGTGCCTAGCCCCATTGGACCAAATTTGTAGTTATGTCTGTGAGCCTTGGTTCCTGAACCTGAAAATGCTTTCCTAGTAGATTTATTTGAGTATGGAGACCCTTTGCCCTCATTCCCAATTCAGGTTCTCTCCTTTCAAGTAAATTTGCATCTTCACAAGTTAGAGTTATCAGTGAGTAAGGGAGCCTCCCGGGCACCTTTTGTGGTTTTCTGTACACAGAACAAATTTCCCTTTAACAGTTAATAGAATCTTTCTCAACATTTTTTTTTTGTTGTTGCAAGTTTCGGCTTTCATGAATTCTTTTCTTCAAGAAAATGCAGGTCTTACATTTTCCTTTTCAATTTATTCTTTTTCATGGTATACTGGAACCAAAATGAGAAGCAATAACCATTCCACAGCCTGAATGCTATCCTGCCTTAAAAATTACCCCTACTCCACACCTTAGTCCTTTAATTTTAAAATCAGCATCATTCAAGCTCTCAAGACAATGGCTCCTTGAATACAGTCAGATCTAGAATCTTTGCTAAAATGTATCTAGAATGGCTTCTCGTCTAGTTCCCAATAGAGTCCTTGTTTCCTATGAAATCTCAAGAGCCCTGCCAACACTATCTACATTCCTTCAGCCTGCTCGCCCTCCAAACTCCCATCAACATAGTCCACTGTTCTCTGCTAACATCATTTGAGTGCCTAGTCCAAAGTTCTAAACTCTTCCACATTCCTGCCATGAATCAGTTCCAAAGACCTATGGATCACATAGAAGGAGGGTGGATATTACAATAGCCTCACTTTCCAGGACCAAGTTTCTGAATAGTTATTTTTCTACGCGTTGTGATCAAATACCTGAGAAGAAAATTAGAGTCATGATGGTATATTTGGTATATTCTGGCTTACAGTTTGACAGGATACATTTCAAGATGGTAGGAAAGCATGTGATAAGAACAGAAGCCTTCTGGTCACATTGCATCAGCAGTCAAGAAGCAGTGGGGGAACAAGGAATGAGCCGCACTATACAACCTCAAGGTCCACCCTCACTGACCTACTTCTTTCAGTTACACAACTGGTATAACCTTCCCAGTGTCACCATCTAAGGACCAAGTCTTCAAATGCACAAGTCTATGGAGGATATTTCACATTCAAACCACAATGGTAGGTAATTATATCATGAGGCTAAGGTCCCAGTGAATGGGATCAGAGCTGTAGAGGGAAACTTGAGAAAACTTTATGAGAGATTCATTCTCATTCATATTCTCTCTCTCTCTCCCTCTCTCTTCCTTCCTCCCTCTCTCTCTCTCTCTCTCTCTCTCTCTCTCTCTCTCTCTCTCTCTGCCTCTCTCTGTGAGAATACAGTAAGAAGGTAATCATTCCAAACAAGGAATAGAAGTCTAAGCACATTGACTTTAAATTTCATGGCTTCTGGAATAGTGAAAATGCATGTTTATTATTCACTCCACTGGAAATATGTTATTGTTATTATGGGAGCCCAAATTAAGAGGGTCACCCATCAACTTCACTCAGTTAATGATAAGATAGACAAGGAGTGTATACTGGGCTTCCCCTTCATTTGAAGCAAGCTGTGTGATTAAAAGCATAGTTGAACAAACATTTCCATAGTCAACTCTTAATTAGACACACTATTAGAGCAGAAAATCTGTGGGGATTTCAAATACCTAAATTTTTTTCTATTGCGTTAAACAAACTTCCCTATCTTTTCAATGTATTTACCTCTCTTGACCTATTTTATGTCAATATGGTAACATTGTCATTCAAGCATAAGGAATAGTAAATGTCTCTTGCCAATAAATAATTCAACCCGAGTAGTTCCTCTGACAAAATTCTAGCATTCAGAGTTCTTTATGCATAATAATCAACATAATTTGCAGTTGCGTAGAACTTTCTACTTTTAAAACGAGTTTAGCTTAACTGCCATTTTTCCTATTTATTGTTCAGAACTGTTCAAGAGACTTGTAATAGTCTGTCTCTTCTTTGTGCTGCTGGAATTCTGTTTGTAACAGAAATTTGAGTCTTTAAAGAAGACAGCTCATCTCCATGGTGACAGCCACTCCTCTTCCTTACCTGGAATTAGTATTTAAGAGCACACAGGACTTATGTTTGGTCTCGATTCCCTTACTTTTCTTCAGGTCCAGGAATCTATTCATTGTGAATCAGCTGAGCCTTATGGCTATTTAAACCTCTGCCTCTGATGAGGCAACCTAAAGTGTCCTGTGAGAATGGGAGGGGCAGCTAGTTGAAGGAAATCATGGTACCAGAGCCAGCCACTCCATTGGCAAGGATACTATTCACTTCTCTACTTGATTCATCCAACACCAGTCAAATGGCTCTGGAGTTTGGAATTAATAGTTACATTGTACAAATAAAAATCTTTTAAAAGTCCAGGCAAAAATAATTTTAATATCAAGAAAGAAATTGGCCCTGATACAATTAAGAAAAAATGCAAACAATACAATTGGGTCATGTTAGAATTGTTTTTTTTTATATAGAATATTTTTATGTGTATCTGCATATGCCTGTGTGAGTTTGTGTTTCAGAGATCAAAAAGGGCCACTGTGTCCTCTGGAACTAGAGGTAGAAGCAGTAGAGGTAGAAGCAGTTGTGAGTCACCCATTATGGATGCTAGATACAGAACCAGGTTCTTCTGGAAAAGCTGTATGTGCTTTTAACCACTGAGCCATTGCTCCAGGCCCTATAATTGCTTTAGAATTTGACTACAATATGTTTAAATGTCTTGGTTTTCTTTTTCATTAAAAAACACACAGTCCTAACCTAATGGGGATAAAGATTTGCTTTAGTGTCCAGAGTTAAGCTGATCATCCCTTATCCTTAATGGTGATGGTTATATGACTAACCCTCTTAAATTATGGCAGTCATGGCACAGACAGATCCCCATGAGAGGATTTTGTTGACAATAAAAATCTAATCAATTTGGGAACCAAAACAGCTTGTTGCATAAATTTAAATGGCTGAAAAATATGTCTACCCAATTAGGTTATAGTGATGTGTATTTAACAAGTAAGCAAGCAATTTCACAACAAAGTTATTTATGCCGAAGTTTATAAATAAATAAGAAAATCACATTGTTTTTATATTGGGTATTGTGGAAAGGATGTTAAGGGAAATGTAGAGAAGTATTGCACGCACAAAAATAATTGATAGTCTTATGCACACAGTGTAGATGTACAGCAGATACTTATATTTTAATAGTTCTGTTTAAACCCAAACTAAAATTTATGGGCTAGGGACCAATCTGAAATGTCTAGGAGATGTGAGAAGTTTGATCAGTTCACCTTGTGAAGCAATCTGGACTCTGATGATATTTATAATATAAAATCTTAAGAATTCAAGCTTTGGGAAACAGGAAAAAAAAATGTCATTTTCAGCTGACTTCTACTTCAGTGCTCCTAATAGGACTTTGTTTTCTTCAACCTCCAGTCGCTTAATGAACATTTCAGTGGTGCTGTCTGATAGGTTTGTCTCCTGCCTTCACAGCTTAACTTTATGATTTGAAGAGTCCAGGCCAGTCAGTAAGAAAATCACACACAACAATAAGGTCAAACAGCAGCTTGTGCACTCGATAGGGGCTAACAAATCCATACTACAAGTGCCTACTAGTCTAATTCATGTTATGCATTGAGACTTGGAAAGTCTACAATAAGAAGGATGGATTTTGTATGAGGGGCAGATATATATTGTTGGGAACAGAGGGTGAAATGTGATACATTGAAGAGTGACAGTCTCAAGTGGGTCCATGCCCTAGCCTGTTACATGTTGTCCTAGATGGTAAAACAGAATGTGCACCAGAAGTGAAGACTGAAATTCTTGAGGTTGCAGAGGTTATCCTGGACTATGTTTTAGGCCTAATCTAATTATGGTAGTCCATGAAAGTAGTGAGCATTATCCAGTTATGTTTAGAGAAAGAGGGTGACAGACGAAGGATCCAAGAGATGCAGTGATAGAGGAAGCAGCCTAGAATCTGCAGTCTCTGGAAGCTAGAGAAAGAAAAGAAAAAACAAGAAGAGACTATCCCAATTATAGGTCTGCATAGGGTCTTGCATAGGACAAGCATCAAGGTGCCAGTAACCTCTGGAAATAGAACAGTGTGTCTACACTTTTATTTTAGACTAATCAGATACATCCAGAACTTCTGAGCTACAAAATTATTTACTGATAAGTGTGTTATTTAAGCCATGGAACACTAACACATCAGATCAGGCAACTAAAAGAAAATCCAGTTTTTCTCACCTGTAAAATGAAGATAAAGGTGTTGACAGAAGTTGTCATTAATTAGATGTGATGATGACCTACAGAGTGTTCAGCTCTGTGGCTGTTAATAGGCTACTTAAATGTAGGCTGCTTTTTCTAATGGATTCACTAAATACTTTTTTAAAGGAGGTAGAAAAAATACTTCTCAGCCCAAACTATGAAAGTCCCAGGCTTTTGTCCTAGTCTTGGTACCAAAGAACTATCTCTCAGCTTACACAACACCCATGCCCTCTCTGGGCTGCAGCTCTTCAAAATGAGGGATGTGAGCTGGAAGATTTATTTCTAAGGGTACCCCTTTCACTGACACAGTTGAATAATATAAACAAAAAGCCATAAAACTTCTACATGCAAGTACGAAAAAGGAAGATATGATAATGAGAATTCAATTCAATATTCAGAACTGAATGGCCTTCTGAAAAAGCAGCAGGCTTCAGCTGGCCACTTCCACAGCGGCTGTCTCAGGTCTGTAAAGAAAGGGCGAGCTGTGCCCATCTTCAAAAACCTCCAGGTCCCTAACTCCCATGGCATTCAGATCTCACACACAGCCCTAGGAAGTCACACCACCATAATCCCTAGAGTAACTCCAGACATTAATCAGGACACATAGAGAGTAACACAGAGATAAAAAGCTCCACTTAGAAGCAGCTGCCAAATGACCAAATATCTGGAACTCTTCTCTACTGCCCATCTAAGTGTAACTAGGGCAGTGGTTCTCAACCTATGGGTCATGACCTCTTGGTTAGGTCACTTAAGGCCACTGAAAAACACAGATTTTACATTACAATTCATAACAGTAGCAAAATTACAGTCCCAAAGTAACAATGAAAATGATCTTGTGGTTCAGGGTCACATCACAACAGCATGAGGAACTGTACTAAAGAGCCACAGCATTAGGAAGGTTGAGAACCACTGGCCTAGGGGAGAATTGTGGGAAAACCTTGAGAGGAGAGAGGGAGTCTGGGCTTACTGAGTTGGAAAAAAAATGTGACTATAGGTGGCATATTTCTGTCTAGCTTATGAAATAATAAACATTTCCTCCCAGTGGGAAGTTGTAGCATTCCCAAAGTCTGATGCAGTGGTTATGTCGAAGCAAAATCAAGGAGTTCTTTACTGTGAACCTTGGTCACCTGAAGGATCCTCATGATTCCTAGCAAGTTCTTTTCCATCTAAGCTCTCTCTCTCCCTGGCCCATTCACAGTTTTTAATGTTACTCTGTTTTTTGTTTTGTTTTGTGTTGTGTTGTTTTGTTCGGTTTTGTTTCATTTGTTTTGTTTTGTCTTGAACCACTGGGGCTCATTTGTGCAATATAGTAACAATATAGATCACAAAAAAAGAGATTAAAATGGTACAAAACAGCACAGTCACGTGGTGTCATTTACCACCACTTTCCCTAACCTGGAAAGGGAACATCCTTCAACAACCCCTTTGTACTCAAACCTCTAGGAATCTTTCAAAAAAAAATATTTAAAATAATGAGTAGACCCTGCAGGGAGTTTTAAACTAAGTCGTTTTTATTCATGAGTGATGAAAAATTATCTCAAAATAGGCAACTTTTTTGTTTTGTTTTGTTTTGTTTTGTTTTGAAACAGGGTTTCTATGTGTATCCCCGGCTGTCCTGGACTCACTCTGTAGAGCAGGCTAGCCTTGAACTCACAGAGATCTGCCTGCGTCTGCCATGTGCACCACCATACCCAGCATGGATAACACTTTTTTAATCATACAACTGTTTACTTATTTTCCGGCATGTGCCTGTGAATTTTAAGCATTTCCACCCATTACCCCCTCTCATCCCTACTCCTTCTGCTGAAACCTTCCCAGTAAGGCCTCTCCATATTTCATTTGCATTTTATAACTATTTAATTCATTTGTTGATAATTTAATACCAGTATACCATGCTTTCTGATTACTCTAACCACTCCGACAGCTCTAATCATCCTCCAGTCCATATTTGGAAAATGTTTCTTCATCACATTCAGTGGAACCAGACTGGAATGGGAAATACAATCATCTGAACCTCAGAGAAATTGAGTGGCTCACCCAAGTTCACCAAGCCATCAAATTACAGATCCAGACTCCAGCTTCCGATTTGCATAATGACAAATCCTGTAACTGTTAGCTAGGAGTCCTCTCAACTTATTTGTCTAATTTCTTTGTATTTTCTTAAACAATCCATTCAAATGGGAAGTGAGGGGCTTACATGTCTGAATCTTGGTTTCCCCGTATATAAAACTGAAGTAAAGACAGTGCTCTTTTTACAGTGTAGAATGTTCATGAGGTTTAAATGAGACAGTATTGAAGTCCTTAGACGGGAGTCCTGGCTTGTCAAGAGGAATTAGTGGGGACTAGTAATAGTGACAATTACCACAGCAGTGATAGTTGTGGACCAGGAGCTGTTTCAATCTTTGAAAAGGAGATCATGATCAGTATCAATTCCTGATGGAAGAACATGATTCAGTCCTTGATTTGGGCCTGTACTTTACTCTCTAATGCTATGTATTTATGTGGTTGCTTTGTCCTGGAAATCACCAAGATCTGTAGGTTGCCATCTGAGATGGAAGAAACAGAGAGAAAGACCAGGAATCACTCCCAGGGCAACTAATGGATCTGCTACTGAGTCTCACCAGCTCCTGTCAGCAAGCTGCAGGATCTAAATTCATTGTTCCTGGGTGGCTGGAGCAGATACAGCGTTTCTTGCAGAGTTAAAGCCTTTAGAGTTCTGTTGGCTATCACTAAGTCCCAAAATCGTGTCTTGGCTCTCATCTGCTCACCTCCAGCCAGCTTTCCATTTGTGTCATTTGGCTGAGCCACTACATTAGGATATAACTGGGCTTTGTTTCAGGGACTGGAATGTGTATATTGTCATAATGCCTGTAGACCCAGAAGCATTTCTTAACAGGAGACTGAAGCCTGGCAGTCGCTAAGATGTGTACATGGCTCCCATAGGCTTCTCTAGATTAGCACCCTGTGTGTTTTAAATGTCATCAAGTTGGCCTGCAGTAGATAATTTGGCTGGAATGATCAGGGGAGATTGGGTACATCTAATACTCTCCTTCCCTCCCCGCTAAAAAATGTTTATACAAGGTCTTTGGAAAACAGAAGAATCCCCCCCCCAACTCATTTTCTAAAATGTCATGCTTTCTTTATGGAAACTCCTTGGTTTTTTTTAATACTTGAGATCATATCACCCAAAGATTTGGGTGCTAGAAGCCTAATCCTCAGAGTGACACTAGTAGCAAATGATAGGCCTTTAACAGGTATTTCCACAGAAACACAAACAGCACATGTTCTCCCTCCTCTGAGGCTACTAGCTCCAAATCTTCAGATGGGAATGCACACCCTTAAGAAACTGCAGAAGGCAGGAAAATAAAGAGGCACCATTGCAGAGAAGGGAACAACAAAGAAGAGAATAGCAGGGTACAGTGATCTAAACGGAGAAATGGGAAAAAGACTGGGGGTTCTAAATAGGGAGTGAGATACAGAAGGAGGGAAGAGGGGAAATAATAGGATGTCTGAAAAAGTCATAAGAAATCATACTACTTTCTAAAAATACCTAAATACATGTAAATCAGTATATACATATTTAGTTTAAATGAAATTTTACCAAATGTTCTGGCAATGCTTCCTCCAAGAGCCAAAGACCATCTAACAAAAACCCAAACATCAGGCATGCTTTGAGTTTTGAGTTACTGGTCAGGGTTATCCAAGAGACTCCCAAAACTTACAAGCTACTGCTATTACCCTTGGTTGCCTCCCACCCCAGAGACAGAAGGTAAGCATATATTGATGAATATAGCATGTACTTTAAAAACAGGGTTTGGAGGTCTCTGAGCTGGAACTGGCCTGAATGTCTCTTCTTAGAGGACAAGCTTTCATGGAACCAGAAGACACTGTAAAAGCTTCCAAGTAAAGAAAACCACCAAAAGTCCTGTTTAACGGTGATGCCTATGAACCACAACAATAGCCAGGATAGCATGATAACTTTCAGGGTACAGTAGTGGCGTTCATAAATTGGTGATAACCAACAGCTCTATAACTGGATTTAAGAACCTCTCAACAAGAGAGAAATCATGTCTGGTTCTGGAAACATAGCCAACTCCCCAGGGCTAGTGAAGTCATAGATCTTGGAAGAGAATCTACAACCACCACTTTACTAAACCATTACAATCCCTAAGTTCATTTTAAATATGTATCCTTACACTCATAGATAAGTGAAGTCCTCACACCTCATCAAGAAAAATGTTTTTTTCTTCTGACAGATAGAGTCTATTACAGGAAACCACAACCAATAAAAATGCAGAGCTGTGGAGCCCAGTACCAACAGACATATTTAAAATACAACTCTTGAATCTAAGGCTCAGAGAACATTGCAGAAAATGGTTGAAGGATGGTAAGAATTTGAGAAACAGTAATATTTCTCTGAGGTCATGTCTCCTATGAATGTTAGAAGCTACATTCATAAAGTCTCATCCATATGACTTCCTAAATATAAACTTCTGGGTCAGCATATAAGGTACTGCCCACATTTAGTGTGGGACTTCCAACTTCAAATATCTTAATGATGAAAGCTTCCATGGGTATGACTTCCATGGGTTGTTTCTTCATTGATTCCTGATCTAGTCAACCTGACAACCAAGCTTAATTAACCATCATATGGAATGAAACACTCATACTTTGAAAGAACCAAATATCTAGTCTCTCATCCTGGCCTGTTCAGGTTCTTACCCACTCCCCTCTGCTGTAACAAGCTCATAAAAGTAAAATAACAAATAAAGCCTGAGAATCTAGCTTTCCCTCCCTCAGAGGCCTTGAGTGACCATCTGGACAGAGCCATAGGAAATAAAGGACTCTCAAAAGGACTTATTTGTTAACTGGGAGTTTCCCTTGCCTCCTGAGGACAAGATTACCAGAGGACTCTCTGAGCTCATCTTACAAGGCCAAATATGATTCTGTATGTTACACGCACCTCCCTAACTGCTCACCCCTTCCCTTGCCTAACCCTTAAGAGCCTCAAACTTTCCAGGTTCGGGGCCATTCACAGACTCCCTGCATTGGAAAGCTCGTGATGGACCTTGCCATGGCTCAAACCCCCAATTAAAGATCCTTTTGCTTTTGCATCAAGTTGGAGTCTTCCTGGCTTGTCTTATGGTTTTGTGAACTGGACATTACCTTTGGTGCATTGGCCGGGAAGCCATAGAGACTTTCAGGAACACCGACTTGAAGGATCTTATGCTGGCTGGTGAGTGCGCACTTTCTTATTTGTCTTCTTGCTGTCTGAGGGATTACTTTCAGCTTTGTCTTGTCCTTTGGTCTTGCTTTGTTCTGTATGGGAGATGTCTTGAACTCGGTAAGGATGGAGTGGTCAGTTCTGTGTTGCCTAGGTCGAAAGGCCTTCAGGGGAGATTAGAGTGCCTCCAACGGGGTCAGAGTGCCCCTAGGTGAGAACAGGGTGCCCCTGTCTCAGCGATCTGTTGCAGGGGTTGGAATGCCTCCAGGGAGGTGAGAAAGGAGCATCTCTGTCTCACCTATCTGTTGCAGAAGTCTGACTTTCTGCTTGTGAGATCATTTGTTTCTGTGTCTTTGCTGTCTTTTAGTCTTTCTTGAGAATGCATGAGGTACACGGTCAAGGTTTGGCGTGCCAGAAAACGCTAGTTGTGCCTGATTCCCTGGTGAGGGAACAGGCACTGGGTCCGCCTAGCTGGTCCTGAGATCACGCAAGGCACTGCTGTTATGTATGTTGCTTGGTTACTATGACTAGTCTTAAGTTTGATCTCACACTGGACTGACATTATACTTTTGACTGAAACTGACAATCTCCCTCTCCCTGCCATCTATGATATGTCTACCCTGTGCAGGCCAGAGGGGGATGACACCAGCAGAGCCGGCCCTTCCTGTGAATGTGCATATAGAGAGTCCAACAGCCACTGGCAAGCTCTGCACCCCTCCCTGCCAACGACGCCGGGGTCATGTCTTCTGCTGCAGGGGCAGGGCTGCACCAGTCCCCCACCCCTTCCTGCTTGACCTGTACACTGGGCCAAGGTTTTTCCAGTGTTGTGCCTCACCTTGGCCCCTAGCTATCAACTTAAAACTGGTGTGGATCAAAAAAAAAAAAGAAAGAAAGAAAAAAGGAGCAGCCCATCAGGCTTCAGATGGCCCCAGGGACACTTGTCGAGGCCCAGGGCCAAGGGAGCCAAACACACTACACTCCCTTCATTCCCTACACCACCGCTGCCACCGCCACCGCTGCAGCTGCTGTCTCGCCACCTAGGCCCCCACAACTGCAGACTTGCACAAAACAAACAATCCTGTAATTTGCAACCAGAAAAAGACAAAAGCAGTGAGCAGACTGGATGGCTATGATGTCAGGTATGTCTATTAGGATTCAGGATGGAACCTTATTGGAAGTAGCATTGATCCACAGGGAAATTCCAAGAAGAAAGAGTCTGTGGAACAGACTGGGTTCCAGATTAAAAATCAAAAAATAAATAAATAAAAGGAAGGAAGAAAGAAAGAAAGGAAGGAAGGAAGGAAGGAAGGAAGGAAGGAAGGAAGGAAGGAAGAAAGAAAGAAGACTTGAAAGTTAAGATTTAGCTCATGTGGTCTTAGGCATTTTCATTTGATTAGACAGTGTGTTGTGACTTGTGTTGAACATTTGGTCTCCATCTAGTGGTGCTGTTTGAGAAGGTTGTGTAACCTTTAAAGGATTGGAGTCTTGTTAGAACAGCATTCCTCAGTCTGTAGGTCTGAACCTCTTTGGAAGTTGCATATCAGATATCCTGTGTATCAGACATTTACATTACAATTCATAACAGTAACAAAATTATAGTTATGAAGCAGCAATGAAAATAATTTTATGATTGGGGAGTCATTACAACATGAGGAACTGTACTAAAGGGTCACAGCATTAGGAGGTTTGAAAACCACTCTGTTAGAAGAAGTGGGTTGGGCTCCTTGAAGCTTTATAATCCAGCCCTATTTCCTGTTCACTTTCTGCTTTTTGAGAACAGATACAGTGTGAACACCCAGCCTTCTACACCTATCATCAAGCCTTCCCTGCCTGCTGTCATGTGATATACCTTCCTGTGTCACACTCTTTATCTCATTGGAACTGTAAACCAAAATATATCCTTTTTCACTTAAGTGGTTTTTTTAAGTATTTTTATTTCTTCAAGTTAAGATCTCAATCTACTACCCCCTCCAGTCCCACCCTCCTACCCCTCTTCCCCCTCATAGCTCCCCATCCACTTCCTTTTTTTAAAGTTTAAAGTATATCTTTTCCCCCCAACAGCTCTCCCTTTCAGTCCAACAAATGTCTCTTTCTCTTATAACAACAAATACAACAAAAATAATTAGGCCACGATTATGAAAATTATAAGGCTTAGCATACATTTCCAACGTCCAGTCCATACATATTTGGCAACTGACTTTAATACTCTACTATTCATCCATCTCCATAAGTTTAAAGTTCTATATCAAACCCAGCTTCCATCCTAACTCGCATCAACATCTTAAAAACATCTTAGATCCAGAACACCCTCTCAATTCCTAAACAACTCAAAATTTAACTATGAGACTCTATCTAGTCTTCAACCACATCAGAGACCTGAGAAGGATAAATATATCTGATTATACAGAAAGTGCAGGGCCAGAAGCTTCCAAAACTAAGAAATGACAGACAACAGGCTGCCTGGACAGTTCCCAATTTTTCTCCATACATTAGAGCATCAATCTTCAACCTTTTGGCCCCATTTCTCTGACAGACATTATTTGTAAAGCAGGAATTATGAAGGACTTGCCTATCCTGTCTTGGCACAGCTAGGCTGTCAACTTACCTTCTTCCAAGTTTTGTGCTTTTTGGACATCATGCTGTCTACAGTTGAAGCAAGGGATTTTTCTTGCCAAGTGACAGGCTTGCCACTAATTCAACCATCTCCAATTGGTGATTCTTCGATGCTGATGCTGATCCTCTACTTAGAGTAGAACAGGGAGTGCTGTCAGGAGCTGACATGTCTCAATAGCAAAAAAAAAAAAAAAAAAAAAAAAAACCTTAAGTTAGGAAAACATCTTTGAACGCCATATTCTGCAGATCTCTTGAGGTTTTTGAAAACCACCTATCTATCTCCATATATTTGGATAAGCAAATGTTGCTTGTCTCTTAGCAACTTGATTTCTGATTAACTTAGAAAATAACTGTGATAGACTACCCTAGTACCTAACAAAATGCCACTTAAGTGGTTTTTATCAGAGTATTTTACCACAGAAATGAGGAAGTAATGAAGGTGTAGTATTAATTGTAGAACCCCTTCCTAAACCTTCGGATTCTACATTCCCACAATTGCTTCTACAATACTTTTAAAAGAAAAGTTCAATGGTGTCAGGCTTGTACATATAATCTGAAGACTGTAAACAAATTATTAAAACAATATAATGGAAAGGGTGTTTTTGCTTGTCAAAGATGAAACACCTATATACAAACAAAACTAAAGTAGGGGAACAAATAGAGCTAATGGCATTTATTAAACAAACTTCAATATTCACAACTATATCCAAATCAATAAGAGCATTGCTTTTCTTTACCTTTCAGTATGAAAACTGCAGATCCCTGGTGAAATGGTAGAGAGGACAGAAGGGGCAGGGAGTAGGAATGAAATCTGGTCAAAACCACAAAAAAATAACTAAAAATTGATTTTAGGCCAATAGCTCAGTGAAATATAGAATTACAAATTGCACACCCTTTGCTACCAAGTCTCTGTTCTTACTGAGCTCTTTTCTCATTGAGATTTCCTACTGTAGCTCAATATGACAAGTTCTCAGCTTGGAGACTGGCCAAGAGAATGTGGTTTATAGCCCCCTCAGTACCACCAATTCAGCCATTACTCAGAAGTAACAACTAGGATGTATTCCACTCTTGTGATATAATGGGTTTTGAAAACAGAGTAATGTCCAATGATCAAACAGCTAGGCTATTTTATAACTGGGGAATAAAAATACCTATTCCTTCTATCCAGGAGACTTCAAGATAGTGTGTATTACTATATATTTTTCATATCATAACTTGAAACTGTTCCACTATTTGAAAACATTAGAGGCTTTTGGTTTCTCAATCATAGAACTAGAAGAGTTTCTGTGAGCATGGACATTGTCCATCAAATTCTAACAGGTTAGATGGCAAAGTAAGGTATTGATATATGCAGACTTTGGTAAACCCACAGAGCTGAAGACTTCCCAGAATTTCCAGTAAATACAATACATTTCAATGACAAGTATACTTTCATTATAAGAAACAAAGACAAGGGCCTAGAATATCCATTTTCTCCCTTTTGTAAGTAATCTATTTACATTCCTTAAGATTTGTTTCAATTGACTTTCAATTTATTACAGTAAACAATTTTCATTAGGATGCCTTTGTTCACATCTACCTGGAAACTAAAAGCTGTCTTTTGACACTGTTCAGGACTTGGTAAACCTAAAGCCTGCAGTGATATGCTATAGTGTATTTGTCATGATCCACTTCTTGGTCATAAGACATTATTTTTGTTCTCTTGGTCTCCAATTCAGAGCCTCCCCTGGATCAGGAGAGCCACTGGTTTGGAAATTTGGGGGATGGAATATGATGTGTGTTTAATATGTCTGAAAATGATGTCCTCAATACTCCATTTTTAGATGCCTTTTTGCCTTGAAAGGCAGCAAACTAGAGAGCAGACAGAAGTAAACATGAAGTTGCTGAATAAGGAATGACAGACACAGAAAAAGGAGGAAGTGAAAGAAAGCAAAAAAAAACAAACACAAATCAAGAGCAAAATCAAGACAAGCTGGCAATGAAAATGAACTTTAATAGGATGAGTCTTTGGAAATCAACATTTGAAACTGAATTCACTGCAGATTAAATTAAAATCATAGAAATTTCTGAAAAGTATTCAGGGTGCTTGAATTTATGTATTAATGTCTTTGTTATCAGACATTTATTCTTTAAGGAGAAAAGGGAGGAAGGGAACAGCTTGAAAAGAGACATGGAAATGTGGGTAGGAAGGATAGGGGGGAAAATTTCACCCCAGCCACAGCTGTGTGTACCCTGCGGCTGGGTGTTTTCCTCCTGATTCTCTCCCAGATGAGTAATTATAATGAGTTTTATAGCCCAGTGGCCAGTGTCTGAGGTGGTTAGCTGCAGCAGCAAGCAGATGTTCTGAAAGCGTAGAAATGACTTGTCATCCTTCCATCTGCATATAGAAAGTTTTGCATTCAAGAAGAACGTTCTTCCAAAAAGCTCAAGGCAGTTTATAAAATTGTTTCTGTTGTTTTGTATTGTATTTATTGTTATAAGAGAAAGAACCATTTGTTGGACTGAAAGGGGAAGCTATTGGGGGAAAAAGATATACCTTAAACTAAAAAAAATAAAAGGGTAGAGGATTGGGGGGTTGAGAAGGAAGAGGGTGGTAGAGTGGGACTGGAGGGGGGAGTAAGCAGGGGATTGTGATTGAGATGTAACTTGAAGAAATAAAAAATAAATTATAAAAAAAAGAAAAAAAATTGAGCTCTGATCCACCACTAGGGTGGGCATAGGAAAGGATTACTGGTAGAGAACACTGAGTTGGCAGGCAGCAATTTGTTGAAAGCTTTGAGAATATCCATTTGTTTTTATTTCCTTGGTTTTCCAAAGGAAAGCCCTCTTTATAATTTGAGGATATCGAATACTATATGCCGCCATGCAAGCTTTTTATAAACAAGAAAGAAAAACAGGACTTTCTTCTTTTCTTTCTATTCTTTGAGTTTTCAGAAATCTTACTTACAACAAAGTAGCGAGTGTGAACTTGAACAAAATGAGAGGGAAAAGTTCCAAAATTTATTATAGGGTCTTAACTATATGCATTAAACATGTATATATGTTTTCTTTTCTTTTTGAGGGGGAGTTCTAGACATAGTTTCTCTGTGTAACAGAGCCCTGGTTGTCCTAGACTTCCTTTGTAAAGCAGGCTGACCTCAAAGTCACAGAGTTTCCTGGCTCTGCCTCCCAAGTGCTGGGATTAAAGTTGTGTGCCACCATGCCTGGCATATATGTGTTTTCTCATCATTGTTCCTTACATAACAAAAAGAAGTAAGACCACTCTCTACATACCATTTCTACTGTGTTAGATTCTACAGACAATCTAGAGATGTTTTAAAGAATTCTGAAAATGGGCCCAGGCTAAATGTAACTACTATGTTCTTGGGATAATGTCTTTGTACACTATGTAAAGATTGTCTCTGTAGTACACAAATGCTGATTTCTATGCCAGTGCATTTCTGATTACAGGCTTGACTTTCATATTGTCATATAATGAAGCCTCTCCTGCCTTAGTATTTTATAAACATTGTTCTCTATTACCTTCTAATTGTTCTAATAAAGAGCTGAATGCCAATAGCTGGGCAGGAGAGTTAAGATTGTACTTCCAGACCCAGAGAGGGGGTCTCAGGTGGGAATCAAAGACAGGGAGTCACCATCAGGACACAGATGAAGAAGCAGGTGCCAGAAGGAGACTAAGATGGACAGGTACTGGGCCACATGGCTGGATGTAGGCCAGGCCAATATTGTTGGAGTAGATTAACTGAGAACCTGCCCAGCTATAGTACCAAAAGCTTATAACAAATATAAAAGGTCTCTGTGTCATTATTCTATCCATTAGCTTTCTCAAAGTCCATTTAGATTTGGGTTTTCTACATTGAGGTTGGTCCAAGTTAGCTTTAAGTGTTAACACAGACTAGAACTACCTGAAGGGAGAAAAAGGAGTCTCATTTGAGTAATTACATCAGGCTGATCTGTGAACTTGTTAGGGAGGAGATTGTCTTGATTTTCTTAATTGATTTTGGAGAACCCACTATGTGGATAGCACTATTTTCTGGATAGGGTTCTGGGTTATATAAGAAAGCTAGCTGTGGTGGTTTGAATAGGGATGGCTGCATAGATTCATGTGTTTGAACACTTGGTCCATGGGGAATGATACTACTAGGAGGTGTTGCCTTATTGGAGTGGGTGTGGCTTAGTTGGAGGAAATGCATCACTGGGCTTTGAGGTCTCAGAATCTAAAGTTAGTCCACTTCCTGTTACCTGCTCATCTGAATGTAGAACTCTCACCATGTCTGCCTGCATGCCACCTTTCTACCATGATGATAATGGTCTAAAGCTCTGAAACTGCAAGCTAGTTCCAAGTAAATGTTTTCCTATGTAAGAGTTCCCATGGTTATGGGACGTCTCTTCCCAGCAAAAATAAAAAAATAAAAAAAAACCCTCCCTAAGACACTAGCTAAGCATGAGGCTATTAACAACCATTCCTCCATGATTTCTGCCTTCAAGTTCCTGCTTGGTTTCCTGCCCTAACTTCCCTTAATGGTGGGCTGTAACCTGGAAGTCTAAGCTAAATAAACCCTGTCCTCTCCAACTTGATTTTGGTCAGCATGTTTTATCCCAGCAACAGAAACAAAACTAGATCAGAGTCTCAGAACCAATAGCCCACAGACACCAAGGAAAACTGGTGTGCCAGTGGGTCTCGGTCTACATCCCCTAACCCACAATCCACCTCTTACTCTGCCCTATGTGCCAGGGAACAACTTCTATAACCTGCATCTGGACCTCATTTCCAGCTAGCTGCCTGCTGGGTTCAGAGAGATCAAGTGCCTGGAGTCCTGAGTGTTTCTCCTCCCAGCTCCCTTCCTGCAGCATGAGCAGCTGTACACTACACAGCCAAAAGTCCTCTCAGGTCCCCTGGTTTATGGAGCTGACATAGTCTTTGTCTTTTGAACCTTGTGTAGTTGTGGTCGCTTTTGTCTTTTTCTCAGGGTTGACACTGTTGCAAATACCTCAGTGTTCATCATCCCCTAGTACCACCCCTAACACCAGTCTGCTCTCTATAATCACTCTAGCCACTAATCACTCAAGCAACTCCAAGTAGCCCCCTGTTTCTTGTCATGACTCTGAAAGAGTGAGTTCAATATGTCTAAGTCTCAGATTGCATAACAAAATGTCATAGGCTAGGTGACTTATAAGCCATGGAAATTTATGTTTCACAGTTCTAGAAGGTGGGAATTCTAGACCAACACAAAGAAATATTTATTGTCTGCTGAAGGCTCATTCTCAGTTCATCATTTCTCTCTGTGCCCTCACACATTGGAAGGAGCAAGGGAGAACTAGGTATCCCCTTCACACACACTGTTTTGATTTGAATGTAAAATATTCCTGGCAGGTTCATACATTTGAATAGTTTGCCAGGCTGATGAAACTGTTTTGAACAGTTGTAGAACATTTACGGAGTTCAGTCACACAGGAGAACACAAGTCCCTGGGAGAAGGGCCCTGAGGTTTACAACTTGGCCCTGTCTAGCCTGCTATCTACTTCCTGTTCAGCTGAGGAGTGAACAAGTACCAAGTCCTAGGATATACCCTGTCATTTTTATAAAGACACATTCTCCTATGTCTTCCCTGCTACAATAGACTGCATTCCTTCAAACACTGAGCCAAGGGAAATGCTTCCTCCTGAAAGTTGCTTCTTATTGTATTTGGTTACGACACGATGAGAAAACTAATACACACACTGATCCCATTCACACGGTCTTGTTCTCATGACCTAACGCCCACCCAACATCCCACCTGATAGTCCATCAAACACACTTTAGCTTGTGGATTGCAAGGGGGTACCAAATGTAGTCTACAGTATTGTGATTTAATCTTGTAATTGGAATTGTGACAAAGTTCCTCTGTCAGAGACCAAAGAAGGGGAGACACTCTCACGGTGCAGAAATAAACCACGATGGGATTCACTATAGGATAAGATGTTTAATCTTGCAATTTGTGTGTAACTGCAAAGAGACAGGGAGAGAAAATAGAGAAGGGGATAGAGAGAGATGAGAGTTACCATGAAATTCTTGAGTTAGGCACATGCAGCCAGTGTGCAGGCAGCAGAGAAAACAATGTAAAAACGGGATAAGCAGGAAGTATGGTAGAATCATACCAGGGGTTTGTAAAGACCAGAAGCAAAGCCTTTCTGGTTCTAAAAACATTTCTGTAGCCTTCTTCACCAGAGAGCCTGTAAGGGTCAGCTGCAATGTGTCAGTAGGGGCACAAAGCTATGCAGGAGGGGAGAGCTAATTCATTCTGAGACATCGCTGGAGACATGCAGGGGTCACCTAAGCATCGCACAGAGGGTGAGGTAAACCTGAAAAGTTCCATTTGACTGAAGAACAGATAATGGCCCCTTAGGAATGAAAAGGGCCAAATTGAACTCAGCCCAACCTTGCAGAGTTCACCTACAGGTGAAATGCCAAACATTTATAATTAGTGAGATAATCTAATTAAAGTGTTCAGCAAATCTAGTTAGAAGCTGCTCTGTAGCATCCTGAGCAAGTCCTTCTCATACTGGCTGGCTGATCTTTAAAAAAAAAAAAATCTTCCTTTTAGGAACTAAAGAAACTGCCTTTCTTTATCTGAAAATATTTGATGACAGACCTATATAACCAAGCATCTGTTTGTTTAATGTACTTGGGTAGAGACACAATCTGCCCAGACAGACTACTTGGTACAGTGAAGTGAGGGGATATGCAATTTATCTCAGAAAACATAATTATTCGGTGGAAGGAAGGAAAGAAGGAAGAAAGGAAGGGACAGAGGGAGGGAAAAGAAAAAGAAAAGGAAAAATAGAACAAGAAGTCATAAATACTCCCTGTGTCAATTTCCTTCACTTTTGTCATTTTACAGAGTAATAAACTGAGGTTTCAAAAGAATTAGAGACTCCTAGCATCTCACAGACTCAGAACCAGCATTCCAAAACCTGTGTGCATTTCCCAAATATTTCCCAAATATCTCTCTCTCTCTCTCTCTCTCTCTCTCTCTCTCTCTCTCTCTCTAGCTCTCTCTAGTTCTTTCTCTCTCCCTCTCCCTCTCCCTCTTTCTCTCCCTCTTTCTCTTTCTCTTTCTCTTTCTCTGCCCCTCTGACAACAGATCAGGCTGCAGCTCTCACCAATTGCTCCAGCACCTGCTATCATGCTCCCTACCAGGGTAATAATGGACAAAACATCTGAAACCGTGAACAAGTCTCAAATTAAATGATGATTTAATTTAATCAACTCTTTCATTAACAGTTGCCTTGGCCATGGCTTCTCTTCACAGCAATAGAACAGCGACTAAGACAACATCTTACAGAAAGTAAGATGGGTCCACTTCTCCAGACAATGACCAGAGCAGTGTGCTCTTAAAACTATGCACAGATGGACAGAATGTTCACATTCACCTGGCTTGTACTGCCAAGAGGGCACACTGTGAACAGTTCTTGAGAGTACATTGACTAGAAATATTTTTTTGCACATTCCTTGCAAAATCACCAGTGCATCTTCCTTTGGACTTCTACCCACAGGACAATGTCAGGCTATAGATACTTGGGTTTTCCCCAAACACAGAGAACCACTTTAGAGAGAGATACATCTCTGCACTTATCAACCAAGCAGTTAGTCTCAGGCTTGAAATCCTAGTGTATACATTGCCAAAAACAAACAGAGAAAGCCAATAAGCCAATTGAGCCAGGTGTCTATCAGAACTGCACCAGAGATAGCAGTGGTGGCAGAAGAGCTTTGCTGGGAGAGTTCAGAATGGGACACCCAGTAGACCCTTGTGGTGGCATAGAGGGCAAGGATCTGACTGGAGAGTGAGGCAATGGCTGGACTGAATGATTCTGAGATGATTGTGAAATCCAGAAATAAGTCCATTGGAAAATAATATTCCTATAAATAATTCTAAACTAATAAATCAATGCTATTCTCCCCCCACTCCACCTCCTACAACACAGTTTGGATTATTTAAAACACAAAAGGATTATGGGTAATTATATGTTAGTAAAATGAAGACCATAGAACAAAGCAAGTTTTTACAGACACCAGCTATGAAATAAAAGAGCCTAAGACAGGAAACTAAAAAACACTTTTTGCCCCTATTCTGTTGGGTAAATTAACACTTTCTCTCCTGAATATTAAGCAGAGGCTAGCTATAAACATAATAACATGACAGCAGGAATTAGATCGATGAAGTGGTATTCATAAGCAAAAAAGCATTAAGTTATGTGAACATTATAAACGATTGTATCTCCTTTCTTGCTGTAGTATTCCAGAAGTCTTGACTCACCAAAACTAAATTGGACAAACCAGCATGAAAGCTTTCAGTCAATAGTTCTTTAGATGGCACAGGCACTCCAACGTACCCAATTGGTTCCAAAGCAAATTTCCCTACCACCCCAAAATCAGTACATCAAAATAAATAAATAGAAATATACCTATTAACCTACTACAGGTAGCCACGACATAGGCTATACAAATTCAGGTATTCTGAGTTAATGTTATAAATGGTTGCCCCATTCTTACCAACAGACAGGGTATAGTCACTGCAGAGCATTATGCCAGCAACACAACATTTTTATCTCAACAAAAATTTGACCCTGGAGTCTCTGGTTCTTCAACTGATGAGAAACAGCTTTTCCAGACATTCCCAGACTCTGGTTTGAGATTCCTAGGAGTGTTTGCCTGACCAGGATCTGGGACACAGCTCATCAGTGTGGCAGGGTTATCTGTCAAATTTCAAAAGACCTAACCAGGGCTGTAAGCACCTCATAAATTAAAAGCCTAACAGGCGCTACTGTTTACAATTGCTTCAAGTCACATTGTCACCTCTATCACCGCTAGTCATGGTATTGAACTGAAAAAAGCTTATTCCTCCATAAGGAACTTACACATTCCTGATCCTCAGGGAATAGAAAGTAAAAGGTAGGGTCTGGTGTGTTCTCTAATTTGGGTAACAAGTTGTGTTTACTGATATATGAGAAGGTAAGAACCAGTCTGCTTACATTTTCAAGCAACACGAAATACTTAAATAGAAAACCATTTTTAGGAGTCCAAAGAAATCACTAAATGCCATGTATATACAAAAATAAAAAAAAAAGATAAAAGGTAGAAGATATGCCAGTTGTCCTTTGCTTTTATTGACCCAGCTTGGACCCTCGATTAGAGGATACCTATGGAATCTAGTGTGCCCATTCTCATGACAGTATAGGGGTGACTTCCAGCAGTGAGACTCTGCTGGAAGGCTTCTGCATGCACTCACATGCTCATGCACACGCACACACATACGCATGCACACACACTTTTAGCTAGTAATTTCCCAAGTGAATTCAAGGGGTTCACTTATCCTGCCCCTAGTCACATATGGTGCCTCCACTTCCTTGGTGTTACTTCAAATATTGTCCCCTGGACTATTTCCTGTCAAGGCTCAGGTAGTGAGAACCATCTGATCAGACCTGGCTGTATGACTTTCTATTACCTGAGACAGTTTGCTTCCAGTTCATCTATAATAGAAAACATTTCCCTGTTCGGGTCTTAGGAACTGCCATAAAATTATCTCCAATTTATTGCACATTATAAACCAAAAGACTTGGATAATAACCCTAAGCATAAGTAATATTATTTTCTTCCAAAGGGAGAAAATCCTAATAAAAGTATGTAAAAATGTTTTATAAACAGGATGAAAATTATTTTACCTTTCTTCCACCAACCCCCACCTTGTAAAATAGTAACTAACAGAATTTTATAAAATTCTCTAAAACAACAGGCGGGGGGGAATGTTAATCATTATTCCTGCCCTAAGAAAGCAAATAAAACAATGCACTCAATTAACAAAATCCTCAGCTGCTTTGTAGGCCTTTATAAATAATCAGATGGATCATGGCTGCAAGGTCTCAGAGCCCAACAGAAGATGAGCACTTCAGCAAGGACAAAGAGAGGAAAGGATTAGGATGCAAGGAGCTGTGGCTTGGAATCTTCTCTTAGGGCATTCAACCAAGGAGTAAGGGAACTAAAAGCAAGACACAACCTTTTCACCCAAAGCTCAGGAATGGGTGTCTTTTCAGATTCACCTAAAACCCCATTCTCTCAACAAAATCCATATCTACAAGCTGTCTGTGTGCCTTCATTTAAAGCAGGGAATGACCCTGATAGAAAAGCTAGATGCTCCCAGCCTACCTACCTGGCAGGCACTATGTAGGCATTTCAGTCCAGCTGCAAGTAGCCCAAGCATACCAGTTTCCTGCAACATGACATCATGTCCTTCAGTAGTGTGCCTACCTGCAGCTACAAGCTAAATGGGATGCATGCCCTGGCTGGGCTGATGGTGTCCTGGATGGTCAGCTCATTGTCTCACACATACACACACACACACACACACACACACACACACACACACACACACACACGTACGTACATACGTACGTACTCACACACATTCCTTTCCATGCTCCGTGTCTGCAGAAGTGAAAGTTCACAGAGCTGGTGAGAGGTTTATATCAGGAAGCAGCTCAGAAGGCTACCCTGTTCCCTATCTATAGAGAGCTTTTAGAAGTGGATCCTCATTCCTTCATCAGTGGCATCAGTTGTTGTGTGTTTGTTTGGCCCACAAAGCCTTGTCTGTCTGCCACTGCCAGGCTAGCTCCTCAGTCCTGTGCATTCTCTGTATCATACTGTCTCTCCAGTAACACTCAGATGCCCTTCAGCTGAGCTGTCCTCAAGGTAAGCATTAATTCAGGCATTGTCCTAACTGCTCCCAACCACAATGCTTCACTATCACTGCACACTATCGAAAGAACGAGCTACATACTCAGCTCTGACGCTCAACAGTGTACACAGTGCCCAGCAATGCTAGTGTTATGTAAATGTATGTCTACAACAAGCAAACTCTATTTATTCATGATAAACTTAGGTGATACCTATAAGGAAACTTGACATTAAGGATGTCTCTTTTATTTCTTCTTTTTTTTCTGTCTCCCTTTCTTTCTCTTCTCCTTTGTCTCTTTCTATAAGAAATTTCCAAATTGATAGAGTAAATCTGCTAAGACTTGTGGTTTGAAAGTGAACTGTTACCTCATAGGTTCCAATGTTTGAACACTTGGTCCCCAGCTGGGTACTAATAAGGAAGATTTAAGAGACAGAGCCTCATTGGATTAAGTGGGTCACTGAGGTGGAGTGTGGAATTGTTTTATAGCCCAGCACTACTTCCTGTTCACTCTCTGCCTCCAGATTGTAAAAGTAATGTGGCTAGCACACTTCCTCTGCAATGCCTTTCCCAATATGATGGACTATATTCCCCAGGAAAGGTCAGCAAGCAAAGCAAAGCTTTTCTCACCTAAGTTGCTTTTGCCAAGGTCTTCTATCACAACAAGGAAGTACCTAAGACAGGACTGAATATAAGAAAGAATTAAATACATGACAACCTGGATTTTTAAAAAATGTGGGCTGATAATCTACCACATAGATTGTCTCACTTTTTATGAAGGAAGCAGAGAGCAGTCTATAAAATCCAAAGAGGATCTTTAAATTGGGCAACAACTTATTTAAAAAAAAAAAACATGAATTGGGGATCCTAGTGGATCCTAGCAGTAACAACTCAGAACAGAGTGGACAGATGAGGAAAGAAGGACAAACAGGGGTAAAATAGAAGGTTCAAAGGACTGGAGGCCCTGGAGGCAGAGGTGTTAATGATGATGTCTCTGGAATTAAAGATTGTATCTCTGGGAGGGTGGGAGGCTGTGATCAGATCTCTAACATATGTGAGTCGAAAGATATATACTAAAGGGTAAATGGGCAACAAGACCACTGAGTTAGGGAAGAGGAGGAATTGCATAGCCAAGGCTAACAATACTTTAAAAAGATCTTGAAGTCAGCAGCGCTGCAGGACCAGGTAAGAGGAAGGGCCTTGGAACTAGACCTAGAGAGCAGTGTTTACCGGTGGTGAGGAAGTGCTTGGCTCTACTTGGCTACAAGTAAGAGTCAGGATGTTCCAGTATGGTAACCATTCCCCTGCCTGCTGCTTCTCTGATGCTTACACCCAGAAGGTACACATAGCTTTCTCTCCGCACATGCTGGCACATTTCTCTATTGCAGTTGACATTATCTCTCTTCTTTTAACAGACTATAGGCTCCACCTTCTGTTTGAGCCTTTGGAAACTATTGTCTCCCACTCACTATTGCCTTTGGAATCTGTCAACTAATCTTCCAAGTGGGAGATCTTATTGGTCTAGCACCTATGCACTCTTGCATCATTCAGGAGACTCACTGGACCCTAAATTTCAAGCATTATCCCAGCAACCAGCAGGAGGCTGGGAACAAGGGCATGCTTCATAGTACCTGTATCAGAAAATAGCATGACATCCGGCTGGCAATATGGAGAGATGAGACAGGCCAGAGCTATGGTATCTTGAGTGGAAGATGGGAGTCCACATCGGTCCATTTGAGAGCTGCCCAAGATCCTTCACCATGACAGGAATGAGCACAGCTCACATGGGTGAAGTCAAAAGTTTGACTGAAATATGATCAAGTCTATTAAAAGCACCATTTTCACTCAACTAAACTGATAATGCAGAAATAAACCAGAAAGCCAGGAGAGCATTCTATAGAATTCCAGACACTCTCGTCCCAGGAATTGCCTCTGATCTTTGCTTTCTCACTTGTGTGTGAGGATTCTCGGCTTAGCGAATCTGAGCTTTTGAGTACCAGCTCCTGGCTCTTAAAGATGGGGGCCTGCTGTCAGGACAGAATAGGTTATTTGCTCAGATCCCAGGACAGCTGAGTAACAGATTTGGAGTGCACTCTGCCCTCTTGACCCTCTCACTCACCCTCTTCATTACCCTGTGGTGCATTCAGGAGTATAAGATTCCATCCTGGAAAAATGCCTTTTTCTCCCAAGTAATTTAACAGCAGGGAGCTTTTCCATTATTACTAGACATAAATACGGGTTCACAGAGGTCCCTCACTTATGGCCATGAAGACTTACTCACAGAATTGCATATTAGTCTGTAATAAAGTGCTGTGGAAAAACCTAGAATATTCTGGCAATGTCTCATAAAAGATATTTCATACACTTACAACAGCTACATGTTCTCAATTTACTAGGACAGTAATATTTCTACTTCCCAAACATGACATCTCTGTATTTTATAACAATTTCCAAGTAAATATTTTCTGTCTGTACTAATGATCTCTTAAAATTACTGCTAAGCACATTTAACTTTATAATGCCACAAGACTTTTCAAATAAACCAATTCACAATTCAGGGAAATTCAACTATGAATTCAGGTTTGTGATTTAGAAAAAAAATGGAATAATAGAATTTCTTTTCTCCTCTCCTTCCAGTACATTCAAGTTCTCTTTTTAAAAATTTGTAACTGGGTCGCTGCTCCTCTACCCCTGCATGGGATTCGAGTTGCACCCTCAGTGCACTGACCCCCCCCAAAAATAAACCTATTGCGATTGCATCAAAAAAAATTGTAACTGTATCCTTAAAATCTAACAAAGACAGAAATTATATGAATGTCTAAGTTTCCAATGGGAAAGTGAATGATAATAATGTCTACTTTGGATTATGAGTGTTAGCAGACAGAGAACTCAAATATATTTGAAATAACCAGAAACTGGAAACTTCCCAGATGTTCCTCAACTGAAGAATGGACAAAGAAAATGTGATATATTTGCACAATGGAATACTACTCAGCTATCAGAAACAAGGACATCGTGAAATTTACAGGCAAATGAATAGATCTAGAAAATATCATTCTGAGTGAGGTAACCCAGACTCAGGAAGACACACATGGTATATACTCACTTTTAAGTGGATATTAGCCATATGGTACAGGATAGCCATCCTACAATCTACAGACCCAAAGAAGCTAAGTACCAAGAAGGACCCAAGGAAAGATGCTTGAATCTCACTAAGAAGGGGAAATAAAATAGACATCAGAAGTGAAGGGAGAAAAGGAACTGGGTGGGAGAGGGGATGGAGAGGGAAACGGGGGGGCAGTGAATCAGGTGTGGGGAGAGCAGGGATAGAGGTAAGAGGGCTGGGAGAGAGAAGGGAAATCAGTGGGAAGGCATTGCTGAGACAGCAGGAGACCTGGAATGGGGGAGCCTCCTGAGAGGATATGAGGGTGAGCCTAGCTGAGCTGCCTAGCAGTAGGGGATATGGAGACTGAAGTGGCCATCTCTGGTAACCAGGCAGGATTTCCAGTGGATGGAGGGGGACAACAACCCAACCACAAAACCTTCAACCCAAAATTTGCCCTGCCTACAAGATGTGCAGGGATAAAGATGAAGCAGAGATTGAGGCAATGGCCAACTAGTGACTGGTCCAATAAAAGATCCACCCCATGGGCCAGAGCCAACTCCTGACACTGTTAAGTATACTCTGTAATACTTGCAGACAGGAGTCTAGCATTACTGTCATCTGAGAAGCTTCATCCATCAGACAATGGAAACAGAGCAGAGACCCACAGTCAAACATTAGGCAGAACCCAGAGAGTCTTGTGGAAGAGTTAGGGGAAAGGTTGAGGGAGCTGGAGGAGTCATGGACACCACGAGAAGACCTACAGAGTCAACTAACCTAGGCCTATGGGGTCTCACAGAGACTGAACCACCAACCAAAGACCATGCATGGACTGGATCTAGGCTCCTTACACATATGATGCTGATGGGTTGCTAGGTCCTCAAGTGGGTCCCCAAACAACTGGAACAGGGGTGTCACTGACTTGGACGCTGTTGCTTGCCTTTGGATTCCTTTCCCCTAGCAGGGCTACCTTGTCTGGCCTCAGTGGAAGAGGAGCCACTTAGTACTGATGCAACTTGATGTGCCAAAGTAGGTTGGTATGGTTGGGAGGGATTGAGGAAGTGGGTGGGAAGCTGGGACTGGGAGGAGACAAGGGAATGGGGCTAAAAACAAAAATAAAAACAAAAAAAATTACAAAAGCGTATTTAATAAAACACCTAAGGATGTATATATAGACATTCATGTAAAATGTCTCCACTGAACACTGTAACATAAAGACTAATTAAAGGGGACTGGATAGCGAGTTCAGTGTTTTTGAATGTATGCTGCATTTGCAGAGGACTAGAGTTCGGTTGTTAACACCCACATCTGCGGGCATCCTTGGGAACCCACATGCATGTGTGCATACCACACACAGACACATACTCACACACACTAATGAAGCAGTCTTTCCTTGAAGGACTAAAATAGTGGATAAATAGTAACATGTGGATAAAGGCTCATAGGTAATTGGAAAGATTTCAAAGCTCTCCTAAATTATTACATTTAAGCAGATACTTGTGAGAGAGTAGATGAACGTGGAGGATATCTGCTAACTTAAAATTAGCCGAGCACAGAAAGATAGACACCACAGGAACCTGCTCATACCTTAAAATGTTAATCTCATACAAATTGAAAGAATGGTGGTCACAGAGGCTGAGATGGGGGAGGCATAGACAGAGGAGGCTGGTCAATGCTACAGAAAGGGCCATGAGACTCTGCTGCGCAACTGAAAGCTTTAGTCGCAATAATGTGTATCTGAGCAAAGCGAGAGAGAGAGTTTTGAATATTCTCACCACGAAGAAATGATAAATGAGGTGACTGATGTCCCCAACTATCCTGACTTAATCATTTTCCATGTAAAATATTTCAAAACATTACCCATACCCTATAAAATGTATGATTATTGAATGTCAATTTAACATAGAAATTTATCACCAAACCAATTCCAACACATTTCTGGAGGGAATAAGAGCCAATGATTCAATTTCAACCATGCTAAGATTGTACTTAAGCATGTCTCATGATTCAGACAATAAGGAAGATTCACAATGGAAATTGGTATATGTGTTCATCAAAGCACATGTACAAGGATGTTCATAGAAGCACAATAGCACAAAACAAACAAAATAAGTGAAGATCGACAACAGATTTATAATATTGTTAATGAATAAAATATAAAATCATATTCTTTAAAACTATTATTAGATACCATAATACAGATGAATCCATAAATAACACTTTAAAAAGTTAGAATGTAATGCCCAGTTCATGAAACCATAAGACAAACCAGGAAGACTCCAACTCCATGCAAAAGCAAAAGGATCTTTAATTGGGGGTTCCAGCCAAGGCAAGGTCCATCACATGTTCTTCACACAGGGAAAATGTGAATGGCCCTGAACCTGGAAAGTTTGAGGCTCTTAAGGACTAGGCAAGGGAGGGGGATGAGCAAGCAGGGCAGGTGGAGTGGGCTTTCAAACCTTGGCATTATACGATTGGCTAAGCATAGCGAACCTTTAGATAGATTGGTCCAGGCCAAACCATAAGTGGACCAGAGGCACATCTGGTACTGTAAAATCCTGATGAACTCATTTCTGGGATTGGAGGGGGTACTCCCAGTCATTCCCAGTCTCCTTCAGTTCAAGGTGTCTAGAGAGGGGAGCTGTGTGGTTTTTGCTCTCAGGCTAACATTGTTGCCTTACTTTTTATGAGCTCAGAAATAGCTGAGGGGGTGGGTAAGAACCAGGACAGATTAGGGTCTTTGTTCTTTCAATCCTCCCTTCTAATGGTAAATAGAGAAAGCAATAATGGTTTCTTGTCTACTACGACTCTGGATCTTATGTAGGCAAATGGTAATATGGGGATCTCATCACATTGAGCTGGACTGTAACATAGGGCCCAACTAAGTTGGTGATGAGAGGAGTACATCAGTTGGCATTATAGATATTGATTTGTCTCTTATGCCAATGATTGTTTGACCTATCACTACAGTCCCAGTTGGGTGGGACAATGGACAGGGTACTCTTTTCTGTAACTACTTCCAGCTGACATGACGGCACTGTCATCAGGATTCAGAAAGGCTAAAATTTCAAAGGCTGGGCAATGGAGCAGTTATCAGAAGCATCTGATTAGTTGATCCAGCCAAAAGACAAGGAGCAATCATATCAGGCTGGATTGGTTCACATCAGCTTTCAGGAAGTCCAGGGCTTGGCACCTTGCATTTTACAGGGGACCCCTGGATAGAGTCTATCAGCCAGGTGAAAATCTGCTGATACAAACATAGACTGGGAACAGAAGTTAAAATTGTCTACTAATTGGGGAAGGTAAGGAACCCCATGGCCAAGGAGAAAATCCCATTTTTAAGAACAGACAGTTGTACTTATCTGGAATACTGTTTCATCCGAGGCTGTTGGATCCAGGCTCTATGACTAGATCTCAGAAGATAATGTGACAGAGGCTTGAAAAATAACCTTGAGTTACTAGCATGAACAACCTTTTAAAATGAGCTCAGAGAAGACAGGAACCCTCCATGGAGTAGAAGGGGCAAAAGCTCATTAAATCCTGATTTTTGGTACAATTTTATATATATATTAGAGTGGGTTTTTTTATTTGAATGACTGGATGTATATAAATCAAATACAATGAGAAACATTTTGAATGAAGTCTATATTTAAAAGACAAACCAAAGGAGACCCAGCTACACAGGGACCACAGAAGATCCCTGGGCGGGACGCCTTTTCCCACTCTCGGACACGCAAGGAAGCCGCTGGTCCCGGGAATCGGGATCACCCATCCGCCCAACAGAAGAGAGACTCCTGGTAAGTTCCAACCTAATACCCAGCCGGCAGATTCAGAACCCACACAGAGATAATCCCCACCCTGCTGGGCACTCCCAGGTCTCACACAGACGATCCAATTATCAGGCAAAAGGTTGCGATCCTTGGAAGTGAGCGTAGCTCTGCTGCAAAGTGCCTTCAGACAGCAGATCGCAGTCTGTGACGCCACTGGCCAGTTTCCAAGCCACGGGAGCGGCAAGGCTAGTGGACATGAACTGCAGACTTACCCACTACAAGAACCAACTCCGGGGCAAACTGCGAGATATTTGAAACTGTCCTATATCGGACTTTTGTACTAGTACGGGCCCTTCTGGCGGGGAACCAGAGCTTACTTATACACAGCTCCGCCACCTGCATTAGTTAGGTCTCCACCTGGGAGGCAGGGCTGAATTACTTATTTTATGGGATGGAGTAAGGCAACGCTATTCCTACACTAAAGCACCCCCTTTAGACCCAAGTCCAGAAGACAGTAAAAAAAAAATCCACATGGCCAAAGGCCCCGGACCAAAAAAAAAAAAAAAAACAGAGCGAAATGTCTCCAACAAAGGAAAGCAATGCTATTTCGTCCAGCCCGAACCAACGCACCACAACTGAAACACATGAAAACGATGACAATTCTACATTATAGAAAGTGATAGAGTCCCTTCAAGAAGAACTAAAAACTATGAAGGTATTCAAAGAAGCCACAAATTTACAAGTCAAAACAATGAACTACACCATTAAAGAGCTCCAAGCCAAGGTGACCAAGCTTGAAAAGGAAAAGGATAAAGCAATGAAAGATCTCCAGGCAAAAACAAACAAACTGGAGAAGGAAATGTACAAAATAAACAATACCATTCAAGACATGAAAATAGAAATGGAAACAATAAAGAAAACACAGTCAGAGTTTGAAGAGGAAGTGGAGAATCAAGAGAAGAGAACAGGAACTACGGATGTGAGTATGAAAAATGGGATGCAAGAGATGGAAGACAGGATCTCAGGCATGGAAGGTTCGATGGAAGAAATCAGTACAACATCCAAAGAAAATGAGAAAGCTAAAAAATCTCTCACCCACAACATCCAAGAAATCAAGGACTCAATGAAAAGACAGAACCTAAGAATTATAGGCATAGAGGAAAGAGAAGACTCCCGACTCCATGGTCCAGGAAATGTCTTCAACAAAATCATAGAAGACTTCCCAAACCTAAAGAAAGAGATGCCAGTAAAAATCCAAGAGGCTTACAGAACACCAAACAGATTAGATCAGAAAAGAAACTCCTCTCGCCACATAATAATAGAAACTCCAAATGTGGAGAACAAAGAAAGGATATTAAAAGTTGTAAGAGAAAAAGGCCAAGTCACATACAATGGCAGACCCATCAGAATCACAAATGACTTCTCCTCAGAATCTTTAAAAGCTAGAAGGGCCTGGACAGATGTCCTACAAGCCCTGAGAGAACATAGGTGCCCAGCCAGACTACTATACCCAGCAAAACTCTCTATCAACATAGAAGGAGAAAACAAGATATTCCGTGACAAAATCAAATTCAAACAATATCTCCTCACAAACCCAGCCCTACAGAAGATCCTAGAAGGAAAATTCCAACACAGAGAAGATAACTACACCCAAGAAAACAAAGGAAATAGAAACCTCCACAGCAACTAAACAAAAAGAAACACAAGACAGCCAGCTATACCAAAATAATGGGAAATAAAAACCCCTGGTCACTAATATCCATCAACATCAATGGACTCAACTTGCCAGTAAAAAGACACAGACTTACAGACTGGATCCATACACAAGACACATCTTTTTGCTGTATACAAGAAACACACCTCACTATTGAAGATAAACACTATCTCAGAGTAAAGGGCTGGGAAAAGGTTATCCAAGCAAATGGACCCAGGAAACAACCTGGAGTAGCCACCCTAATATCAAAAAAAAATAGACTTCCAATTGATGTTAATTAAAAAAAGACAGAGAAGGGCATTACATACTCATTAAAGGAAATATCCACCAAGAGTTCATCTCAATATTGAACATATATGCCCCAAATACAAAGGCATATACATTTATAAAAGAAACGCTTCTAAAACTTAAATCGCACATCAATCCAAACACTTTAATAGTGGGAGACTTCAACACCCCACTCACAACTATGGACAGATCATCAAGACAGAAGCCAAACAGAGAAATAATGAGTCTAACAGAGATCATGAACCAAATGGACCTAACAGATATCTACAGAACGTTTAACCTAAACACAAAAGAACACACCTTCTTCTCAGCACCTCACGGAACCTTCTCCAAAATCGACCATATAGTTGGACACAAAGATAGCCTCAACAGATACAAGAAAATTGAAATAACCCCTTGTATCTTATCAGACCACCATGGAATAAAGCTGGACTTCAATAGCAAAAGAATCAACAGAAAGTCTACACTCACATGGAAATTGAACAACTCTTTACTAGAGGACCACTGGGTCAGGGAAGAAATAAAGAAGGAAATCAAAGACTTCTCAAAATCCAACGAAAATGAAGACACAACATGCCCAAACCTATGGGACACAATGAAAGTTGTGCTACGAGGAAAGTTCATAGCACTAAGTGTTTTCAAAAAGAAAATTGTGACAGCTCATATTAGCGAATTAAGAGCTAAACTGGGTGAATTGGAAAAAAAAAAAAAGAAACAAACACTCCCAAGAGGACCAGAAGGCAGGAGATCATCAAACTTAGGGCTGAAATCAACAACTTAGAAACAAAAAGATCTATACAAAGAATAAATGAAACCAAGAGTTGGTTCTTTGAGAAAATCAACAAAATAGACAGTCCCTTAGCCAAATTAACTAAAAGAAAGAGGGAGAAAACACAAATCAACAAAATCAGAAATGAAAAGGGAGAAATAACAACAGACATTGAGGAAAGCCACAGAATATTTGGATCCTACTTTAAAAATCTATACTCCACCAAATTTGAAAACTTAAGTGAAATGGACAATTTTCTTGATAGATTCCACCTACCGAAGCTAAATCAAGATCAGATAAACAGATTAAACAGCCCTATAACCCCTAAGGAAATAGAAACAATCATTAAAAATATCACAACCAAAAAAAGCCCAGGGCCTGATGGCTTTAGCACAGAATTCTACCGGACCTTCAAAGAGGAGCTAACACCAATAATTTTCAAACTCTTTCACCAAATAGAATCTGAAAGAACATTGCCAAACTCATTCTATGAGGCCACAGTCACCCTGATTCCTAAACCACACAAAGACCCAACAAAGAAAGAGAACTTCAGACCAATCTCCCTCATGAACATAGATGCAAAAATACTTAATAAAATACTAGCAAACCGAATTCACGAACACATCAAAAGTATCATACACCATGATCAAGTAGGCTTCATCCCAGGAATGCAGGGATGGTTCAACATACGAAAGTCTATCAACGTCATTCACCATATAAACAAGATGAAAGAAAAAAACCACATGATAATCTCGCTAGATGCAGAAAAAGCATTTGACAAAATCCAACACCCCTTCATGCTAAAAGTTCTGGAGAGAACGGGCATACAAGAACCATACCTAGAAATAATAAAGGCAATATACAGCAGGCCAGTGGCCATAATCAAAATAAATGGAGAGAAACTTGAAGCATTTCCTCTAAACTCAGGGACAAGACAAGGATGTCCACTTTCACCATATCTTTAAAATATAGTACTTGAAGTTCTTGCTAGAGCAATAAGACAACTAAAGGAGATCAAGGGGATAAACATTGGAAACGAAGAAGTCAAATTATCCCTATTTGCAGAGGATATGATAGTATACATAAGTGACCCCAAAAATTCCACCAGAGAACTCTTACAGCTGATAAACACCTTCAGGAAAATGGCTGGATACAAAATTAATTAAAAAAAATAAGAAGCCCTTCTTTTTACACAAAAAACAAATGGATTGAGAAAGAAATAAGGGAAACAACCCCCTTCACAATAGCCACAAACAACATAAAATACCTGGGGGTAACTCTAACCAAGCAAGTAAAGGACCTGTACAACAAGAACTTCAAGTCCTTGAAGAAAGAAATGGAAGAGGCCTTTAGAAGATGAAAAGATCTCCTATGCTCATGGATAGGTAGGATCAACATAATAAAAATGGCCATCCTACCAAAAGCAATATATAGATTCAATGCAGTTCCTATCAAAATACCAACACAATTTTTTATAGACTTGGAAAGAGCTATTCTGAATTTCATATGGAACAACAAAAAGCCCAGAATAGCTAAATCAATCCTGTACAATAAAAAAACATCTGGAGGTATCACCATCCCAGATTTCAAGCTGTACTACAGAGCAATAGTTGTAAAAAGAGCATGGTATTGGTATAGAAACAGACCAGTAGATCAATGGAATCGAATTGAAGATCCAGAAATAGACCCACACACTTATGGCCACCTAATTTTTGACAAAGAAGCCAAAATGGCACATTGGAAGAAGGACAGCATCTTCAACAAATGGTGCTGGTCCAACTATATGTCCACTTGTAAAACAATGAAATTAGACCCATACCTATCACCTTGTACGAAACTTAAGTCCAAGGGGATCAAAGACCTTAACATAAGGCCAGTCACACTAAATCTACTAGAAGAAAAAGTGGGAGAAACCCTGGAACTGATTGGCACAGGCGACAACTTCCTGAACAGAACACCAACAGCTCAGGACTTGAGATCAACAATCAATAAATGGGACCTCACGAAACTGAAAAGCTTCTGTAAGGCAAAAGACACAGTCATTCGAACAAAATGGCAGCCTACAGACTGGGAGAAAATCTTCACCAACCCCACATCTGACAGAGGGCTAATATCCAAAATCTACAAAGAACTCAAGAAATTAAATGCCAAGAAACCAAATAATCCAATCAAAAAATGGGGGACAGAGCTAAATAGAGAACTCACAAAGGAGGAATCCCTAATGGCTGAGAGACACTTGAAGAAATGCTCAACATCCTTAATCATCAGAGAAATGCAACTCAAGATGACTCTGAGATTCCATCTCCCACCTGTCAGAATGGCTAAGATCAAAAACTCAAATGACAACACATGCTGGCAAGGGTGTGGAGAAAGGGGTACCATACTCCATTGCTGGTGGAAATGCAGGCTTGTGCAACCACTATGGAGGTCAGTCTGGCGATATCTTAGAAAACTTGGAATAGCTCTGCCTCGGGACCCAGCCATACCACTTCTGGGTATACACCCAAATGCCTCTTTACGGAATCATGAGGAAGTTTTCTCATCTGTGTTTATAGCAGCCTTATTTGTAATAGCTAGAAACTGGAAACAACCC
>CAJQZJ010033226.1:2149545-2190473 GCA_907164525.1 Lophiomys imhausi | reverse complement strand
GGCCAAATATAATCTTAATTTTGTATCAATATACAAAGATCAATACCGATGTAGCCCTATACAATCTTAATTTTGCATTAATATACAATGATCAATACCAATTTAGCCAAATATAATATTAATTTTGTATCAGTACACAAAGATATAAGGCTATATTCAATAATCTGTCCTTTTTTCTTGATCTTTCCTATACTATGTCTATGTCCCATTTTTCTCAAGTCTGTTCACTCCTATATAGGAGAGAAAGGAGGATACAGAAAAGCAAAAGAGAGAAGTCCCTGGGTCTAACCTCCAAAACCCATTTAACAAGACCATTTAACAGCTTGTAGTCTTTTCCCCTAAATAACAAAATTTTCTATTATCTATCAAATAACCAAAGGGGGAGAACACCCTCCCCACCTTCTGGGGATGGGACGTTGTTCTCTTAAAATGACTTCCTGCTAATTTGGGACGTAGTAAACCTGTTTGGGGCCCAAATAAGAATGGAAAAATGGTTAAAAATGTTAATAGAATCATTTGATGTTCAGTCCTTTTGTGCTTAGCTATTTAGATGTCCTAAGAAGTTCATAGACAGAAGCTGATCTTCAGAGCTTTACTGAAGATCTGGCTGGAGTAGTATGTGGAGCTGAACGATCTTAGCGATTTTGAGTTTTTGTGGTTATAGACTTTTGAGGAAACTGCTATTGAAGAAGTCTGCAAGGCTAGATCATCCGGGCCACTCGTCTTCTTTGGTGTCTGATCTGTTTTCTGATGAGGTTTCCATTGTCCAGCTGTCCCTGGATTCCTTGAATGGATGCTTTAAATCTCCTGGAAAGATAAGAACACAGCCCTGCCCTAATCCTAACTCTGGAGCAATTACCTTTTTTTTTGGGGGGGGGGTCAGGTAATATTTTTCCTGGAGCAAATTTGGTTTTTTTGATAATATATAAAGTATTACCTTTCAATCCGGATTAAAGAAGAAATTATTTTGATATTTTGGAGCTAAACAAATCTTTAGTGTATATATTTTGAGATCTCAAAGGACAATTTGTTTGAATTGCAGCCTGCCTTTTGTAAGTAGCTTTTAAACTTAAATCTTTCCAAATCCTATGTGCCTGTCTCTGCATTCTAAGTTTTGGGATCAAAGACATGTGGTTCCCAACTGATGGGATTAAAGGTGTGCTCCTCCACTCCTGGATCAAAGTTTTTCTCTGTTTAGAGCTTGCTTTGTATCAGGTGGCCTTGAGCTCTGAGATCTGCCTGTTTCTGTCTCTAGTGTGCTGGGATTAAGGGTGTATTCTTCCCCAATGATGTGACTAAGGGTGTGCACCATCACCACCCTGTTTCTTGTAACTCTAGAATTTATAAGACAACTAACTCTATAGTGATCCTCCTGTCTCTACTGGAGGTAACGGCATGGGCTAACACCATGCATTATTTTACCTTAGCTCTAAGTTTTTTCAACTCTTGGAGGTTTGTAAAACCAGGTTAAACAGCTGTCACCTTTAATTTATTTACAGTGTTTTAAACCTGTTACCTGCTTTTTAATGCCAAACCATGGAAATAGCCTATACCTCTACAAAAAAAAACAAAAACAAAAACAAAAACAAAAAAAAAAAACTTTTAAGCTGCTATCAAGTTTGTGTAATCTCTGTAGCCACCTGCAGTCTAACATTCTAATCTGAAATTAAGGCCATTTTCTTTTCATGCCAGTAAGGTAAATTATAGTTTGAAAATTTTATATTGTATTTTTATTATATTTTTAAGCTTATTAACTCTTTTCTTAAAAAAGTATTATTTATTTCTAGAACATAGTTTCCTCCCTCCTCCCCTCTTGACCCCTCCCTCCCTCTCTCCTTCCCTCCCTCCCTCCTTGTTCCTCTACTTGGTACTCTCCTTCTCCTCAGATGAGGTGGGTCCTCACATATCATACTCCCTCAGATCTTGCATCATGTGAAGCCCAAGAGCTTCCACTCGTACTGGAGCTTGATAAGGCACACCATCTAGGGTGTGGGGTTCCACTAACCTGCAGCAGATTCCATGACTCACTGGTGGGTAGAATTTTTCCTAGGATATGCTAGGTTCCTATCTATTTGGGTGTGTGGGTTGTAGGATAGTTATCCTCTGATGTATGGTTAATACCCATTTGTAAGGGAATACATACCATGTTTATCTTTCTGGGACTGCATCAGCTCACTTAGGATGAGCTTTTCTAGTTCCATCCATTTGGTTTTGAATTGCATAATTTCCTCATTTCTGATAGCTGTGTAGTATTCCATTGTGTAAGTGTACCACAGTTTTTTTATCCATTCTTCAGTTGATGGACATCTGGGTTGTTTCCAGTTTCTGGCTATTACAAATAAAGCTGCTATGAACATTGTTGAGGCAATGTCCTTGTGGTTTGGTTTCAAATCTTTTGGATATATGCCCAAGAGGGGTATGGCTGGGTCTTGAGGTAGATTTATTCCTAATTTTCTAAGATATCTCCAGATTGATTTCCAAAGTGGTTGCACAAGTTTGCAGTCCCACCAGCAATGGGGGAGTGATCCCCTTTCTCCACATCCTTGCCAGCATGTGCTATCATTTGAGTTTTTGATCTTAGCCATTCTGACAGGTGTGAGATGGAATCTCAGAGTTGTTTTAAGTTGCATTTCCCTGATAACCAAAGATGTTGAACATTTCCTCAAATGCCTCTCAGCCTTTAGAGATTCCTCTTCTGTGAATTCTCGGTTTAGCTCTGTACCCCATTTACTGATGGGGTTATTTGATTTTTTGGTGTTTAATTTCTTCAGTTCTTTATATATTTTGGATATTAGCCCTCTGTCAGATGTTGGGATGGTGAAGATCCTTTCCCAGTCTGCAGGCTGCCGTTTTGTTCTAAGGACAGTGTCCTTTGCCTTACAGAAGCTTTTCAATTTTATAAGGTCCCATTTATTGATTGATTGTTTTAGTGCCTGAGCTATTGGTGTTCTATTCAGGAAGTTGCTACCAGTGCCAATGATTTCAAGGCTTTTCCCCACTTTCTCTTCTATTAATGTTAGTGTGTCTGTATTTATGTTGAGGTCATTGATCCACTTAGACTTAAGTTTTGTACAGGGTGATAAGTATGGATCTATTTGCATTCTTCTACATGTTGACATCCAGTTAGACCAGCACCATTTATTGAAGATGCTTTCCTTTTTCCATTGTATGTTTTTGGCTTCTTTATCAAAAATTAAGTGACCATAGGTGTGTGGGTTTATTTCTGGGTCTTCAATTCGATTCCATTGGTCAACTGGTCTGTTTCTATACCAGTACCATGCTGTTTTTATTACTATTGCCCTGTAGTACAGCTTGAAATCCAGGATGGTGATACCTCCAGATGTTCTGTTATTGCACATGATTGATTTAGCTATTCTGGGTCTTTTGTTATTCCATATGAAGTTGAGAATTGTTTTTTCCAGATCTGTAAAAAAATTGAGTTGGTATTTGGATAGGAATTGCGTTGAATCTATATATTGCTTTTGGTAAGATTGCCATTTTTATTATGTTGATCCTACCTATCCATGAACAAGGGAGATCTTTCCATCTCCTGATATCTTCTTCAATTTCTTTCTTCAGGGTCTTGAAGTTCTTATCATACAGGTCTTTCACTTGCTTGGTTAGAGTTACCCCCAGGTATTTTATATTATTTGTGGCTATTGTGAAGGGTGTTGATTCCCTTATTTCTTTCTCAGCCCATTTATCTTTTGTGTAAAGAAGGGCTACTGATTTTTTTTTTTTGAATTGATTTTGTATCCGGCCACCTTGCTGAAGGAATTTATCAGCTGTAGAAGTTCTCTGGTGGAATTTTGGGGGTCACTGATGTATACTATCATATCATCTGCAAATAGGGATACTTTGACTTCTTCCTTTCCAATTTGTATCCCCTTGATCTCTTTTAGTTGTCTTATTGCTCTAGCTAAAACTTCAAGTATTATGTTGAAGAGATATGGAGAGAGTGGGCAGCCTTGCCTTGTCCCTGATTTTAGAGGAAATGCTTTAAGTTTCTCTCCATTTAGTTTGATGTTGGCTATTGGCTTGCTGTAAATTGCTTTTATTATTTTTAAGTATGGTCCTTGTATGCCTGATCTCTCTAAGACTTTTATCATGAAAGGGTGCTGTATTTTGTCAAAAGCTTTTTCAGCATCCAATGAGATGATCATGTGGTTCTTTTCTTTCAGCTTGTTTATGTGGTGGATTACATTGATGGATTTTCTAATGTTGAACCACCCCTGCATCCCTGGGATGAAGCCTACTTGGTCATGGTGTATGATACTTTTGATGTGATCTTGGATCCGGTTTGCAAGTATTTTATTAAGTATCTTTGCATCCATGTTCATAAGGGAAATTGGTCTGAAATTTTCTTTCTCTGTTGGGTCTTTGTGAGGTTTAGGTATCAGGGTAACTGTGGCCTCATACAATGTGTTTGGCAGTATTCCTTCTGTTTCTATATTGTGGAAGAGTTTGAAGAATATTGGTGTTAGCTCTTCTTTGAATGTCTGGTAGAATTTTGTGCTGAAACCATCTGGGCCTGGGCTTTTTTTTGGTTGGAAGACGTCTAATGACTTCTTCTATTTCCTTAAGGGTTATAGGACTGTTTAATTTGTTTACCTGTTCTTGATTTAACCTTGGTAGGTGGAATCTATCAAGAAAATTGTCCATTTCATTTAGATTTTCCAATTTTGTGGAGTACAAGTTTTTCAAGTAGGACCTAACGATTCTTTGGATTTCCTCAATGTCTGTTATTATTTCCCCCTTTTCATTTCTGATTTTGTTGATTTGGGTATTTTCCCTCTGCCTTTTAGTTAGTTTAGCTAAGGGCTTGTCTATTTTTTTGATTTTCTCAAAGAACCAGCTCTTGGTTTTGTCGATTCTTTGTATTGTTCTTTTTGTTTCTAAGTTGTTGATTTCAGCCCTGAGTTTGATAATTTCCTCTCGTCTGCTCCTCTTGGGAGTGTTTGCTTCTTTTTGTTCTAGCTCTTTCAGGTGTTCTTTTAGGTGGCTAGTATAGGAATTCTCCAGTTTCTTTTTGAAGGCACTTAGAGCTATAAACTTTCCTCTTAGCACTGCTTTCAATGTGTCCCATAAGTTTGGGTATGTTGTGCCTTCATTTTCATTGAGTTCTAAGAAGACTTTAATTTCTTTTTTTATTTCTTCCCTGACCCAGAGGTGATTGAGGAGAGAGTTGTTCATTTTCCATGTTTTTGCAAGCACTCTGTTGTTTTGGTTATTGTTGAAGCCTAGCTTTATTCCATGATGGTCTGATAAGTTACAAGGAGTGATTTCAATTTTCCTGTATCTGTTGAGGCTTGCTTTGTGACCGACTATATGGTCGATTTTGCAGAAGGTTCCGTGAGGTGCTGAGAAGAAAGTGTATTCTTTTGTTTTGGGGTGAAATGTTCTGTAGATATCAATTAGGTCCATTTGATTCATGACATCTGTGAGGTTCATTATTTCTCTGTTTGGTTTCTGCATTGTTGATCTGTCCAGTGGTGAGAGTGGTGTGTTGAAGTCTCCCCCTATTAATGTGTGAGGTTCAATGTGGGATTTGAGCTTCAGTAGTGTTTCTTTAATGAATGTGGGTGGTCTTACATTTGGGGCATAGATGTTTAGTATTGAAATTTCATCTTGGTGGATTTTTCCTTTGATGAGTATATAGTGTCCTTCCCCATCTCTTTTGATTAATGTTGGTTGAAAATCCAATTTGTTGCATACTAGAATTGCTACTCCAGCTTTTTTCTTGGGTCCATTTGCTTGGTATATCTTTTTCCAGCCCTTTACTTGGAGATAATGTCTATCTTTTTTGCTGAGGTGTGTTTCTTGTAAACAGCAGAATGCAGGATTCTGTTTTTGCATCCATTCTGCTAGCCTGTGCCTTTTTATTGGGGAATTGAGTCCATTGATGTTGAGAGATATTAATGACCAGTGATTGTTACTTCCTGTCATCTTGATATTGGTAGAAATAGTGTGTGAGTGAGCTTCTTTTCTTTTGTTTTTGCTGCAGGCATGCTATTTGCTTCCTGTGCTTTCTTGTGTGTGGTTAACCTCTTTGGGTTGAAGTTTTCCTTCTAACATCTTCTGTAGAGCTGGATTTGTGTATAGATATTGTTTGAATTTAGGTTTGTCATGGAATATCTTGTTTTCTCCATCTATGTTGATTGACAATTTTGCAGGGAATAGTAGTCTGGCCTGGTATTTGTGTTTTTTTAGGGTCTGCAAGACGTCTGTCCAGGCCCTTCTGGATTTTAGAGTCTCTGAAGAAAAGTCAGGTGTGATTCTGATAGGTTTGCCATTATATGTTACTTGACCCTTTTTCCTAGAAGCTTTTAAAATTCTTTCTTTGTTCTGTACATTTAGTGTTTTGATTATTATGTGGCGGGAAGATTTTCTTTTCTGGTCTAATCTATTTGGGGTTCTGTAAGCCTCTTGTACAGTTATAGGCATCTCTTTTTTTAGATTTGGGAAATTCTCTTCAATGATTTTGTTGAAGATATTTTCTGGTCCATGGAGGTGGGACTCTTCTCTTTCTTCTATTCCTATTATTCTGAGATTCCGTCTTTTCATTGTGTCCTTGATTTCCTGAAGGTGTTGTGTCAGGAATTTTTTAGATTTGACATTTTCTTTGACAGATGTATCCATTTCTTCAATTTTATCCTCTGAGCCTCAAATTCTTTCTTCCATCTCTTGTATTCTGTTGGTGATGCTAGTGTCTGTAGTTCCGATTCTTTTCTTAAGGTTTTCCAGTTCTATGGATGTCTCAGATTGGATTTTCTTCATTGCTTCAACTTCCCTTTTCAGGTCTTCCATTCCTTTAAGCGCTTTATTCATTTCCATCACCTCCTTTGCAGTACTTTGTTGTTGCTCTCTGAGGTGTTTGATTTCCTCCCTTCGGCCTTCTATTATTAATATAAGTGTAGGATTAAGGTCATTTTCCTTTGCTTCAATTGGGTTCAGCTGTCCAGAGTTGTCTGTAGCATTATTGCTAGGATCTGGAGACATCCTACTGTTTTGGTTTTTTTTTACCATGTTCTTGTGCTGACCTTTTGTCATCATATGGACCCAGGTGTTATCTGTTTGTTTCTTTTGTTACCTGACCTTGGTGCTCAGGAAAACTCCCTGCCCTGGGTGTTGGCTGATCCTGAGATCCTGGTGTTTACCTCCAGATGGCGGGCAGATTCCTGTAATAGACTGACTGGCTCTCGAAGAGGAGGGTGGCTGCCGCTCTCCTCAACTGCTTGTGACCCAATTGGACCAATATAGAGGGGATTGGAGTGAGGAGAGGGCTAGCCTCTGAGGACCTCGGAGCTGACAGGTCTCCTCAGAAAGGCAGGTAGAGCTGTGGTTGGGTCTGTGTTCTCCTCTCACTGACCCAGTCGTTCTGGCTCCCCAGCTAGGCTGACTATGCAGGCAGGGAGCTCCACCCACAACAGATGCTGACCTCAGTGCACCTGTTGCTGACTGCCTCAGATGTTTGGGTGCTAGGGTGAGTGACCCACCCGCCCCAGTATTTGTGGAGAACACACTGTCGCGGGCTCTGTTTGCAGGCAGTCTTGGCTCCTAATTGCTTTGCTGTGACTGGGTTAGGTCTCTGCCTCTCCGCTACAGTGCACACTGTGCCACCATGTTGGAGACTCCAGAAAAAAATAATCTCACTTACCTTTGCTCTTGTGGTGTGGCTCGAGTGCAGGCTGGATATCAGCCTCATCTTATTTTCAAATTCAGCCGACCAATTCTGTAAAAGGAACTCTGACAATTGCCTAGACAAATTAGCAGCCTTTGTTAAATTTTGATACCGCACTGAAGTAACACACAAACCCTGCATTTTCCACTCACACTCCAACTGTGCTAGTTGCCAAAGAGAATCAATCTGTTCTTGTATTAAATCTATGCGTTGATTAACTATCATAAGGCCTCCTTTGAGATGAGAATTCATAGAGGTCTGAGTATCCAATGCCTGTGCTACATTGGCTGAGATGTTATTCAGGGCATTGGCAGTCTGTATAGAACTAGACAAGGCAATAGCTGAGGCAGTAGCCCCCACAGCAGCAATAGTGATGGCAGTAACAATAACTGCAGTGATGCCAAAATCTCTTTTAAGCCTGAATAACATCATGGTATTAGGGGCCTCTACAGGAACTGGTACATATCGAGGCATTCTAGTCACCACAGCCACAGGAAAGGCTGTGGCATTCCAGCACAGGGCATAAAAGCATGTGTCCGGAGTGCATACTAACTTTTCTTCACTCAAGGATGCACTCCCATTACTTACAATCCACAGAAAAGGAGGCCAGAGACATACTGGCGAGGCTGAAAAGGTCTTATTCCTGGACAAAAGAAATGTCACATTCCCCCAGCCACTGTCACCACTAGAATCTCCGACCCCCACAAAATAGTTCCCCAAAGAAAAATTGCCCTTTTGATAAGATCCTCCTCCAAGCATAATGACAGGTCCCAAGTCCATGCAACTTCCATTTACCCCACACAAAAGCCACAAATCAAAAGGATTAGTAACAGTCTGTTGCATACCCAATGTAGTCTGATCTCTATCCATAGTAGATAAATTGAGCAATCCTGAACAATTTTCATTTACTACATGACTAATTGAGGGACTAAAGGAAAAATATCTACCCTGAACCCAAACTGCTCTACGCTCCTGACATCCAGTCCAGGGAAAAGGTCCTTCCTCTCCTGTGGATCCTCTACAAAAAGGTGCCCAGCGTGGCTGTCTGGGGGGTCCCAGTCAGAGACTCGTGTGGGCCACCATCCTTCAAGGCGAGAACCGTTAACTGAGATATTAAAACCGCGTTCGCCATTCCAAGGAGGAATCTTTGATATAAAATCCACCGACTGCTGAGACAATTTAATGCATTCTGTATCATCTGACCTATTGAAGCTCATTAAAAAGCACAGACTACCCTTCAAGCTGACACTTCTATTACCCTCTATAGGGCTTCTCTGATCATCAAAGGGAAGGTAGGGCAAACCTAAGCTTCTATTACTGCTAAATAAGCGTGGAAACACAGTTGCATCATGTCTGACCGGCATCGGCTTTGGGAATATCGACAGGATCCCCCATCTCGGCTCGGTCATTCCTGACATACTAACTGCTACTATCACCAGGATCCCTAGGAAGGTCTTCATGATGAATCTTCCTCACAAGGCATTCAGGCACCCACACTGGATCTTGTTGATCCTGAGGAAAAACACAAACAGATCCTCTCGCCCATGTTAGCACAGGGTCAGGCCCTCGCCAAGAGCCTGTCAAAATATCCTTCCACTTCACCATGCCTTTAGGTGGACCATGGGAATCCTGATGTCTGTCTGCTGCTGAGCGGCCTTTAGCATCCAAATTTAAAAAATTTAAAGTAAATAAGGTTAAAGACATTCTCTCCTTGGGGGTATGGCCTTGGCCTATTCCCCCTTTCTGTTTTTGCAAACATTCTTTCAAGGTGCGATGAGCACGCTCCACAATTCCTTGTCCTTGAGGATTATATGGCAATCCATGATTAAGCTGTACCTCCATCTGGTTGCAGAAGGAGACAAAGGACTGAGCCGTATAGGCTGGTCCATTGTCCGTTTTCAGCTGTTGTGGTTTTCCCCATGCAGCCCAGGCTTCTAAGCAATGCCCTATGACATTGCGAGCCTTTTCTCCACTCATAGGTGTAGCATGTATGATACCTGAACAGGTATCCACAGATACATGAATATATTTTAAGGTTCCAAACTCTGAAATGTGGGTAACAACCATTTGCCAGATTTTGAGTGGCATCAACCCTCTAGGGTTCACTCCCACACTGGGAGGATGATGATGAATCACACACTGAGGACAGTCCAAAACCACTTGTCTAGCATCTGCTCTAGACAAATGGAATTTCTGCTGTAGAGTTCTTGCATTTACATGAAATAATTGGTGAAACTGTCTGGCTTGGTCCAGAAATGAGCTCCAAAAAATGCATTCCATCCTAGTCCATTGATCAACTTTATCATTACCCTCACTTAATGGTCCAGGTAATCCTGTATGTGCTCTGATATGTTGAATATAAAAACATCTTTTTCTTTGCCAGATTAAAACTTGTAACTCTTGTAATAAGGCACATACAGTATTACTATTTTTAATAGGACCTGCTAATTCTAATACTTTCACTGCGTTGACCACATAGACTGAATCTGAGATCAAATTGAATGCAAATTGACATCTTTTAAACACCTCAATTACTATTTTCAACTCTACTATTTGGGGGGAGCCCAGTTGAAATTGGCAAAGCACGGGCTCTTGTCTTTCTATCAAATAGGCTCCACAGCCTGTCTTTGAGCCATCAGTAAACACATTTGGTGATCCTTGAAGTGGTACTGCTGAAGTAACCTTAGGGAATATCACTGGGTGCTCCTTAAAAAATGATAGCAATGGATGCTTAGGATAATGGTTATCAATCACTCCTTCAAAGCTGCATTGCAATATTGCCCAATCATCTACAGTGCCACACAAAATCTTAGTTTGATGACTGGAATAGGGCACTATTATACTGGCAGGAGCAACTCCAAAAAACTGCAAACATTGTTGGATACCAATCAAGGCTAAAGCATCAACTGCAGTGGGATAATGTTCTATGGATTTTTTTTGGAGAAATCTTCGAATAAGTCCATATTAATGGTCCGTCCTGCCATAACAATCCTGTAGGTTGACCATAGGTGGCAAATATGCACAATGCAATGGGCTGTCCTTCCTGCCATCTCTTTAGGAAGGCACTCTGTAACCTTTCTTCCACTTTACATAAAGCTTTTCTTGCTTCTTCTGTTAATTGCCTAGGAGAATTAAGTGCTGAATCACCTTTCAAAATATCATACAGGGGTCTTATTTCATAATTTGGTAGCTTCAAATAGCCTCTTACCCAATTGATATCTCCTAACAACCTTTGAAAATCATTTAGAGTCTTTAAATTATCTTTTCTTATCTCAATCTTTTGAGGTATTATCTTTTCAGGTCCAATCTTTGCTCCTAAATAATTAACCACATTTTCCTTTTGAACCTTATCAGGAGCAATAAACAACCTTTTCTTTTTTAATAATTGAACTAATTCTTCATAGGCCTGATCTAACATTTGTTCACTCTTAGCTGCCAGTAAGATATCATCCATATAATGAACACATCTCAAATCTGGAAAATTCTTTCTCAAGGGAGCAATGGCTTCCCCCACATGCAGTTGGCACATAGTGGGGCTGTTCGCCATGCCCTGAGGTAATACTACCCATTCAAACCGCTGATCAGGTTCTTCATGGTTACAGAATGGAACAGTAAATGCAAATCTCTCACTATCTTTGGCACACAAAGGGATGGAGAAAAACAATCCCTTATATCTATAACTATTATGGGCCATGAGGCTGGCAAAGATGATAAAAGTGGCAAGCCGTGTTGCACTGGGCCCATGATCTGCATTTGTTGATTTATGGCACGCAGGTCATGCAACAATCTCCATTTTCCAGATTTCTTTTTAATGACAAAGATAGGTGTATTCCAGGGAGATACAGATGGCTTTATATGCTTTAAAGACATCTGTTCATCCACCAACTCTTTGGCCGCATTCAATTTTACAGAGGAAAGTGGCCACTGAGGAACCCATACTGGGTCCTCCGTCTTCCAAGTTATGGGAATGCCCTCCTCAGTGGCCCCTAGGAAAAACCCAGGCCCTGTCTCTTTTGTCTTTGCTGCATAGATATGGGACTCTTCCACCCCCTGCAAATATTTTCCTATTCCAAAGCCTGGAGCATATCCCACATCTTGCATCATACATTGGGCTGAGTCAGAATAGTCATTACTCAGTTTAAATCCCATATCCTTTAAAAGGTCTCTTCCCCAATGGGAGATAGGGAGCTCAAGTACATATGGCTGCATTTCTCCTGAGTGGCCTTCTTGGTCCTGCCACTTTAATAATCTTGCACTCATATCTGGAGTCTTAGCATAACCCAGGCCTTGAAGTGTTTGAGAAGAGGCTTGTACGGGCCAACCTGAAGGCCAGTCTTTCTTTGCTATGATACTCCTATCAGCCCCAGTATCCAAAAGGCCCAGGATCCTTTTACCATCAACTTTTAACTCCAAGATGGGGTGTTGGTCCAAATCCAAGGAGAGAAAAGTCAGATCTGTGCCCGTGGACCCAAAACCATCTTTTCCTCTCTCTCAATCCCTTGCTGCATAGTGATCATGTAAGCTCGGCAAAATGACCAACTGAGCAATTCTATCTCCAGGAGAGATAGCTGTTATACCACGGGGGGAGGCTACCATGATCTTAACCACTCCTGTATAATCTGGATCTATAACCCCAGGATGAACAATAAGTCCTCTCAAGGCTGATGATGACCTCCCTAACAGCAAACCAACTGTACCAGGTTCAAGGGGTCCTTTAAAATCTGTTTCAATTAACTGGACCCCCATTTGGGGCATTAATACGAGTCTGGTGGTGGAGCAGAGTCCAATCCTGATGAGCCTGCAGTGGCTCTCCGCGGTCTCTAGGATGGCGGAGGGTTGGCCATCTCTCTTGATTCTGTTCTTTGTCCTGATTCTCTACTGCCCCATATATTTGTGGGCCCTGGGGTCGTGGGCCCCGCTGTCCATTTTTTGGACGAGCGCCACCATAACCTTGAGTCAAAGGCTGGCCATGGATGTCTGTCACTGAACGGCATTCATTAGCTCAATGGTTCCCTTTCTTATATTTGGGCATAACCCCGGCTGCCTGGGGCATTGTGCACTTCCTGTACTTTTTGTACTCCTTCCCCCTGGGGCATTGTCTTTTAAAGTGTCCCATCTTGCCTCACTTAAAACAAACTCTTGGACTCCCTCCACCTTTTTTGGTCAAATGTACTACCGTGGCAGCAAGACCAAGATTAGTTAACGGCCCTCCAAGTTCTCTACACACTTTCATCCAGGCTTCTAGCCCTTTGTTCTTGTAAGGGGTGATAGCGGCTCTACACTCTTTGGTGCATTGCTCATAGACCAACTGTTTTATTAGTGGCATAGCAGCATCTGGGTCACCAAAAATCTTCCCTGCCGCTTCCACCAATCGTGCCACAAAGTCTGAAAAGGGCTCCATGGGGCCCTGTAGAATCTTAGTTAAGTTCCCACTCACCTCCCCTTTGTTAAGAAGGGATTTCCAAGCCTTGATAGCTGTCTGGTTTATTTGTTCATAAACCTGATTGGGATATCCTGTCTGCTGGTTGGCAAATCTCCCCTGCCCAAGCAGCATATCTCTATCCCAGGCTGGATTTCCATTTCTCTGATTAATGGCTGCTTGCTCAGTGACATACTCAATCAAGAAAGCTTTCCAGTCTAAGTATTGCCCTGGACTTAAGCAGGTGCGGGCCAGGCCACTCCGATCACTTGGAGTCATATAATGTCTGCTTAATGCTTCTACTTGAGCCAATGTAAAAGAAGCAGTAATACCATAGGTACGAACCGACTCTGCAAGGGATTTAATTACTTTAAAATCAAGCGGTTCCTCGTACCTGTTCCCTTGTGGGTCTTGGTATACCAGATAGGCAAACTGTAATTCTGTTCTTACTTGTGTCCACACCCCCGGGCAGAAAGATCTCCCTACTTTCAGGGACTGAACAGGCTGATCTATCTGAACGGCTTCTGGGTATGGAGGGGGAGTTGAAGGCGCCACGGCAATGGCTTCACTTACACCGACTGCCGCCAACGTGTCTTTCTCTTTTACCTTTTTCTTTTCCCTTTTTCTAATAGCAGTCCTCTCCAACTGTTCTATTAGAGCGTGTAGCTCCCCTTCAGAATCCGTGCCCTCTGAGTCCTCAAAATCTCTAAAATCTCTAAGATCAGGATAGTGAGGGACCTTCTTTTTGCTTCCCTTTTCACTGTCTGCCTGCTCATATCTTTCGCCTTTTTTGCTTCCCTTTTCACTGTCTGCCTGCTCAGATCTTTCCCCTTGCAGCAGTTCGAAGGCTGATTCTCCCTCCTTGATTGCTTTACAGCATCTCTGATCTTCTAAACAACTCCTCACCATCTTCCAAACCAGTCTTACTCCATGCTTCAGAGTACCTTGCTCCCAAGCAAAATCCAAGTCCCTGCCTAATTTGTCCCAGCAGGATACTGTAAGATTCCCGGACACCACAAACCATGGTGCCACAGAGTCGCATTCATTCAAAAATCTCTCTAGGGTTGACTTCTTAAGTTTCAAATTCCTAGCTAAAAGTAGCTCCTGAAGAGCCAGAAAAATTGGATGTGACTGAGACGATCCCATGATTAAAAATTTACTTTCGCTTCGCAGTTTCCCGCGAAACTTTACCTTTAGTTCGCTATTTCCGTGAAACTTTACCTTTAGTTCGCAATTTCCGCGAAACTTTACCTTTAGTTCACAATTTCCGTGAAACTTTACCTTTAGTTCGCAATTTCCACGAAACTTTATTGTCCCAATTTATCCCGAGAACTTACCAGTGCACTGCCCCTGTCTGCAGGAGTTCTGAGTCTTTTCTGGTTCCCCGTACAGGCCACCACTTGTCGCGTCAACCTCGACCAGCAAGAACGACGCAACTCGCAAAAGCTCTTCTCAAGCAGTTTATTCAGGTCCCTTGAAAACAGTCTTCCGAATAAATCGGGCAGACCCAACCCACAGGCTAAATACTATATGAACAGCCAATCAAGTAAAGCCACGTGGTGCTATCTTAGAGGCCCACGTATGCAGAAGCAAGCCAGATCAGCGTTCTTAACCAAATATGGACTTGTTTACCACCGAGAGCGCTCACCATCGGGCTGGTGGAAGACGGAAACCGGCTCCATCTTTAGGGCGCGGCACGTTGCAGCTCTCTACAGGGAAGGTGGGACTGGAGGGGGGAGTAGGGAGGGGATTGTAATTGAGATGTAACTTGAAGGAAAAAAAAAGACAGCAGAGAACACAAAACCGGCCAAAGAAAGCCTCCTCGAGTATGTGGAGACAACAATGAAATGATCTACTGGAGACAGTTCAGGCACGAGCCAGACCCAGTACCTAGGTTCCTCCAGTAGAAACCTGATGTGAAGCCCTCCATCCTCAATGTCTCCACCTGGAGGCATTCAATCCTCCACAACAGAACAGTGAGACAGAGACACTTCTTTCTTACCTGGGACCACTTGGTCCCACTCTGGAGGCACTCTGACCTCCGAAATACAGAATTGAGGCACTCCGTCCTCACTGAGTTCAGGGACGTCTCCCATACAGAACAAAGCAAGACCAAAGGACAAGACAAAGCTGAAAGTAAACTGTCAGACAGCAAGAAGACAAACAAGAAAGCATGCACTCACCAGCTGGCATAAGATCCTTCAAGTAGGTTTTCCTGGAATTGTCTATGGCTTCCTGGCCAATGCAACAAATGTAATGCCCAGTTCACAAAACCATAAGACAAACGAGGAAGACTCCAACTCCATGCAAAAGCAATCTTTAATTGGGGGTTCAAGCCAAGGCAAGGTCCATCACATATTCTCCACACAGGGAGTCTGTGAATGGCCCTGAACCTGGAAAGTTTGAGGCTCTTAAGGACTAGGCAAGGGAGGGGGACAAGCAAGCAGGGCAAGTGGGGTGGGCTTTCAAACCTTGGCATTATACAATTGGCTAAGCATAGCTGACATTTAGATAGATTGGTCTGGGCCAAACCATAAGCAGACCAGAGGCACATCTGGTATTGTAAAATCCTCATAAGCTTGTTCCTGGGAGTGGAGGAGGCACTCCCAGTCATTCCTAGTATCCTTGAGCTCAAGGTGTCTAGAGAGGGTAGCTGTGTGGTTTTTGTTCTCAGGCTAACATTGTTGTCTTACTTTTTATGAGCCCAGCAATAGCTGAGGGGTAACAGCCAGGACAGACTAGGGTCTTTGTTCTTTCAAGAACATGTGACTTAATTACAATGTATACAAACAGCTTAATGACAATGCCAGAAGTCCTGGTCACTATTGGTTAGCTTCATCAAATATTCCCACAAAGGAATTGTTTAGGGGGCTATATGATGCTGTGTATCAGAGGTCCACTTTCTCTGATGCAGTGTCTTTACCTCATGAATATTTACCTCCAGAAGCACTCGTGTGATGTCTGTTCTTCTATGCCTCAATAAAAATGTTTGTGAAAAGAATAAATGTGTAAAAATAGAACATAAGCAGTACCACTAGTGAAAAAGAAGGACGAGAGATATGGCTCAATGGCTAAGAATGCTCTTACTCTTCCAGAGGACCTGAGTTCAATTCCCAGCACCCATGTTGGGTGGCTCACAACCACCTGTAACTCCAGCTCCAGAGGATTCAAAGCCTCTTTCTGGCCTCCATGGATACTGCATTCCTACACAAGCTCCTATACAGACACATCCCACACACAATTAAAAATAAAGCTATTCTTTCAAAGCTCATATATGACTACAGAGAATATGTACACAGGAGTACGTGGAAATCAACTTGACATCATTTCTCTGCTAAAGAAGACTGATCTGTAGAGACTTAAAGTCAGGTTGGGATATGAGTGTCTGCACTGAAGAGACAGAGATTTTAGCTGAAAAGATAAGCCTTGTACACAGGTTTCCATTCTTTCGCCAGAATAGCTACAGCAGCTGAGTACTTGAACTAAAACCAACTAACTGGTTCTCCCTGACTCATTTACAGGAGCACTATGTCTGGTGGAGGTAACTCTGACATCTACCCAAACAAAGCTCTGCAGTCGAGGACCCAACACACTCATGAGAGCACTTGTCTCTGGGGAGAGCTAAGGTCCCTGGAATCTTAGAGACTCCTGAAACTTCCAGACTAAGGGAGAATTTGGAGGTCAACTTTTCCATATCCTCAGCTTCCAGAGGAGGGGCTGAGGCCAGGGAGGGAAGGAAACTATAAGGAGGGCCACAGCTCATCACCAGTGCAAGTGTCACCTTCTTCTCTTGGAGACCTTCTACTACAATGAGCTAAAGTCATTATAAAGATAGAGAGTGATGTGGCATTCCATTTAGTTCATATCTGTGGCTAAAAGAAATGGCCCATTTGATGTTTTATGTTTCAATTTTCTGTGTCCTAATAAAAGCACCTAACTTCCAAGAGACTTCTGCTGTAGGTGGGCATAATATCAATTTACAGTCTGTGCAGGAAGTATCAAGATACCCTGGCACAGAAAAACCTACAAATTAAAATATCATTGTCAAAATCATACCAAGAATGGGAACTTCCTGATTTTATTGCCCATTCAATCAGAAATTGAGAGAGTTCATAGTTCACTTTTTTCTAGTTGATTAATACAGGACTTTAGGAATGTAACTATAAAAACCTGTGGGCCAACTGAACGGCTCAACAGGTGAAGATGTGTGCAGTCAAGTGTGACATCCTAGGTTCAGTCCCTAGGATCTACATGGTGGAATGAGAAAAGCAATTTCCACTAGCTGTCCTGGGATTTCCATAAGTATATTATGCCACATATTCTCTCTCTCTCTCTAATATAAACACACACATATATTCATGCATATGTGTGAGTGCAAAATAATAAATAAAATGTAAATGATATTCTTTAAACTTGCATGATTCTATTTCCTGCTCTCATAACCTAAAAAAAAAAAAAACTTCCCAGGGACATGAAAGTTTTTGGCTGAATTTGCACCCTTATGGTCCTGCCCCTGGAGGTTTTCCATGCTGTAATCTGTCCTGACAAAGTATAAAAGTGTATTGTACAGTGGCCATATTTCCTCTCACTTGCCAGTCCATTTGATACCATGAGGACTACTGCATAGATGGACGACTGGAAAATTATCTGATGAGGGAACTGTTCAATATGTCATAATATGCTTGCTAGAATTCCTTCTTTATAGATGCCAACAGAAAGTCATCTCAGTACGTGAAAACCAAAACTATCCCCAGTTAATAGCCAGCACCCACTACTGGGAAAAGCCATCCTGAACTGAGACTATTGGTTTAAATCATACAATTAAAATGTAACATTCACTTCTAAGGTACTCAAGAAAAGTTGACAGAAAAGAACAAGTCACAAAATAAACAGGAAAAGCTACCCTTGGCCTCAAGCTAACTCTGCCAAAGTCTTGTGTCAGGTCCTTATGTATATGACCTCATTTTACCTTCATGATTCTCTAGTTAATCAGATTCATTGAGGCTCTCAGTAGCACAACAGCACATATTCTAGATGATGTAAGCAAAAACGAGATTCAAGCCATGGTGTACAAGAGCACATAGCTCACTGAATGCCCAGCCTGCAAGAAAGTCAGGCCAGAGTTTGGCACCTGAGAACAGTGCCCAGGGAACTCTACAGTGTCAACTTCTCCATAGCACCCTTCAGCAAAGGGACCCAGTACCTATAGTGCACTTGTCCTGTAATACCAGCACTGGCTGTAAACACAATTGTGTGGCCTCCCAATATCCAGAGCATCTCCAGAATATTCATCTCCCCTTCTGTTGTTGCTGTGAGGATTACACCCTAAATTCAGCATTTGTCATCAGCCTTTTGCTTAGCAAAGCCTGAAGAACATACCAGGCCCAAAGCAGCAGAAGGGTCTGGGATCACAAGTTTCTCCATGAATCAGAGAAATTCTTCAAAACGGGCAAGTGCTTTCAATGCATCCTAAATAGCAATGTTAAATAACCACTATGCCAAGCCTTACAGTACATGCCTATAATCCCAGCCTTCAACAGTGACAAGATAATCATAGCGGCAAGGCCATCTTAGACTATATAACAAGATTCTCAAAAACAAACAAGCAAACACAATGATGTTTAATGTTTGGGAGTCCCAACAAAGACAATGGGAAGAGTGATATTTATGAATAAATTCCAGACTGTATGTGTGTGTGTGTGTGTGTGTGAGAGAGAGAGAGAGAGAGAGAGAGAGAGAGAGAGAGAGAGAACACCACTTGTGTGCAGCAGAGGTCAAAAGCAGGCATTGGGTCTCATGGAGCTGGAGTTAGAGGCATTTGTGAGGTCCCAACATAGGTGCTCAGAACCAAATGCAGGTCCTTTGGAAGAGTGGTAATCCCTGTTAATGACTGACCCATCTCTCCAGCCACAAGACAGTCTCTTATATCCATATTGTGGTTTTGTTTGGGGGTGCTAAGGTACAATTTGTGAAAGTTTCTCACAGATAAACAAAATGTCTTGGGTTTTTTTTTTTTTCTTAACAGAAATATCTTTGACTTAAAAGACCTGACATATCTAAGTAGGTCATTGATGGGGTGGTGTCAAGCATTCTAAATGTTAATTGGTCCTGTTTGCTGTCTGTTACCTGATTGACTCTGATTGGATAAATAAATGCTGAGGCCTGGAGATTGGGCAAAGACAGAGATAGGTGGGACTACGGTTCGCAGGCTTTTTGATAGCATCCGGAGAGAAGAGGCCAGGGGAAGAGGCCAGGAACAAACAAGGAAGACACGCCATGGGGTAGATTAAAGAAGATCCTCCACATGGCCTGGAACATTGGCTTAGTGTGGAGAATAATAGTCCAAAGGGACGAGTGTATATATGGGGTTATATTTGGGTAATAGAATTATGAGCTAGCTTAGATGGACTAGGATTGCACAACCCAGGCCTAGGCTTGTTAAGATCCACCCGGTGTCTGTGTGTATTCATTTATAATGGCGGGTTAAGGATTAACACTGCCGAACAATTAAAGATAATATAAATACTAGTAAATCATTTAATTAGCCATTTTTTCCTACAGGTCATACTAGAGAGACAAGTCCTCTGAGCTTCAAACTTCTTGATTTTGGAGTCAGATGTCTGTCTGCATAAGAGCTGGTTGTAATGGGGTGTATGGAGAGGAAGTATCTCCCAGATAGGTGCTTTTCCAGCACACATGTCTAAGTGTGGAGGAGCATCAAACTACAGAATGTCTCTCGGTTGGGTCTCAGAAGCCTGTGCTTTTTCCTCGGCCATTTTTACCCAGTATTCTTCCAATCTCTGCTAGAAGTGATCACTACACCTGCCTCCCACCTGCAATCACAGGTGCCATGCCATATTTCTCTTTTACATGAGAACTATGGATCTGAACTCGTGTACTCACGCTTACATAGCAAATACTTTACTCAAAGAACATGGTAGCACCTATTCCAGTATGATTCATACCCTATAGAAGATCGCAAAGGCACTGAGTCACAAAGAGGAAGCCATGTGGAGACTCAGGAGAAAGCAGCCATCTACAGCCAAGAAGAAAGATCTCAGCAAAACAATCCTGCCAGGACCATAAGCTTAGACTCCAGCTCTAGAAATAAAGGGAAATAAATGTCAGATTTTATGAGCAATCCAGTCTATGGTACTTTCTTATGGCAGCATAAGCAGAGCAATACACTTCATAATAAGTTTCTTCCAAAAGTCTTTCTATCCTTAAATTTATTTCTACAGAATACTTATATTCACTTCCTGTCTCTTCCTATAAAAACACAACATAGTTTTAAGTTTAGGAAATATGTGCATAGCTGGGCGTGGTGGCTCATGCCTTTAATCCCAGAACTCGGGAGGCAGAGGAAGGCAGATCTCTGTGAGTTCGAGGCCAGTGTGGTCTACAAAGTGAGTCCAGGACAGCCAAGGATAGACAGAGAAACCCTGTCTCAAAAAACCAAAAAAATAAAAAAATGAAAAAAAATTTTAAAAAGGAAATATGTGGATTGTGTACATTTGTACAATGATTGTCCACAAACATGAATCCTAGAGAGAAACAGAATTATGCATGGTTGTGAGAAGTCCAACACCAAAACTCTGTTGGCCTGGACACAGGAGGACTTTGGAAGTCTCCTGGTCTAGTTTAGAGAAATGATAAACAAACTGGAAGAAAGGATGAGGAGAAAGCTTTAGTGGTATATGTAGGACCCTAGGTCAAGATGTAAGGCAGAGAAGATGGGGATTTTATGAAGCCCTAGAGATGACAGTGTCCTTCATGAATCTTGCCCTGTGCCCAGCACAGGCTGATACAGTATCACAGAAGCTAACACTGTAGGTTTTCAGAGGGAATGGAATCAGCATGGGGTGCTTGGCTCCCAGGGAAGCAAGGATAGTATGAAGCTAACTTAGGATGGAAGGGTGTAAGAGGCATGAAAGTTTGGTGGTATCAGAAAGGCTAGAATGTACCCTTGGGCACATTACTCAACCCTGAGCCTTTGTTTCCTCTTTTGTGAAATAGTTACAGTTCTACCTATCACCTGGGGGTTTCTGAGACAATTGAGTGGGAATCAAAAGAAGAGCTTCCAGACCACTGAAATCTGCACATTTTTGTCAAACTACCTGAGAAAAGCAACCCAAGGAAGGGTTTGTTTTAGCTCCCAGTTGTGGGGTGCCACCCACTGTGATTAGGCAGGCACAGAGGTGACTATAGTCGGAAAGGAGGGAGTAATGAAGGTAGGACTTGATTCTCCATTTTATCCTGTCCAGAGTCCTAATTCAGTGAATGATATATTCCACAGTGGTCATATACTCCATGCAGAAATGTAATTACATTATTTCTCTGCTTATAAGCACCACATAAATAAGTATTAACTATTAGATCGAGACCAAGCGTGTGCCCACAGCCCTCTCCAGCCTCACATACTCCAGCCTCTCTTAGGCTGTACTCACAATCTTTTCTTCTCTAGCAGTCTTCAGCTTTCCATTGTTTTCAATCAAGCTAGAACATATGTCTCTCTAGCTCACACTCTAATAATCACTGAACAGAACCCACTCAACTGCTGTCTTTCTGTGCCCCTTGGTTCCAGAAGTCAAGTGCTTGAAGGCTGTTTTCTTGATACTAGAGGCCTCAGAATAGTCCCAATGTTCCATGCCTCACCACCTACTAATGCATGTTCTTCGTGGCCTCTGATACTGACAGCCATCATCAGAAGTCTCTGTGAAATAGCCTTTCAGATCAATGCGGGCTTTAATATCAATAAAGCTCAGGTATTTCTCGCCTGAGAAACTTCTTTAGGTTGAGGGAGTGAGACACAACAGAGATGGGGGTCATTGTTGTTGATAAAGTAGTTTGGTGCTAGAACAGAAAAAGTGGACATTACAATGTGCACACTCAAGCATCATTTTCTTCAATCCTTAGCCACCTACACAAAACCAGAGAAGAAGGGAGGTACATCATGCAAAGTCACATGGCCATACCCTGCCTACTGACCCTGAACACAAACCTGTATCACCTTGGTAAAGTTTTCAAAATCTAACATTCTGTTGGAAGTTCCAGAAGAGCCCCTAGAGCTCCTTGTAGACAAGAAAGAGGCAATTCATCTGCTATATGCTAATTCTCGCTACCCACCCAATGGACATCTTAAAATAGATTACCTGATGTCTTAGTCAGGGTTTCTATTGCTGTGATGAAACACCATGACCAAGAAACAAGTTGGGGAGGAAAGTATTTATTTAACTTAAACTTGCATATGACTCTTCATCACTGAAGAAAGTCAGGACAGGAGCTCAAATAAAGCAGGAACCTACAGGCAGGGGCTGACACAGAGGCCATGGATGGGTGCTGCTTTCTGGCTTACTCCTTATGGCTTGCTCAACCTGTTTTCTTATAAAAACCCAGACCACCAATCCAAGGACAGTACCACCCATAATGGCCCGTGTACCCTCCCCATCAATCACTAAATAAGAAAATGCCCTACAGGCTCGCCTGCAGCCCAATCTTATGAAGGCTTCTTCTCAACTGAGGCTCCCTCCTCTCTGATGACTCTAGCCTGTGTCAATGTGACATAAAATTAGTCCATAGGCCTGATTTTTAACATTAGTTCTGCCTGTAACAGAATATTTTTATTTATCAACACTTATATTTATTAATACTTAACAAACATCTATAAAATACCTAAATCCTATAACCTAAAACCTATAATCTATCTAAAAATACCTTAATGCCTGAAAACACTCAAATACCTATCTAAAAATACTTAACACTATTTTAAATTTCTTAAAAGGGCATTAATATTCTTACCATAGGTCCTTGCAGGATGGCTTGGTTTATGGCAGTCCCATCAGGTAGTATCTTTTAAACTTAAGGTCTGTTGACTTGATTTACAGCAGTCCTAGTAGCAGTATCTTTTAAGCTTAATGTACGTTGGGCCTTACTTTGCTAGTTCATAAGGCCAGTTTATTACCACCATCAAATTGTGACTGGTTTATAAAGTCAATCTGTTAAAACCATCAAATTGAGGCTGGCTTCTTAAACTTCACAGCCCTGAGCGGCTTCTGAAGTTTGCTCACCTCTTTGCCCTTTTGGTGTTCTGGGGGCCCCAAGTCAGATCCCTTAAAACACTTTTTCTCAGTAGGTTCTATGTAAATTCAGTTAACGGCATACCTTGTTGTCGTAAGAAAAGGACCAAGCACACTGAAAATTTATCAGCTGGAACTTTTCCTCCATATTATTGATTTTCTAAGCACTCCTACCTTGTCTAGATCATGCCAACTTCTTCAATGACTTCCAACAAATAACATAATTAAACAAGACCTCCAACAGGTCAGGTATGGACACGGGGCTCAAACAAGTCCTGCACGGACAAGGACCAGTCAGAGAGAGTCCATAGGCCTGGAGAAGGAAGCTTTCCCCCACTTCAGAAGCCCATTCTTCTGATAATCCTTCCTCATGAATCTGTTCCTCTTCATCTGACAGCAGAGATTGAGCAACATCCTGGAGTGGCACAGAGAGCAGACAAGATAGGCCTTGAAATCTCCCTTTGCAATTGTCTCCTCTATATACTATGTTCCTCTAATGTCAAGGGTTATTACTGTGATGGCCTTTCTATGTGTCCTCGGATTCCTGGAGGACCACAGCATCTTGCCCAATCTGGATGTCAGATAACAACTAAGAATGCAGCCCTTGATTTATCCCCTTGTGTATCTGCTACTGCTGGGATGTCTGAAAGACAGAGGCCAATCTAGGTCAGTCATTTGTCCACTACAGTACATGACACACAATCAGAAGTCAATAAGCCCATTATCTTGCTCATTATTCATAGAACACGATACAAATGCAGTTATAGCAAAATCCATTATTTCTAGACCTTTATATTTTGCTGAAATTTGATCTTCAGAGAATGAAGCTAAGTTCAAACATTCTTTAATTCTCATCCTTCTACTCTCTTTCTTTACAGAAAGACAGGTAGGCCCTCTACAGTGAATTTTTCCAAAGTCAGACTTGACTCATTGTATATACTACAAATGGCTTCCCTCCAAATACTGTTGATTTTAACAGACTTATTTGAAATATATTATGGAAAAGATCTCACAGTACAGTCTTTGTCTCATGGGGAACTATAAGGAAAACAGTGAGCAAGTTCAGAGATTGCACTTAATCTCTGAGAGGCTGACCTGTATGAGTATCTGACCTGGGAAAGAAAAATGTCTGCTACATTTTCAAGGAAACCATTTCAAATGGACCCCTGCTACTGCTAACTGCAATTTTGTCCAAACTCCCTCAGCAAAGTGTCAAAGCACAGTGTAGACAATGCAGTTCTGCTAAGCTGTCCTGAACCACAAAAACAAAGATGGTGGAGCACCATTCTCATGTAGGCAAGAGGCTGGGCAACATGGGCTAAAGATCATGTCTCCAAAAACTCTGGATTGTTATACCCCTGGTGTGATGCTAGGCTCAAGTGAGCACAGTTTACCAGCTGCGTACATCCCCAGTATGGCAGAGGGTCTTGGGAAGCTGAGAACTTCAAATTATATTAACATTGTAGACAAGACTGTGAAGCCAAATTTCCTTTATTTCGGGCCACTTAATGCCTTTCATCAACTCTCATTGTCTTAGTTTAACAAATGGAATCATAAATTATGCAATCGATAGCAATTGCACTTATTTGCAATTAGAATTTGTCAGTATCCTCCTTATAAATAATTAATATTAGAATAACCTTGATGGAGCAGATACATTTTTGGAGGAGTATTGCTGAATATTTAGGAATGCTCCATTTTGGATGAAAATCACAAGCCAGCAAATTGTTCCAAATAACTTTCAATTCAGAATGTCGTGGTATTTTTAGTTAAAACCAAGAAGCAAAGCACAAAATTCCACAGGATTTTGTGGCTCGAAGGATTGCAAACAGAAGTGTTGTGTTGTGTGACTTTCTCAGTGGCTCTGGACCAGTTTGTGGGAACTGTCTTTGAGACCCTATTTTCTCTACTATCCACAAGTGAATGCATAGATACCAAAACTCTCAAGTTCCATTTTCATTTTTTAAGATGCTCTTGGGATTTATGACTGCAGTAGTAAGTCTGCAAGGGATCTCTAGGCATAACTATATTTCTTTATAATGATTCTCAATTAGTCTAATACCGTCTTTTATGAATTTAAAAACATTATTTTCTAAAAAGAATCCTTCCCTTTTACCAGAGTACCAAAAAGGTTTAGCTTGGTGGGGGGGGGGGAGAGACAGACAGACAGACAGACAGACAGACAGACAGACAGAAAGACAAACAGAGACAGAAAGAGATAAAAAGAGTTGAATCATAGAATAACATAAACACATATGTAGCCAATAAAAAATTCTTATCCTGATCCAATTTTTTTTTAATGTAGAAGACAAGAAATCCTCAAAAAGCAAAGCTGGGAGGGACATTTTCAATCATCCACCACAAGAGCAACCTCAAGAGCACACAGGGAGCCCATTAATCCACAGGACAATCCACTATCCTCCCAATATCCTCCTGTGCAGTGCAAAATTTCCTCCTCAGCCCATATGGAAGTCTGGGAATCCCAAGGCAACCACCCCCACTCATCTAACAACTCTTGCTATGAAGTGGAGCACATCCCATCTTAGCCTTAAAGGGAAGGGAACCTGACAGATGGTGGGTGACTTGTCCAAAGATATGTGCTTGGAACAAAAACTTAATACTTTGCCCTGGCAGTCATCAGCCTTGGATACGACATGAAGGAGATGTTATCAATAAAGTCTAGAAATGTGATTTATCATAATACAAAAATTAAATGCAACCTAAATGTCGTATAGTGTAAGAGAAATGAATAGTCCCTTTCGTGGAAAAATAGCCCCAGGTGACTCATTTTCTAGGCTGAGGACATAAATTTCTAGAGCCATTCAGAGGACATTAGTAACTTAGAGGTTACTAAGGCATCCTCTTGCTCTGAGAGCCTGGGGCCACCAAAACACAAGGCAGATCTGTAGCTTTACTTTCTGTCTCTGCGTCTCTGTGATGTACTTCTAAAATGAAGTCTTGATCGGAATATTGAGCTTATGAGGAAACCCATTTCTTGTGCTCCTCTGACAGTAAGAGCTGCTCTATGAGTATGGAGGGGAGCCCATTAATTCATAGGACAATCTAACTCAAGGCAAAACTTAGTAACTGCTTATGCTTGACAAGTGTATGCCAAGATCTGAGCTCAGAGCCCATAAAGGGAATGAATAAGAGATAAACCCAGAAGATGCACTCATAAAAATTATAAAGGTAATTCAAGATGATATAATAAACTGTAATGTCCAAACATACTAAAAGAACCAAAAAAAAACAAATTTACTTTAACTGGGAAAATATATGATGGGCACATGAAGAGATGGATTAGAGACCTGGGAAGTATCACTCTAGCTGATCCCTTTTCTTCTATCTCTACCATTAGTTGAGCTATCAGGGATGGGTAAGGTGCTTAGGGAGAGAGTGACTGAGACATAATCCAAGTAGCATGGGAATGTAAAGCAAGGGAAATAATTATAAAACAAAAAATAAAAACAAAACAAAAAACAGAAAGAAAAAAAGAAAGTGCAAGAGAGATCACCCAAGTTGAGCACAAGGTCCCATATATGTCTGTAGCTGGACCATCCTGAACATGCCTAATCTTGGGAGGGGCTTGGTTAGTGCTTAGAAGGGAACACTTAGAAGAACAAGAAAAGAGGTTGAGGGCCTAAGTCATTGTTAGCAAAAACAAAAAACAAATCTAATCAACAGTTTAAGTAGAAGATCTACCAAACTCAATTTCCTTTAGAAAAGTCACTCTTGGCTGGACAGTGGTAGCATAAGCCTTTAATCCCAGCCTGGTCTACAGAGTGACCATGACAGCCAGAGCTAAAATAGAGAAACCCTGTCTTGAAAAACCAAAAAGGAAAAGAGAGAGAGAGGGGGAGAGAGAGAGAGAGAGAAAGGAAAAAGGAAGAAAAAAGGAAAAGTCACTCAGGGCTGGTGAAAAGGCTATGTGAGAACTGAAAAATTAGAAACATAGAGTTGTAAAGCTTCTAGAAGAAGACAAAAACCTGACATTCAGCAACAGCAGGGGAACTGTTACAGTATTCTTATATTAAATTCAAAACTGTTTCTTTGTAACTTTAATGAAGGGCTTTAGTTTGTTCCCTAGAAATTTCATTCAATCAGAAAAGCATTAAACTAACCTATTGTTACGTTACACTTGATACTTCCTGGACAAAATGCTTGACACAGAACCATATAAACCATGAAGATGAGAGATAAGTCAATCACCTGAAAAGTGGGTTTAACAGTGTTACACCTGCATGGCTGCTCCTCAGTAGACCCAACCTGGCTCATTGTCCTGTAGAAATACTGAGAATACTGCAACATGGCCTCTGATTTGCCAAGAATGGGGATGCAAGTGTAGGAAGGGAAAAGGAGAGACAATAAAGAGAAAGATGAGAGTATTATTATAAGAACAGAAGTCATTTCAGGGAGCCAAGTGGGGAGAGGTCATTGGCTGGAGATAGTGACCCATTGAATATTTCAAGGTTGTACAATCTTCATGCAGTCAACTTGTTCCCACCCAACTTCTTCTCAGCCCATCTGAACAAGGGAGATGAGAATGATTAAGAATAGTCCAGAGAAATTATTCCCACCATTATTGACCCTACGTGAGAGAATCGCAAGTTCAGCAACATGGGGATCAATAGCATTGTAAAATAGCTCAGCCATCTTTACTTCACTGCATACAACACAGTGTTATATTTACTCTACCCTATCCCTTTCCGTTCATGTCAAAAACATTAAGACATATATGTACTGGATATAGCAGCAACCTCTGGGCATAAAAATGAATGAACAGATCATATCAATGGATGAACAAGAAGTATGAAAGAATGAATTAATAAGTGAGTTTTTGTGCTGGATATTTTTATGCCAACTTCACACATGCTAACGTCATCAGAGAGGAGGGAGTCTCAATTGAGTAAATGTTTCCATAAGATTGGACTGAAGAAAATCCTGTAGGACATTTTCTTAATTGATGATTGATGGGGGAGGGCACAGCCCATTGTGTGTGGTGTTGTCTCTGGGTTGCATGTTCTGGGTTGTACAAAAAAGCAGGCTGAGCAAGCCATGAAGAGCAAATCAGTAAACAGCACCTTTCCATGGCTTCTTCATCAGTTCCTGCCTGTAAGTTCCAGCCCTGCTTGAGTTTGTATCCTGACTTCCTTTAATGATGAATTGTGATGTGGAAGGGTAAGATGAATAAATTATTTCCTCTCAAAGTTGCTTTTGTCATGGTGTTTCAACACAGCAATAGAACCCTAATTTAAGACAGTGAGTGAATGAAAAAAATATTCACCTTACATACCCAGAAGAATATGAGTTTAGCTTTGATTCCATCATTATATTCTTGACCCCAAAACACACGCTGGTATCAAAGGGAATAAAACATAATTTTTTCTAGAGCCAAATATAATATAAGTGACAATTGCTAAGAAACGCAGATTCATGTTACCCCCAAATACTATGTTTCAAACATGGTTGTAGGTTCATAACATTTTTATACAAACAGAACAAAAGGAAAATTAAGTTGGTAAGTTTTTCAAATACACTGGTGGATACATCAGGGAGATAGATTACAGAAAATCAGGCAAAGCTGTGCTATAGGTCTCAAATGCTACCCAGTAACATCCCTGGCCTTTGGGTTAATGGGAGCCAGTGGGCTGATTGTACATTGCAGAAGGATGTTAGCTCAAACACAGCACAGAGGTAGGAAAGAAGGACTACTTATAACTCTAGAGAGGGCTGGAGACAATTTGTCTATAGATCTGCAACATTCCAACTCTTCACAACCCCAGAAGTTTGAATCAATCTATCAGCTTTCTAGAATATTTAACATAGCTGTGACTCTTCCATCCTGCCCCTCCCCCAGATCTTCAGTTCATCCTCTTATCATAAAAATGGAATAAATCTCCAAAGAACCATAAAGAACAGATGATGAGTTGACTGATCTCTTGCTGTGAGGCCTTAGAGAAGTAATCTACTAGTTCAGAAGCTCCATTCCCTCATCTGGGCAATACAAATAAAAACTTTCCAGTTCACCTCATGAGGTTATTAAGAAGACAGACTGTGATTGTTATGCACTTGCTAAACACAGCATAGGATATTCTAATATGAGAAACACTTTCGAGTTTAATTTGCTCGTGACCACAAATGTAATTTAAGCTAGATGCTCAATGTTCACCTTGTATTCTTTGAAGTGTCAGTCATTAAATTAATAATGTAAACAGGATAAAGGAGGGGGAGCAAGCATTTAAGCCACTTAATTTTTTTTCTAACCACAATTGGTGTGCTAATTATAGATCTCATTTGGCTATACATCAAAGCAAGGTCCTTAAGGACAATGTTATTCATGATGTTCTAGGTAGTTTGCATACTTGAAGGAAATAAAACTGAATTTCTCTATAAATAAATAAATGTTACAATTCCACTTTCTTTCATCTTAGGTGGCCACATTTGCTCAGAACTCTGTATCTCCTGTCTCCACAAGGGCTGACTAGTGAGGAATGGCAGATGGGACTTCAGAAATGAAGTCATATGACCAGCAATTTGCTGATTTTATAAGGCAAGCTTTTCTGAGCATGGAGAACCCAGACAGGGGTTCCAGAGCATGAACTTTTAGACAGATTATGAATCACATTTGAGAGGGGACGTGACAAGAGCTCAGTTGGTAGAATGCTTGCCTGGGTTCTAACCCCACTATGATATAAACAGGGCATTGTGGTACAAAGAATATTACACTCAGGAGAAGATGGTGGAATCAAAATGGAAAGACTCCCTCTTCAGGAGACACATTTAAAAATATATATATATTCATTCACTTGAACCCATCACTGGATTCGGCCTATGTGGAATCTTCCCTATTTCAGACCTAGAGATGACCCCCGACCACCAAGGCCATTTTTCAACTCCCTACAATCCTGACAGTCACTCCTGGCCAGATCCCATCTGAAATCACTGTCTTTGGAATAGAAATGGGGTAAGCAGAGGAAATGCTTATCTTCCTGCCTGGCGGGTCCTCACTGATACTAGCTGGGAACAGCAAGCAGGCTTACCCTCCACTCCTGCTTAAGTTCCTGCCCTGACTTCCCTCAGTGCTGACATGGATGTGTGAGCCAAGTATAACCCTCTCTTTTCCTAGGTGCTTTTGATCAGAGTATTTCATCACAGACACAGAAAGGATTCTGTGTTAATTCTCAGTTTTCTCTATATTTTTAAAACTCTTCCAAGAGCCTCTCTCTGTCTCTCATTCTCTCTCCCTCCATCCCTCCCTCCCTCCTTCCCCCTCCCTCTTGAGCAAAGATGGGCCTTATTTTACAAAAGAAAAAAATTTTAATAAAGGGCTGTGATGAGCTTAGGGAAAGGACACTACACACCCAAGATATGGGAGAGAATCACCCATATCTGGATCCCTCTTCCCCACTGAGCTCGTTATGGCAAATGGTTCAGGTCCCCTTTGCAAGTTGGAAGGATGACTCCTTACATAGGCATGTCATATAGCTGGACCTTTCTACCTTTATTTAGTAGGTCAATAAATGGGTTTTATGTTCAGGTTAGGGAGTCAGGAAGGAGTCCGCAACTCTCCAGTATGTTAGCTCCAAATCAGCCGATGACTTAACCACCTAGACACTTTCCCATCTACAGCACATGAGCTCCTAGTAGACTAGAGCATAGGAGATCATCCTATGTGCACCACAATTAGTTAGCTAGCTATGGTTAAAGGTCAGACCACACTGCTCATCTCCAGAACCCTACCTATCCCCGTTTGTGGAAGAGCAGCCTTACTGTGCAGCCCACCGGGCCTTCTGAAATGGAATTTGCAGCATGACTTTTCTTCAGTTCTCACAGTGGAACCCAAGGTATTGCATATGCCAAGCATGCACCGTACTACCGTGCAACATCTCAGCCTTTGATCCACAGAAACTAGAAAGGTCAGATCTCCCACCACCGTGCCTGGCAGAGAACTTCTACAGCTATAGGCTTCTTTAGGTTGCTGTCTGATGGACATGTCACACTGAGTTGTGTCTTGTATTTACTCATAATCCACCACTTTTCTAGAAGGATTAAAGCTGCTTTACCACAGCCATAGACCAAAGATGCTCACTAATATCAACAGCGAGCAAAAAACTAGGGTGACAGCAAACACACTAATCTCAATGAGCTGCAGCTAAATGAACTAAGCTATTCTATGTGTGTGTCTTCTTTAGAGAGTTCTCTATTTTGTTTTTTTAAGTTCATTTATTTCCTTTTGCTCTTACTTTTTAAAATGTCCTTGTCTACAAATTCAATTATATATGTTATTTCAAGATCTTTTTTTTAATTGATTTTTCTCCCACCCTTCTGAAATGTATTTAACTTCTTCATCTAGCAATTTTTAATTACATATAAAGTGTTGAGATATTGAACTTACTGAATACTGGTTATTCATTAATTTCAAAATTATTCTTGTGCTTCATTGGAGATTAAATTATTTGGCAACAATTCTGTCCTCTGAGATTTGTTGTAGTACTCAAGAACAAAGCAAAAGCAAGCAGCAGTCTAAGTTACTGGTTCTCAACCTGTGGGTCATGAACCCTTTGGGAATCACATATAAGATACCCCGCATATTAGATGCTTACATTATGGTTCATAACAGTAGCAAAATAACAGTAATGAAGTAGCAACCAAATAATGTTATGGTTGGGGTCTCCACAACATGAGGAACTGTATTAACAGGTCACACCATCAGGAACGTTGAGTGCCACTGGTCTAGACCCACACACATCCAATGCATACAGGTCTGAACTCTCTTACATAGCTGTGGAAATACTGAGGTTGCCACTCTGGTAGCTGAAGCTGTCACTTCTTTCCAGCTCTGGGTGAGCTCTGAGAATTCTTTACCTTTCCTGGGTCATTCTTCCTCTGCCCATTTTGGTTGTGTCACTTGTACCTTTCAATCAGCCTTCATTTCTAAGGTCCCCAGGGCACTCTGGGTCTTTCCTTCACATAGATCAATCTGTGTGCTCAACCCATGTTCTCAAGTGTCTCCAGACTCCAAGCTCTGACCTGTTCCCAAGGGGACAAATGTCTTCAGAGGGCATCCTGTTGAGCAGCACTCTAGAGCCACAGGCTGGCAGTCCTCATAGGTCTCACATCTCATCCATGGCTCTCTCATGTACTGCCTGATGCCCAGTGTCTGATCACTGTTCCACGCACATTCCCAGGTTCTGTTTTATCTGTTGCTTCAAATGGAAAGGGAAATCTGATCTCATCACTCTAGTTTGGCCTGCAGCATGAGTGTGTATTGATTTTGTTAGGTACATGTCTTTTTGATTTATTTTTCTAGTTGCTTTAGATATTACAGCATAGATCCTTAAGTTGTTGCTGTTAACGTTCAATAAAAATTATACTTTTAAATGAATGTTAAAGAGACTTGCAACTATATATTTTCTTTCATTCTTCTGCTTCTTAGTATTCTTTTTGTATATATCTTCTCTGTATATCATATCCCACAATACATTACTACAAATATTTTTAACTGCTGATATTTATTAAAACATTTTAACATAGTCTTAAAAATAACTTTTATATTTGTCCAGATACTTTGGGGGCTCTTTATTCTTTTAAAGTGTATTTATTTATTTGTTTATTTATTTAAAGTTTATTTAATTTTATGTGTATGTGTGTATGCCTGAATGTATGTGCATAATATCACTTGCATATAGGAGCCTGAGAGGGTGAACAGAGGCATACAATTCCTTAAAACTAGGGTTGCAGATGGTTGTGAGCCACATATGGGTGCTAGGAACCCAACTTGGGTCCTCTACAAGAGTGGTAAGTACTCTTAACTTACCCACACTTAACTACTAAACCATCTCACCAACCCAAGCTTTTTATTCCTAACTTTGATTCTAGAATTTTTTCTGGTCTAATTTTTATCATTTTAAGACAATTTACCTTTTTTATTTGTGATCTTTTTAGACATAGGAATTTTTGGAAGAAAGTTTGTCTTCATTTCAGAGGATACTTTCTTTGGGCATAAGCTGACAACTTTTTCTCTTGCTACAAGTTACTGCCTGGTACTTTGGATGGGAAATCTTCCAGGTGAGAAGACAGCATCACTCCTATCAATGTTCTTTGTTGCTTTAATTACATTTGACATTATTTATTTTCCTGTGATTTTGCAAGTTTTCATCCTGTGTCCAGGTACATATTTCTTTGTACTTAACTAACTTATGGTTAAGTTTTTGAATCTGAGCACCAATGTCCTTTATAATTTTTTTTTAAGTTCTAGGCCATTTACAAGACCCATTTATTATGGCTTTACAATAATTCTTCTGCATTATTCTTTATATTCTGTTCCTGGAATTCCAATACCATATACAGAAAACCTATCCTATTGCCCACTAGATTTAAATCTGTCACTTCTTTATTTTTAATGTTTTATTAATTATTTGAGAATTTCACATATGCCTATCATTTATTTTGATCATATTCATCCTATGTTTAATTCTTGTCTTTGAATCTCATTTTGGCTACTTTAAACTCGCCTGTCTTCAAGCTCAACGATCCTTTCTTATGTTCCGCCTGCTTCGCTCCAAGAGATATCTATCAGATCCTTTTTTTTTTTTTACATTTTTTATTTTGTGCCTGGAAACCCCACTTGGCTTTAAACTCATTCTTTACAATTTTATGTTGTTGCAGTCACATAAAGCAGGTTACATGCTATTTCTACTGGACCTTTTGGTCTTTCCATCATCAATATCTTTGAGACTCAGTCTGGCATTTAATCATCTGGACCATTGCCATTTCTGCCTTCACTGATTGTGATATTTTCCTGCTTTGTTGTGTATCTTGTAGTCTTTGGTCATATGGAAGACATTTTATATGAAACCAACAGTACTTACCTCAGAGGAGAACATACCTTTTCTTCTGTGTGCTTTTGCAATGAAAGCCTTAGTCAATATCATTTGTTTCAGATAGGAGTCTCAGCTTTGTTCCAGCCTTAGTCTGATCTGGTTCATTCCCTATAGCACTGGCTATTCTGAGAGTGTCTTCACTCTGCCTTCAGCAGTTTTGGAGTTGCCACAATTCTGGGGGGCTTTTTAAGATCTATAATTTGAGTAGACAGATTCCAAACATCATGGAAACTCTTTTCGCTTTGTAGCATGTCTTCCAGATTTATGGGGTGTGGAGGGTAGGGTTCTCTTTGCTCTTCAGCCCCTGTTTTCTGTGGCTGAAGGCTTCTGTGCTGCCCCTCCACAAGCCTTCAGAAAACAGCTTCACTGTAGACTGTGAAGCCCAGTAACACTTTGTGTTTGGTTTACATGTCAACTATTTCCCTGGTTTCTGCTGCCTGAGAGCTGGACTGCCATTCACTAATTTCCTTGAGCACTTTTATCATGTGTCTTTCCAATGGTGGACACCCTTTTCTACCCCACTGATATACTATGTATCTCATGGTGCTCTCAGTGTTCTTGGCCTGCCTAGGGCTGTTGGTTTACTCTCTCTGAGCACTCAGTGAAGGCCTGCTCAACATCTGCCAGGTTGTGACTAATCTGTCTTGCCTGCACATATGTTGAAATTCTGTTCAAACTTCAGCCAGGTTGTCTTTATTTTAAACTCGGTGTACTTTTTAAACAGTTTTATTGTATGAGAATTTCATCCATTCATTTAATGTTTTGTTGTTGTTAAATGTATATCCTAGTCATTCCCCTTTGAGTCTTCCCTTATATCCCACCAGCACATATCTCTCCCAACTTCACATGCTCTCTCTTAAAAAAAAAAAATGTACCTGGAGTCATCACTATTCCTGACTTCAAGCTGTACTACAGAGCAATAGTAATAAAAAACTGCATGGTACTGGCATAGAAACAGATTGGTTGATCAATGGAATCAGATCAAAGACCCAGAAATAAACCCACATACCTATGGACACTTGATTTTTGACAAAGAAGCCAAAACAATACAAAAGAAAAAAGAAAGTTGTTGCTGGGGCCCATGCCAGGGACTGTTGGGAGCTGGGTTGAGCTGGCACAGAATCAACGACCCAGACTCTGGGGGCCCACCCGGTAAGTGGCAAAAGCAGACCCATTTATTTCAAAAAAGAGGGTGCCCCCTTTACAACCTCTGCCCACAGTCCCATTGGCTCCTGAACTCTAGGCTGCTGTTGCTCTTCCTCATTGGCTAATGTCTCATTACCCAGTATGGTGTCATCAATCTCCAGGCAGGTCCAGGCAGGTCTAGGCAAGTCTAAGGCCAGGCATGTTCAGGTATACCCAGGTAGGTCTCAGGCCAGTTGCATATGGAAGCCCAGCCACACATATGCTGTTTAGCAGCAGGCCTGTCCCTGCTCAATGGCAGGCCTTGTTCCTCCTACAAAAAAAACATCTTCAACAAATGGTGCCAGTCTAACTGGATGTATTCATGTAGAAAAATGCAATAGACTATACAAAACTCAGGTCCAAGTGGATCAAAGACCTCAACATAAAACCAGACACACTAAATTTAATAGAAAAGAACGTGGGGAAAAGTCGCAACTTATTGGCACAGGAGACAACTTTCTGAACAGAACACCAATAGCTCAGGCTCTAAGACCAACAATCAATAAATAGGACCTCATGAAACCTAAAACCTTCTGTAAGGCAATGAACACTCTAAGGCAAGAGAACAAAATGGCCCTCTACAGATTAGGAAAAGATCTTTATCAACCCTGCAGCTGATAGAGGGCTAATATCCAAAATACATAAAGAACTTAAGAAATGACTTTAAGATTCCATCTCATAATCATCAGAATGGCTAAAATAAAAAACTCAAGGGACAACACAGGCTGGTGAGGATGGGGAGAAAGAGGAACACTCCTCCATTACTGGTAGGAGTGCAAATTTGTACAACCACTTTGGAAATCAATCTGGCAGTTTCTGAGAAAACTGAGAATAGTTCTACCTCAAGAGTCAGTTATAGCACTTCTGGGAATATACCCAAAAGATGCCCCACCATACCACAAGGACATTTGCTCAATAATACCTGACACCCCCCACCAAAAAAAAAGTAGTGTCCCAGAATTAGGATTAGGGCAGGATTCTGTTCTTATCTTTCAGGATTTACAGCATCCATATAAGGGATCCAGGGACAACTGGACAACTATGTTCATAGCAACTTTATTCATAATAGCCAGATACTGGATATAACCAAATGTCCCTCAACTGAAGAATAGATAAAGAAAATATGGTAAGTTTACACAATGAAATTCTGCTCAGCAATTAAAAACAAGGAAATCATGAATTTTGCATTCAAATTGATGGAACTAGAAAGGATCATCCTGAGTGAGGTAACCCAGACATAGAAAGATACACATGGCATGTACTCATTCAGAAGCAAATAGTAGCCATATAGTACAGTATAATCATATTACAATCCACAGACCCAAAGAAGCTAAGCAACTGAGAGGTCCCAAGGGAGGATGCTTGAATCACACTCTGAAGGGGAAATAGAATAGACAGAAGTGGATGAAGAGACGGAACTGGGTAAGTTGTGGGTGGAAGGTGAGAGGACTGAGAAAAAGATAGGAAACCAAGGAGGGGGGCATCTCTGAGACAAGCTGGATATCAGCAACAGGGTAGGCATCTGAAGGGATATAAGAGTGACTGATACCCTTAGCAGAACAGGATACAGAACACCAACAGCTCAGGCTCTAAGACCAAAGTCAATAAATGGGACCTCATGAAACTGAAAAGCTTCTGTAAGGCAAAAGACACTGTCATTCGAACAAAACGGCAGCCTACAGACTGGGAGAAAATCTTCACCAACCCCCACATCTGACAGAGGGTTAATATCCAAAATTTACAAAGAACTCAAGAAATCAAATGTCAAGAAACCAAATAATCCAATCAAAAAATGGGGAACAGAGCTAAACAGAGAGTTCACAAAGGAGGAATCCCTAATGGCTGAGAGACACTTGAAGAAATGCTCAGCATCCTTAGTCATCAGAGAAATGCAACTCAAGCTGACTCTGAGATTCCATCTCACACCCGTCAGAATGGCTAAGATCAAAAACCCCTATCACTCTTAATGATATTCTGTCATGCTTACAGATAGGAGCATAGTATAACTATCATCTGAGAACCTCCATGCAGCAGAGGATCCAAACAGATACTGAGACTCACTGTCAAAGATTAGACAGAGCATGGGATTTCTGGTGGAAGAAGGTGGGGAAGGACAAAAAGATCTGGAGGAGATAAGAACTCCACAAGAAGATCAACAGAAACAACTAACGTGCCGGGCGGTGGTGGCGCACACCTTTAATCCCAGCACTTGGGAGGCAGAGGCAGGCGGATCTTTGTGAGTTCGAGGCCAGCCTGGTCTACAAAGTGAGTCCAGGACATCCAAGGATACACAGAGAAACCCTGTCTCGAAAAACCAAAAAAAAAAAAAAAGAAACAACTAACCTAGGCCCAAAGTGGCTCACAGAGATTGAAGCACCAATCAAATAGCATGCATGAACTGGACCTAGGACTCCCTACACATATGTAACCAATGGGCAGGTTGGTCATCATGTGGGTCCCCTAGCAAGGGGACCAGGGATTGTCTCTGGCATGGACTCTGATGTCTGCTTTATGGCCACTTCCCCTGAACAGGGCTGCTGTATGTGGCCTCAAGAGAAGAGGATGGTGTGCAGGAGGGCTCTCCTTTTCTGAGGAGAAGGGGGGTGGAATAAGGAGAAGGGGGTTGCAGAGTGGGACCAATAGGAAGGGAGAGATAGGAAGGGAGAGCAGGAGCTATGGTTGGTGTGCAAAATGAATGAATGAATGAATAATAAATAAATAAATAAATAAATAAATAAATAAATAAATAAACTTAGTTTTTTTAAAAAAACACAAAATAAAACCTACTAAGTCTTCTCAGTGCTCCCAGATGGTTATAGAACCATCTGCCAAAGCATGGATGTTCTTTCAAGGACCATGGCTCTGAAGAACACTTCCTCCCCCTCCTACAGCAACCATCACTTGCCAATAGCTCCTTAGCTAGGAATGGGACTGCATGAATTCTTCCCCTACCAGTGTGTGGATTTCGGCTGACTTGATCTTGTGCCGGACTTGATCCTACAGCCACTGTGAGTTCATTTGTGCAACAGATCTGCCATGTCTAGAAGATACTGCTTCACAGCAGACACCACAGTTTCTGATCTTTATCCTCTCAGAACTGAGTCAGGGGCATAGGCAACTAAGGGTCTTTTACCTTTTCTACAGAATTGATTGTATCTAAGCTTTAACCAATTTAGCTGATTTTTCATATGTATATCTGTATTTTAAGCTGCTATAGCTTCTTCCAGTTTTTGGTTTGTATGGTGTGGACATTTCCTTGTGGGTTTACATATTAAAGGAGGAGTGAAAGTCATACATGTCCTTTTTTTTCTTTAATTTGCTGACTTACTCAACATGCCTAGTAATTTCAGCAGGTACAGTTTTATTGGGAAATTTCAAAAGATATTTATTCACAATAACTATTATGTGACTAGGCAGGGGAAAAAAATGCTCCCATAAGACCATACCCACAGCATGGGAATATTGCTGTGTAGTGTGGAGGTCCAATGCTTGCCCAGTATGTGCTGGGACCTAAGTCCAATCTTCAGTACCAGAAGGATACACAGAGACAGAAAGACTGACAAGACGTACTCCCCAGCTTCATTTTAATCTTTTCTCCAATGCCAACATTAACCAGTTCTTGAACAGACAGAGTCATATAATGCTTGTTTCAATACAAATCCTCTTACTTACATAAATGACACTCATGAGTTACCTTGAAGCTCTATTTATACAACTTCTGGCAGTGATGGCAGACAGCAAGCCTGAAAGGATCACTACTTAAATAACTGATCATTGAGCTCCTAAAGATAGATAGGCAAGGGAAGAAGTCACATTTATTAAACAACTACTTAGTCTTCAAAATTGCTTCACACATTTTATCTACATTGCTTTAGTTAATCCTTAGAATAGCTCTGCTGGGAGCTAATGCTTCAAGTTGTCAACAGGCAGTTGGCTCCACAAAAACCTACTTAGACTCCAGTTTCTGGACCTTTCCCACTCTACCACCCAGCCTTTCATAAAATACAGCCTTGACCAACTGAGAAAAGTAAGGATCAGGGGTCTGGCCCTTTCTCCCTAAAATAACTAGTACCTATTGTAATCCAAGTCTGCATCAATTAAAAAAAAAGACAAATATATACATTTGGATTCTGTTTATATGTTGACATCCAGAATAATAAAATTCACAATAATGTCAATGCATATAAATAAATCAAAGCCCAACCACTAATTAAATGCCATGTATTTATATAAATATGCAAATAAAACCTGAGACTCATGGCCCATCAGTTAAGAACACTTGATGTTCTTATAAAAAATGGGAACTGTCCAGGCAGCCACTGGTATGTTGTTTCTTAGTTTTGGAAGCTGCGGGCCCTGCACTTACTATATAATCAGATATATTTATCCCTCTCAGTTCTCTGAGGTGGTTGAAGAATAGATAGCTAGAGTCTCATAGTTAAATTTTGAGTTGTTTGGAATCAAGAGGGTGTTCTGGATCTAAGAAGATGTTTTTAAAATTGTATGCTAGTTAGTATGAAAGCTGAGTTAGATATAGAATTTAAACTCATGGAGATGGTTAGATAGTAGAAGGTTAAAGTCAGGTGCCAAATACATATGGACTGGACATTGGGAATGTATGCTAAGCCATATAACTCTCATAATTGTGGCCTATTTATTTCTGTTGTTTTGTATTGTATTTATTGTTATAAGAGAAAGAACCATTTGTTGGACTGAAAGGGGGAGCTGTTGGGGGGAAGATATACCTTAAATCTTAAAAAAAGGGGGAGTAGAGGATGACGGGTTGAGGGGGAAGAGGGTGGAAGGGTGGGACTGGAGGGGGGAGTAGGGAGGGGATTTTGATTGGGATGTAATGTGAAGAAATAAAAAATAAATTATAAAAAAGAAAGGGGAAAGAGAAGAAAAATAAAAAAAAATTAAAAGTGGGTTTTACACATGTCTTTGATCCCAATACGTAGAATGCAGAGAAAGGCACATAGGATTTGGAAGGATTTAAGTTTAAAACCTACTTACAAAAGGTATGCTGAAATTCAAATAATTTGTCCTTTGAGATCTCAAAATATATACACTAAAGGTTTGTTTAGCTCCAAAATATCAAAATAATTTCTTCTTTAATCCGAATTGAAAGATAATACTTTATAGTCAAAAAAAATTTGCTCCAGGAAAAATATTACCTGACCCCCCCCCCCAAAAAAAAAGGTAGTGTCCCAGAGTTAGGATTAGGGCAGGGATCTATTCTTATCTTTCCAGGAGATTTAAAGCATCCATCCAAGGAATCCAGGGACAACTGGACAACAGAAACCTCAAAAGAAAACAGATGAGACACCAAAGAAGACAAGTAGCCCAGACGATCCAGCCTTGCAGACTTCCTCAATATCTGTTTCCTCAAAAGTCTACAATCACAACAACTCAAAATCGCTAAGATTGATCAGCTCCACAGACTGCTCCAGCCAGAACTCAGTAAAGCCCTGAAGTTCAGCTTCTGTCTACGAACTTCTTAGGACATTTAAATAGCTGAGCACAAAAGGACTGAACATCAAATGATTCTATAAATATTTTTAACCATTTTTCCACTCTTATTTGGGCCCCAAACAGGTTTACTACCTCCCAAATCAGCAGGAAGTCATTTTAAGAGAGCGACGTCCCATCCCCAGAAGGTGGGGAGGGTGCCCCCCCCCCCCCCC
>CAJQZJ010033226.1:2112890-2143204 GCA_907164525.1 Lophiomys imhausi | reverse complement strand
GAACTTTAAACTCATGGAGATGGTTAGATAGTAGAAGGTTAAAGTCATGTATGTGCCAAATACATATGGACTGGACATTGGGAATGTATGCTAAGCCATATAACTCTCATAATTGTGGCCTATTTATTTCTGTTGTTTTGTATTGTATTTATTGTTATAAGAGAAAGAACCATTTGTTGGACTGAAAGGGGGAGCTGTTGGGGGGGAAGATATACCTTAAACTTTAAAAAAAGGGGGGGTAGAGGATGAGAGGTTGAGGGGGAAGAGGGTGGGAGGGTGGGACTGGAGGGTGGAGTAGGGAGGGGATTGTGATTGGGATGTAACTTGAAGAAATAAAAAACAAATTATTTTAAAAGGGGGGGGGTTAGTTTCCAGCAGCCACATGATGGCTTATGTCTGTCCATATGTCCAGTTCCAAGGAATTTGATGTTGTCTTCTGGCCTATGCAGGCATTGCATAGACATGGTGCCTTTATATACAAGCAGACAAAATACTAATACATAAAAATAAAAATAAGTATATCTTTCTTAAAAAGAGAATAGAAGAACAGATTTTTAAATGAAATGAAATAAAATAAAATAAAAGCTCTGGAGGCTAGAAAGATGGCTCAACTAGTAAAGGTGACTGCCACCAAATCTGAATTCTCTACCAGCATGGTAGAAGGGAAGTACTGACAATTGTAATACAGTGTATGTGCACAGATGCTAAATAACAATAACAATAAGCATAACTAAATATACCAATAAATATATTTTTAAAAATAAATACTTACGTTATTTCAAAAAGTCTACATACCCATTTGCAATCTTGTTATATTTATTTTCTACGATTTTATTTTTTTAGTAATTTTATGTGTATATATGTTTTATGCTGTATATATGCTGTGTAGATGATATGTGTAGATGATATGCTGTGTAGATGCAGGTGTGGTACCTGCAGAGGCCAGAAGAAAGCATTAGATCCCCTGGGATAAGAATTAAAGAAGGCTATATGACTACTGGGAATCCAACCTTGTTCTTCTGGAATAGCAGTCAGTTCTCTTAACCACTGAAGCATCTCTCCAGCCTCAATTTTGTTATACTGATAGAAGCTTTTAGTTTTATTAAGCCAAAGCAATAGGGTGCTTTACACTGGAAACAGTAAACAAAACCATCAGTTCCAAAATCTGATAGCTTTTCATATATGTTACATAGATGGATCATGTCATGTTTGCACTAATAAGATGTTGAAATGTGATTTAATGTATTGAAATGTGATATGTAACAGTTTTAAATACCATATAACCCTTTGTTTTCTTCAAATTAAATGCATTTCCCAATTTTAACAATATCTTCTTCCTTCATTTTTAAATATTTACGTACTTTTATTTTACATGTATGTGCATGTATGTTTCATTGATACACATGACTGGAATCTGGTACCCACAGATTCCAGAAGATGGTTATCAGGCCCACAGGAAGCTAGAGTTACAGGCAGCTGTGAGCTGGGAATTGAACCAGGGTCCTCTGCTAAAGCAACTAGTACACGTAACTGCTGAACCATCTCTCCAACTCCCATACCCCAATATCTTTTTAAAAATTTAGTTACACAGTGAAAGTTTTAAATGTCCTAATAGCTCATTTTTCCATTAAACATTTAAATTTGATTAAATTGATTGCCCTCAGAGTACTGCCATTCTGAGTAAATAGTCACGCAATTTCCACAAGTCCCATAAAAATAGGATGAAGATATAGTTAAAGAACATGAATGTCTCAGGGAGGAAAGGGTAGAATGGGGCTGGGGTACTTTGAAAGAATGGCCCCCATAGGGGTATAGTGCATGTCACTATTAGGAGGTGTGGCTTTGTTGAAGTAGATGTGGCCTTGTTGGAGGAAGGGTGTCACTGTCGACGCAGACTTTGGGGGTCTCAGAAGCTCAAGGCAGGCCGAGAGGCTCACTGTCTCTTCCTGCTGCCTGCAGATCTTAATACAGAACTCTCAGCTCCTTCTCCAGCACTGTGTCTGTCTGCACAACACCATGCTCCCTGCCATGATGATAATGGACTAAACATCTGAACTGTAAGCCACCCCCAGTTAAATGTTTTCATTTATAAGAGTTTCTGTAGTCATGATGCCTCTCCACAGCAATAGATACCCCTATTAGTTAGAAGCAGCCACATCCAATTTGGGAACCCACACAAAGGAGGCCCAACAACCTCCAAAGGTTCTTGTCACCTGAACAAGAGCACCTGAGGAGGAACAATATACATAGCACACTGAGAGAGACAGCTGACAGAACTTACTGTTCAGAAATATTTATTTGCTAGAGACCTTTCTCCACTTCTGCAATTCACCCCACTTTATCTTTGCTTTGACACCCTCATGAAACTAAGTATCAGATTATAGAGAGAGCTCATATGCATGCTAAATATTGCCCCGCACATAAATGGCCACATGTACATTCATGAGATACTAAAATGTATATGCAAAAACATGTACTAAAATACATATGCATGAGTATACAAATGCCCGGTAAGTCAATGAGAACATTTAATGTCATTAATCTTTAGGGAAATGTATATCAAAAAACACAGAACTACTTCAAGCCCACTAAGATCATAATAATCTTGAAAAAAGGAAAAAGTGGCAAAAATTTAAGAAATTTGAATCTTTATGTATTGCTTTTGGGAACAGAAAATTATATAGCCACTTGAGAAAGTGGTTTAGTATTCTTCAATAAGTTGTCATGTGACTCAGCAATCCTATATTTAAACACACGGTTTCAAGAGAATTAAAATCATATGTCCACATAAAAATGAATATATGGATATTCACAGCATCATCAACAACATAACATCCAAAAAGTGGAAACAACTGATCATCAATCGATGGTAGATTTTTTTTTAATGTGCATGCTTATACCATGGAATATAAGTGCCTTAAGAAATGAAGTACAGACTACACCATGAATGAACTTTAGCACATTATTATTGGTAAAAGCAGCAAAATGCAAAAGGCCACATCCTCATGTTACATGGTTCCAGCTATCTGAAATGCCCGGATAGACACATATGTTGAGACAGAATACAGGCAAGTGATAGTAGGCTGCTAGAGACAGGGGTATGATGACTGTTAATGGGCACAGGGTTTCTTTAGGGTAGTTGTAAAAGTGCTGGGGAACTGGGTAGTGGTAATAGTTTTGAAAGCTTGTGAATATGGTTTTAAAAAAACTGGTTAAGGGGGATTCATTTTAAAACAGGGAATGAATTTTTCAGAATATGAATTTTAATTTAATTTAAAGTGCACACACACAGACATAGTGGTGTTTTCCTGCCAAAGCTGATGTGCTTTATTTAAAGCTTGTGCTTGTGTGATTTGTCCCTAGTATTTAGTTTTTGACTTAGTTTTAACTTTATCAATTATTGAGGCTAATTTATACTTTACCATATAAATAAGCCATATATATGTATTCTTCAACAGTCAATATGCCTTATGGCTGGTATCCAACTTGGCAGTCTTACAAATAATGTGGTTCTACTCTTTTTTATATGTTTGTTTGATTAAATGCATGTCAGCATTTCTACAGATGTTGTACCTAGGAGTGGAATTTGGGAATTTGCTGTTCACATTCACTTGATTCTATGCTCGTCCTCATATCAGATACCCTGCAAATGGTCAAAGAAAAATGATGATTGCATTGTCTGAGGTACTCCCAAAGCAGCAATGAGGAGCTAAGGAGAAATGGTTGGCTCCAGAGATCTGGGCTAAAAAAAGGTCTAGGCTGGATACAAAAGTGACAGAGGTTGTTAAAGGGAACAATGGGATCCCCCAAGGATAGTGTGAGGCACAGGAGCAAAGAGGACAAGAAACAGGGCCTCGTATTTGAGGGGAGGGTGGGAACAGAGGCATCAAGGCAGGAGAGACTTGTGTTCTCAATTGGCAGAGAGCGGGGTGTGGAAAAGTGGGGCTTCCTTTATACCCTGTTCTGACGGAGTACTTAAAAACACTGATTCTATTACAGTCCCTGAAATTCATTTTGAGCAAAACTTTTTTCAGACTGAGCACTCGTTTTGGCTCCGTTATGAACCTCCATGGTCTTCCCCCAGCCCCACACATTTGGTACTAACCATGGAGAGGATATGGCTTCTGGTATAATTTATTTTAAAAGAATAATAACTCAAACACCTCCTTACAAGACTTGACTTCGGCACGTTCCCCACAACATCTTGACTTGCTGCAATGGATTGAAGCATCTTTGTGAAACAGGAAAACTTGAAATTTAGCACCCCAGCTAGCACTTTCAGCTAGTTCCTATCTAACCTTCATGAATATTTCTATAACTGGCTTGTAAAACCCATTAGCCCTGGCATTTAAGGAGCACAGAAGGCAAGGTGGATGATCCCTGTAAGAATGACATCTCTTCTGGGGGGTTGCAATAATAAGACAAAATGGATAAAGGGATGTGTAGTGACTGGGGTGGCCTTCATCATGCCACAGGGAAATTTAATCATTGTAAGGATCCAGAGTTGTTTAAATGTGGTTCCTTTTTTTCTTCAAGGGCCTGACATTTAAATGAGAGAGGAGGCAAGAACTCAGTGAGCTCCAGAATGATGCAAAATGGCATAAATACAAATGTGGAAGGCAAGCAGCAGGCTGTGGCTGTAAACATGAGAGAGCTTCCTCCCTCACTCTGAATGACAAATGCAAGCCTCCTAAGAAAGGAAGATTATCTCGAATAATGAATGGAGCTCTACAAATAGAAAGAATCTAAATAGAGAGCATGAGAAAATGCCAGGATGTCAAAGCACACACCACATAAACATCCAAAGAGCTTGTGCTTACAGCTATGGCACACGTGTATGTGTGCACCCAGATGTGTGTGTGCACATGTGCACATGCAAAGGTTGAAGGTCAACATGAGGTATTGTTCCTCAGGACCCATTCATGCACATTGTTGATTTTTGGTTATTTTGTTTTGTTTTGAAATAAAATTATTCGCTTCAACCTGGGGTTCACCAATTCAGATAGACTGGCTGGCCAATGAGTACCTTCAACCCTCCTGTCTCAAGCTCCTTACACAAAAATTATAGATAAATGTCACAACACCCAACTTTTTTGTGGGTGTTGAGGATGGAACTCAGTCCTCATGTTTATCTATCAGATACCTTGGTTCTTAAAGTATTTTCCCAGGGCAGCAGCATGGATATCAGTGGAGCCCCTGTTAGAAATGTCAAGTTTTCAGACTCCATAACTGATTCAGAAACACTGGCTGTAGCATAGGAATATAGACTTTCCCAAGCCCTTGGGGTTACTCTGATTTCACTTTGTCTTTTTGAGAACCACTGCATGGAGTACAAAATGAGACTAGAAAACATGATGCGTCTGAATCATGGGGAAAAAATTCAAGCTCAGGGACTGGGGTTTTATGGTGTAGGCACTAAGAAACCATTGTACAATTTGACCTATGAAGGAGTATGATGAGGTCCATGCAGTTCAAAGGGAAACTCCAGGCGTCAATTGAAGAAGCATGAGCAAAGGGAATAAATAGTATGGTGCAGATATAAAAATATCTAAAAGCCTTTACTTGGAAATCTCTACACACACACCAAAAAAATGTATGCCTCAGCTCAGGGATGTGAGCATAAAAGTCACTATTATCTTTATGAGAGAATTACATTAAATAAACAAACATTCAGTTTGGCCCTAATAGAAAACCCCAGACCATGGCATTTTTATCTTCACAAGAAAAGAAGGTATTCGATGGGAGGACCAAAATGGCAGTGGCCAGCACGGACACATTGTGAGTGCGGCAAAAGCAGCTAGAACACCACAGAGATATAAGCACACTGAGAAGTAACCTGAGAGGCACGAACCAGGAGGGGCTCACCCAGAGAATCCCGGGACCAATAAAAGTTCCTGGGCAAGATTCTCAGACACTCAGAAAAACAGACCAGCCAGCCCACAGAAGCAGGAGAGCTTCACAAGAGCAGGAGCCTGTGGGTCTGAGCCACTCAGGTCCCCAACTAGCAGCTCCAAACCCCAGACAGGGGTACTCACTAGCTTCCTGAGCCCCCAGCTTCCACGCAGGCATTCCAGCACCAAAAAGAGGACCATCGGGGCCACAGGAACAGGTACATTCTCGGCCGAACCATTATGGTGGAAACACACAGCACATTCTGAGATATGGGAGAACTACAGGACCACCTTGGTATATCTCCAGGGGAGTGGTGGTCTGGGAGAAGCAAGCATATTTGGGCTCCCCTTGAAAGGCTTTGGACAATGCAGGTTGCTCTACTGATATACAAACACTCAGAAGAACAATGCTGCCAAACAAGGGGGGGGGCACTTCCTGCCACAGCACAGTGGCCAGGAGGTCTGATAAATTCAGGGCCTAAATTTAAATTAAAGAGACAAAGGTGCTCCCGTCTTCCTGAGCCCTCACCCTGGCTTCCATATGGTCACTCCAGCCCCAAAAGAAAACCAGCAGATCTACAGGAATGGTAAGTTCAGAGTGAACTGAAAGGTGGGTGATCAAGTTAAAAGGCAGCAGAATTCCACTGAGTCCAACCTCTGTGGGCAGGTTGTGGTGTTCATAGTGGTTCTCCCTGCCAGTGCACTTTGCCCCTCCTTGGTGGGATACCTGGTCTTCAGCATCTACCGTTCCAGCCCTGGAACAGCGGGTTCTTGGCCATTGCACCCTGTCTGACTGACACAAACTATAAGGGCTCTCAGTGCTTCGGGCCAAGAGGCACAGAGGTGCCCTGGGGACCACCTAGGAGGAGCCACCTGGGAGGACCACAACCACAGACTTGACCCTTGAACCAGGCACATGAGCAGCAGGGGATATGCATCTCTAGTGTACAATCCATAGTCCTCCACCCCCCCCCCCCCCCCGAACTGACCTCACTGGGAAGACCTGCTGGATTTCAGGACTCTGCAGGCTTGAATAACACATCCCACCCCAATCTTCAATTTGAGTACTCAGTTGGAACACAACAGGAAGGGGTGAACTTCAAGTGGCCCACTGAGATCCTGCCCCTAACACAAGGCCCCAGGAAATTCGTGTAGAGCTACAGATCACCAAGATTATATGACTTCTACACCAAACCTCCTTCCTTGGCACCAGGTCCAGAAGACACTAGAAACAATCAGCTAAGGACAACCAGATGGCTAAAGGTCAGTGAAAAAACAAAACCAACAAAAGTCAGGGAAATATGACTCCAACAAAATTTAGCGATGCTAATATGGCAAGCCCTAACCATCCAACAACAGCTGGAAAACATGAAAATTATGACAAATCTATACTTATGACAATGATAGAGGCCTAAAAAGAAGAAAATAAATCCCTAAGATTAGTTAAAGAAATCTCAATTCTACAATTGAAAGCAATGGAGAATTCCATTAGAGACCTCCAAGGTAATTCAGTCAAATAAGAGTGGGAAAGAGAGAAGGCTATGAAAGATCTGCAGGCCAAGACAACAAAATTGGCACAGGAATTATATAAAACAATTCAAGACCTGAAATTGGACTTGGAAGCAATAAAGAAAACACAAGCAGAGACAATCCTGGAGGTAGAAAACTAAGGAAAGAGAACAGGAACTACAGACATGAGTATCACAAATAGAATAAAAGAGATAGAAGACAGAATCTCAGGTGTGGCAGACTCAATTGAAGAACAGAGTATAACAACCAAAGAAAATGAGAAATCTAACAAAGTTCTCACCCACAACATCCAAGAAATCAAGGACTCAAAGAAAAGACAAAACCTAAGAATTATAGGCATAGATGAAAGAGAAGACTCCCAACTCCAAGGTCCCGGAAACATCTTCAACAAAATCATAGAAGAAAATATCCCAAACCTAAAGAAAGAGATGTCAGAAAAGTTCCAAGAGGCACACAGAACACCAAATAGATTAGATCAGAAAAGAAATTCCTCTCACCACATAGTAATTAAAGCTCCAAGTGTACAGAACAAAGAAAGAATAATAAGAGCTGTAAAAGAAAAAGGTCAAGGAACATATAATGGCAGGCCCATTAGAATTAGACCTGATTTCTCCTCAGAAACTTTAAATGCCAGAAGGGCCTGGGCAGGTGTTCTATAAGCCCTAAGAGACCATAGATGCCAGCCCAGACTACTATACCCAGAAAAATTTTCTATCACCATAAACAAAGAAAACAAGATATTCCATGACAAAACCAAATTTGAACAATATAGATCCACAAATCCAGCTCTACAGAAGATACTAGAAGGATAATTCCAACTCTGAGAAGATAACTATACCCAAAAAATACACAGGAAACAAAAACTGCACCATAGATAAACCAAAAGAAACACACAACTGCCACCTACCTAAAAATAACAAGAAATAGAAACTTATGGTCATTAATATCTCTCAACATCCATGAACTCAATTCCCCAATAAAAAGATGCAGGCTTACAGAATGGATCTGTAAACAAGCAATAGAAATATAGTAATAAAAATAGCATAGTACTGATATAGAAACAGACCAGTTGATTAATGGAATCGAATTGAAGACCCAGAAATGAACACACACACCTATGGTCACTTAATTCTTCACAAAGAAGCCAAAATCATACAATGGAAAAAGGACAACATCTTCAACAAATGGTGCTGGTCTAACATGTAAAAGAATGCAAATAGACTCATACTTATCACCTTGCACAAAACTTAAGTCCAAGTGGATCAAAGACCTTAACATAAAACCAGACACACTAAATCTAATAGAAGAGAAAGTGGGGAAAAGCCTTGAACTCATTGGCACAGGAGACAACTTCCTGAACAGAACACCAATCACTCAGGCTCTAAGACCAACAATCAATAAATGGGATTGAAAAGCTTCTGTAAGGCAAAAGACACTTTCATTCAAACAAAACAGCAGCTTACAGACTGGGAAAAGGTCTTTACCAACCTAACATCTGACAGAGAGCTAATACCCAAAATATATAAAGAACTCAAGAAATTAAGCACCAAGAAACCAAATAATCCAATCAAACAATGGAGAACAGAGCTAAACAGAGAATTCAAAAAGGAGGAATCTCTAATGGCCAAGAGACACTTGAAGAAATGCTCAACATCCTTAATCATCAGAGAAACGCAACTCAAGACAACTCTGAGATTCCATCTCACACCTGTCAGAATGGCTAAGATCAAAAAACTCAAATGACAGAACATGCTGGCAAGGTTATGGAGAAAAGGGAACACTCTTCCACTGCTGGTGGGAGTGCAAAGTTGTACAACCACTATGGAAATCTGTCTGGCGATATCTCAGAAAACTTGGAATAGCTCTACCTCAAGACCCAGCCATTCCACTCCTGGGCAAACATCCAAACGATTTCTCACCAAACCACAAGGATATCTCCTCAACTATGTTTACAGAAGCTTTATTTGTAATAGCTAGAAACTGGAAACAACCCAGATGTCCCTCAACCAAAGAATGGATTAAAAAAAAAAAAAACTTATGGTACATTTACACAATGGAATACTACTCAGCTTTCAGAAATAAGGAAATCATGCAATTTGCTGCCAAATGGATGGAGCTAGAGAAACTCATCCTGAGTGAGCTAACCCAGACCTAGAAACATGCACATGGCACATATTCATTTGTAACTGGATTTTAGTCATTTAGTGCAGGATTACTATCCTACAATCAACAGACTGAAAGGAATAGGAACATGGACTTTTTTACCTGTTAGTGGGATATTTTGCCCTAGCAGTGCTACCATGTAACTATGATTCTTGCTGTAGGCACTTGTAAATAACATTGCTTTTCTTTAAAGTGCAAGAGGAAACCCTCATATGACTGATGAACTGAGGGGGCTGAGATGTGGGAGCACCCCATACCAGAGGAGAAGGATAGGTGGGATGGGGAATAGAGGGTGGGAGGATGGGACTGAGAAGGGTGAAGGGAGGAGGCTGGGATAGAGATGTAACTTGAAGTAATAAATAAATAAATAAAGTCTGAAGGATGAAGAGTTGTCCCAGTGATTAAAAGCAACTGTAGTTGTTGGTGAGTACCTGGGATTGGTTCCCAGAACCCACAAGACAACTCATAATCACCTATAACTACAATTGCACTACATTTGGCACCCTCTTCTGGCTTCTTCAGGTACTACATTTTATTACATGTGTGTATATACACATGTAATAAAAATGAATTTTAAGAGTCTCTCCTTTGAGTAACTTTGGAGACTATGTAATGATTTATATTATTCTTTTAAAGAAAAGTAATGTTATTTACAAGTGCCTACAGCAAAATGTAGCAAGATGTGAAAAACAAGTACCCTGGGATCTGTCTTGAGAAATGCTGTGTTTATCAGTTTGATTGTTTGTAAATGGATGCTTACAAAGGACCTAAAACCTAAATTCCCTTCAGGGAGATTCAACATCTTTCTTGGCAGCAACTTAAACACTTGTTTATACAGCTGCACCATTTGGCCTAAGTCCATTATATTAACCTATTAACTGCAAGGTTGAGAAAAAATATCCTCACTTATGCAATTTTTCTGAAGAAACAATAGTTCTTCCCTAGTTTCTCTACTTAGAAAACCTGGAAGCAGGTTTGAATATTATAGCGTGATTAGAAACTAATAAGTAATACATTAATTCTGCAGTGTTGTATGGCTTTATGAGAACTAGGAAACCTCATCCTGAATATTCATTGGGGGTTTTCATCTTTTCTCCTCTTTGCTTTCCTTCTGGCCATTCAACTGAACAATATTAATGAGTTGATATTGCCTGGCACATCCTAGGCTGGAGAGCTAACCCTCTCTACCTGCCTTTTGTTTCATTCCTTTGCTACCCCAGTCAGGTCCAAATCCTTGGAGCCATTCTGAGCATGGTATGGCACCAGTAAGAAAGCGTAATAGTAGAGGCTCCCATTGAAGACCACTCTGTTTATACCCACTCAGCTCATGTTTGCTGCGAGTCTAGATGTCCTACATTGCTTTCTATTGCCATGGTTAATACCATGACCAAAGACCACTTGGAGAAGAAAAGGTTTGTTTGATTTATATATCCAATCTTCTCATTGAGAGAAGTCAAGGTAGGAACTCTAATGGAACAGGAACCTGGAGGCAAGAACTGAAAGACAACAGAAGAATGTTGCTTACTAGATTGCCCCCCATGGCATGCTCATCCTGCTTCGTTATACAACCCAGGACTACCTACCCAGGGGTGTCATTTTCCACAGTGGTGTGGGACTTTCCCACATCAATCATTAAGAAACTATCCTATAGACTTGCCTTCATGCCAATCTCATGGACACACATTTTCAGTTGAGATTGCCTCTTCCCAGGTGACTCCAAATTGTGACAGGTTGACAAAAACACCAATGCAGTACCCTTAAGATAAACCCTAAATCATACCCTTCAGAATGGCTAAGAACAAAAGCTCAGAGGACAGTACATGTTGTTGAGGATGTGGAGAAAGAGGAACACTCCTCCATTGTTGGTGGGAGTGAAAACTTTTACAACCACTATGGAAATCAATCTGGTGGTTTCTCCAGAAATATAGTTCTTTCTCAAGACCCAGCTATACCACTATGTTCATATAAATTTTATTCATAATAGCCAGAAACTGGATACAATCTAGATGTCCCTCTGAAGAATAGATAAAGGGTGGTACATTTTCACAATGGGATACTACTCAGCTATTAAAAAAAAGGAAATCATGAATTTCACAGGCAAATGGATGGAACTAGAAAAGATCATCTTGAGTGAGGTAGCCCAGACCCAAAAGGATACACATGGTATGTACTCACTCATAAGCAGATACTAGGCATTTACTACAGGATACAATACACAGACCCAAAGAAGCTAAGCCCTTAAAACTCACTCAGAAGGGAAAAGAAAAAAGACAGCAGAATTAGATGAAGAGAGGGAACTAGGTAGAAGAGGGAAAGAGAAGGGAAAGAAGCGGGGGAACATTTATGGGAAGAGAAGGAACAGGTGGTGAATGGGCTGGGTAAAGGATGGGAAACCAAGAAAGGGGGTCATCTTTGAGACAAACCGAAGACCTACGACAAGGTAGGCCTCTGGGAGGAGATGGGGATAACTCTAGCTGAGACTCCTACCTACAGGAGATATGAAGATTGAAGAGGCCATCCATTAGCTTGGTAGGACTTTTAGGGGAGAGAGCAGATCACCAACACACCCACAAAACTTTTACCCCAAAATTTACTCTATATACAAGATGTGCAGGGATAAAGATATAGCTAACAGACATTGAGAGAATGACCAACCAATGACAGGCCCAACCTTACACCTACCCCAGGGGAGAGAACCAGCACCTATCACTACTAATGATACTCTACAGTGATTACAGACAGGAGCATAGCATAACTGCTCTCTGTGAACCTCCATGTAGCAGATGATCCAAACAGAAGCTGAGACTCACTGCCAAACATTAGGCAGAATGTGGGGGATCTTGTGGAAGAATGAGAGAAGGATAGAAAGACCTAGAGGGGACAAGAACTCCATAAGAAGACCAACAGAGTCAACTAACTTAGGTCCATGGGGGCTCACAGAGTCTGAACCACCATTCCAAGGGCATGCATGAACTGGACAGGCCCCCTAAACATATGTAACTGATGGGCAGGTTGGTCATCATGTGGGTCCCTAACAAGTGGAGTGGGGACTGTTTCTGGAAAGGACTATGAGGAATGCTTTTTGATCACTTCCCCTCAATGGGGCTGTGGTGCCTGGCTTCAATGGAAAAGGAAGCACTCCGACCTGATGGGACTGGATATGCTGGGGGACAGGGAGGGAAGGGACTGCCCTTTTCTGTGGAGAAGGGGAAGAGGATGGAAGAAGGGGGCTGGAAACAGAACCCAGACAAGGGTAAAGAAGGGGTTACAATTGGGATGTAAAGTGAAAAATAAAATAATATGCAAAGACAAAGCCTAAAGATAAAGACAATTAAACTTAAGTTAGAGATTACTCAGCAGTTAAGAGCACTTGCTGCTCTTGTATAGGACACAGGTTCAGATCTCACTACTTCCATGGTGTCCATGGTGGTTCATAACCATCCACAACTCTAGTCCTAGGAGATCTGACACCCTCTTCTGATCTCCCCAGGAACCAGACATGCAAATGATGAGTATATACATGCAGGCAAAATACTCATACACATAAAAATAATTAAATAAGTGAACATTAAGTTTTTTTAAATATTAGACTTGTCCTCAAGTAGCTCTGCAAAGCAACCTAGGTAGGTAGATGATTAGCCCTGAGAGTGCTGTGTAGAGGGGCCAGGTGGTCTGGAAAAGAGGTGCCTGAGATAAACTGGAGAGAATGGAGATTTATTCTCTCTGAGAGAATGATTGTGTCTTACTTAGGGTTTCTATTGCTGTAAAGAGATAGAAATGAAAATAAAATAGAAATAGAAATACCATGACCATGGCAACTCTTATAAAGGACAACATTCAATTGGGGTTGGCTTACAGTTTCAGAGAATTAGTCCATGATCATCATGGTGGAAAACAGACATGATGCTAGAGATGGAGCTGAGAGTTCTATACCTTGATTCACAGGCAGCAGAAGAAGACTGTCTCACTGGGCATGGCTTGAGTATATACTTATATATACTCAAAGCCTATCTCCATAGTGAAACACTTCCTCCAACAAGAACGGACCTACTCCAACAAGGCCACACTTTCTAATCATGCAGCTACTCCCTATGGGCCTATGGGAGCCAAATACATTCAAACTACCACAGATTGGAAAGACTCCTTGGATGAAATGGCAATGACAAAGGAGTCATCTAGATACAAAGGGTGGGGAGAGGTTCAGGCAAAGGAAGTACATGGAAAAAGCCTGGAGTCTGTTTCGGCAGTTCTCCTTGACTTGGAATGGTGATACTATCTCAGGAGCTCCCTGCATCATAGACTCACCCTGTGCCATAGCACAGGGGCCCACAATGCTTAGGCTGTTTTTCTTTTTTTCTTTTGTTTCTAGAAAAACACACATCATGGACCAGGGCAGAGGCTAGCCGATTATTTTATGACTATCCGAAGCAGATTTTTCTGAAATGTAGCCTAAGGACCACTTGCTTCAGAACCACATTAGTCACTGGTTTTCTTCTAATTGTCCTCACTTACTACTATGAGTAGTTGCATGTGCCACTGTCTTTATGTTGTTGCTTAAATTGTGCCAGTTTTGACTATTGAGAGGTCTTTTCATTCATATTTTACACCTTTGTGTATGTGGGGGGGGCGGTTGTGTGTGTATGCAACTTCACATGTGCGGAGTGGGTTCACACATGTGTTTGTGCATGTGAAGATCAAAGGCCAAGGTCAGCTGCCACCTTCCTTTACTTTTCCACTTACATTTTGGCACAAGGTCCTTCACTGGATGTTGAGCTTGCTTCAACTACACTTACTGGCTAACAAGCCTCAGAATCCTCTGCCTCTGACATGTGAGTGACAGATAGACTTACAGGTCTGGACCACTGAAACCAGCTCTTACATGGGTGCTGGGGATTGATCTTTGGTCTCATGTTTGTACAGCAAGCACATTAACAACTGAGCCACATCCTTAGTCCCATCTATGCCCTTTCAACACCTGACAAATGTGATTGTTTATGTGTGTTTAGCTCTGTTTTGATTGCAACGGTGGTAACAACAGTACACACATTCGTCAAACTTACAGAACCATACATTACTAAAGTACAGATTCTAATATATTAAATTAGATCTTAATTCAAATTAAAATAAGAACTATTAAATGCCAGTAAATTAGCAAGCTAATGCTTTGATGTACAGACAAATAGAAGAGAACATATGGTATGTTCTCAACCACTGGAAATAATGTACTCACAGACAAGGGGATGAAATCAGCACAATTTTAACAATCACTTCAAGTATAAATAAATAGATATGTCTCTTTTTGTTTCTTTTAATAACATTTTACATAATTTTACAATAATAAAAGCAAATTCACTTATAGAAGAAAAAACTATTCAGTGGTGTATGCATATTATGGACTTTGTAAGTAGCTGTTTACTAGATTTGTATGTGTAATGCATTTGGCAGATGTGTACAAGGCAGTACAAACTCTCCACATAGATAGCATCATTCAGGAATGTCATCAGTTGAAAATACTTTCAGTAAACTGAGAGAATGCTCTTGCTTCTGTGCCTGACCTTCAGTGATCTTCCTTGTGCTGACTAGGACCATACAGTTATCTCCACTTTAAACACATACAAAGTCTTCGTGCCTCATGGTAATGACTTCAGGCCCACAGAAGACTGTACTGTCCCCTTTTCAAGTCTTTTGGGGGGGGTGGTTTTTTTCAAGACAAGGTTTCTCTGTGTAATAGAACTGGCTGTCTTGGACTCACTTTGTAGTCTAGGCTGGCTTCGAACCCACAGAGAACTGCCTGCCTCTGTCTCCCAAGTGCTGGTATTAAAGGTGTGCTCTACCACACCTGGTAATTATGGTGCTCTCTTATACAGGCTATTAAATTATGGAAAACTAACTCAAGCTCACTGTCTCACCAGGGGCATTGGTTGTATGTGAATTTCAATTTCTTCCCTGGGATTATAGTATTTAATAATATATTTTATATCTAACCTTGAGGTGATCCATATATGTGGGTGTGGGTGTGGGTGGATGTTTGGGTATGTGTTTGTATATGTGAATGGATGGATGCTAGGTGGAATTTAGGGAATATCTATTTATTCTTGTCACCCTCAGATACATTGTAAGCATAGGAAACCTATTTCCAGAAACATGCTTCCTGACACAGCATCTACCTTACCTACCCAGGATACCCTTTGCTTTGCTCTTCTCCTTTACATAACCAGCAAATATTTACTGTATATCTAAGATTTCAGGAAAGATGCTTCATCCTAAAGAGGCTACTTGAACAAAATGGTGCTAGCCAGGGAACTCATACTCTAGTACATATACCAACAGACAGCAACAGAGACACAAGGTCTCTTTCTTTCTCTTTTTTACTCCCTCTCTCTTCATCTTACACAAACACACACATGTGAGAGAGAGAGAGAGAATGAGAGAGAGAGAGAGAGGAGGAGGAGGAGGAGGAGGAGGAGGAGGAGGAGGAGGAGGAGGAGGAGGAGGAGGAGAGGGGGAGCAAAAGAATATGTTACACACATGAAAACTCCATGGTGGGGCTTTGTTATTAAGGAGGCCGTCAAGAGGTCTCAGTGGTAAAGAGCATAGATGGTTCCTCCAGAGGACCTGAGTTAGGTTCTCAGCACCCATGCTAGGTGGCTCGTAAACATTTATAGCTCCAGATCCAAGGTAACCAATACCTTCTTCTGGCCTCTATGGACACTTGTCACAATCCCACACTCAGACATAGACATATGCACATAATTAAAAACTAAACTCCTAGCTGGGCATGGTAGTGCATGCCTCTAGGTAGAGGCAGGCAGATCTCTATGAGTTCAAGGCTAGCCTGGTCTCACAAAGCGAGTCCAAGACAGCCAGAGATACATGCAGAAACCCTGTCTCAAAAAAAACAAAACAAAACAAAACAAAACAAAACAAAACCTAAGCTCTTGATAAATAAGCAATAACTCCTCCTGATTGATTATAAATAAATGAATAAATAAATAATTAGAAATTTTATTCTGGCAGCTAGAGCCATTGGATAGATAATATAAATTAACATAAGGAAGGCTAAGAAAATAAAATTGTTAAAGATTCTTGGAAAATATTTATTTTAGGTTTTTTTTTTATTTCAAGTAAGACAGTGAAATGAAGCCATGCAGGGATGGGCTGCAATAGCAAAGGTAAGGTAAAATTCTGTCATTTATGAGAACTGCATGCATTTTGGATAATTTTTTTTAATAATTTATTTTTTATTTCTTCAAGTTACATCTCAATCACAATCCCCTCCCTACTCCCCCCTCCAGTCCCACCCTTCCACCCTCCTCCCCCTCAACCCCCCATCCTCTCCCCTTTTTTTTTTTGTTTAAGGTATTTCTTTTTCCCCCCAACAGCTCTCCCTTTCAGTCCAAAAAATGGTTCTTTTTCTTATAACTATAAATACAATACAAAACGACAGAAATAAATAGGCCACAATTATAAGAGTTATAAGGCTTAGCATACATTCCCAGTGTCCAGTCCATATGTATTTGGCACCTGACTTTAACATTCTACTATCTAACCATCTCCATGAGTTTAAAGTTCTATATCTAACTCAGCTTCCATACTAAGTTAGTATGCATTTTGGATAATTACACAGCAGGACGATCACAGGGGATATAGGACATACATCTGCTAGTATCTGGAAGCTGGCTACAGAGGAATTTCCATGTCATAAAAAGACAGGTGGACAATTCAGTAGGTAATGGGAGCTATTTGAGACTCTTCAGCCAAGAGGGTTGGACATCATGGCAACTGAGCTTTAGGAAACCTCTGTTTAAAGCAGAAACAATATGAACAGGAATGTGACCATGAACTTCTCGTGACCTTGTAAGTATTGGAAGAGCCCGGAAAACAATGCTTGTTCTTCTCTGCATTTTCGCTCTGATCTGGAGACTCTCTGTAGTCACTTATAAGTCATGTTGTTCTTGTAGAATGAACTCTCTTCCCACACATGAAGTCTGGCTCTGTTCCAGAGGAGAGTCACTTCTAAAAGCCACCACTCTGGTGATGGTTCACAGGCCCAGCAAAGCCCAGACCTTAGCTAGGGTGACCAACTCTAGCCTTCTTCCTCCTAGAAGCTGACTGCCTAAAACCAACTACTGGGTTTGAAGAATACAAGTTTTGCCTTTGATGAACTGAAGAAAATCTCCTTTAAAACAAACAAACAAGAAAAAAAAAACAGACATCTTTTCCAGGCATCCTTTCCTTCCCATGGTCCTTAAGCTTGGGAAAAGTCGCTTTCACATGAGAGTTCTCCGAATCTCATCAGGACTCACTTGTTAGAAGTGTGGGAGCCCACTCTCTGGGGAGCAATCCATCCTCTCCCATGAGGGAGGTGGGAGTATTCAAGGAGCCTTTTGTTGAATCCAACTGGAAGCAAACAATTCTTTCACGATTTATTGCAAAAGTTTGAGATCTTATGTGTTAGGATTTTTAAGTGACAAAAGATCGTCAAGACCTGTGTACTGTCAACTATGAAGAACCATTAAGAGCAAATTCTGACCTGAGTGAATGGACAGGGCTCCCCTGCTCTTGGAACAGAAGGATGGATATTGTCAAGATGCCAGTGCTTCATGTATTCATCTATAGACTGAATATAATTCCAATCAGAAGACCAAGGAGAAGCCAGGTGTGGTGGCACACACTGATAATCTTAGCACTTGGGAAGTAAAAGCAAGAAAATCAGAAGTTTGCGGTCATCCTAGGGGCTACACAGCAACTTCAAGGCCAGTCTGAGTTACAAGAAACCCTGGATCAAAACAAAGCAAAACAGAGTCTCAAATGAGCTTTTATTTGTCTACACTGAAAGGCTAATTCTAATGAATAGAGTTACATAAAGGTTATATACATAACCATAATAACTTTGAAGAAGAGAAGCAGGTTGTGGCACTTACCTAAACTGATCTTAAGACTTATGACAGTGCTATGACTGTTAAGAGAATGTGCTATCGGCACAAGCATCACCATGCACAGCAACAGAACACAGTGGAGGGTCCGTAAACAGCCACACGTGACACAGGCAAAGTTCCATAAATTACAGTGTCTGTTTTCAAGAGGCTTTACGTCTACTGGAGACCATAAGTGAGTTAAAATTTTATAATTCAGTCTAACAAATGCTACCAAAACCCAGATAAGGGACCTCTTCCTCACCAGGGAGAACCTGGGAAATGTCACTAGAGAAGCTGAATGAAAAGATTACTTGAAGAAACCCTGTCTCGAAAAAACCAAAAAAAAAAAAAAAAAAAAAAAAAAAGATTACTTGAATTTGCAAGAAGATGGGGTAAGCCAGCAGCATTCTGGGTAGCAACACATGGGCAAGCTAAGAAGCACAAATGAGCACAAGGCAGCTGAGTAAATCACAGGCTGCTATACAAATTGTGCCAACAATGCATGCCTGCCGGGAGTGGAAAAAGAACGCCCAGGAACACTGGAGCTACAACAAGACACGCCTTGCATAGGTAAAGGGAGACTGGGATTTATTTCACAGGTGATCAAATCCACAGGAAATTTTACACAGGCATTTGACATGGTCATATTTGTGTTTTAAAATGTCACTCCATTAGAAGGATTTAAACAAATGAATTTGGTAAGTTTAGAATTTAGCAAAACCAGGCAGGATGTTGCTGTAACTGTTCTTAGTAGGACTCACTGTACACTTCCCCCAAGACAAAGGCAGTTGGTGAGGGACATGACACGGTGACTGGAAGGAGTGACAAACATTTCTCTAACCTCAGCTTTTTGTCAGGCATATCCTGGAGCCTCTGGTTGCATTTAAAGGTAAAAGCCTTCAAAGATCTCTTTCAATAAACAACCTAGCCCAGAGGTAATGGAGTAATGCTGAGTAAGAGCATTTCAGAGTGCCTGCACCATTTCGCTGCCTCTTACTGTGTCAGATTCATGCTAGCTTTCCTACGGGCATCCTTAGGTTGTATCCACCAAGCACCTGGGAGAATATAAAAAAGAAGGTGGAGAATGGGATTCTGGCATTGTGTCTTAACTAGGGTTAAAATGGAAGCATTCTCAACCAGTAAATGAGCCATGAGTCCACCTAGTCCATACTCCCTTTCCTAGTCATGCTTCGAGGTTCTCACTCGTGCACAAATGATTTATTAGCTTCATGTCCTGCCAAGCTTGAGCCTGGTGCTTTCCAGACACTAGGCTATAAATGGCTGAAGAAATAACAGAAAAGGAGCAGAGTTGAAAGGGCACCGGACAACTGTTTTTGTTTAGCTTTGCCTGGACTGAGCAACCAGTCAGCTGGGGTCAGGCCACCCCACCTTTTACTATTCAATGAGACAACTTATGTGACCTCATCTCTGAGCAGTCACTGGGCCTAGCAAAGTCCTCAAGAGTCCATAGTCCCAATAAACCACTCATGTCTTCCTAAACCACTGGAAACATCCCATTCTACCAAGTGAGCTAATTTACAAGACTGCAGGGGGCGGGGGAGGGGGGAAGACATTGTTTGTTTATTGGGTTAGTTTGGTTAGGTTTTTCTTTTTCTGATTTTTGGTTTTTTGTTTTGGTTTGGTTTTAGTTTTGGTTTTAAAGGAAAACAGAATGAGACCAGCCTGCAGATGAAGGAGGGAATTCAGTGTGTACTGCCCCAAGTGACCTCTGAATACATGGGCCCTGACTCTGTTGCTAGAATTTCTTTCCTGGGGAAGACATAAGCAACAATCTACCCCTCTTCCAAGGGACCCAACTTCATAATGAAATGTGACAGCACCAAAGCAAACTCTGAGGAACCAGAGAGTTTATTAGGCTTTATACAGAACAACAGGGATAACCTTAGAGCAGTCACACTGGAAGGTCTACATCCAGCATGAATGAAGACTCCCAATGGCCACATGGATTGCCCTCCTGCAATCCTTCCCAGTTTATATGCTTCTAGCCCCTCCTCCCTGGGACCATGTGCCATTTCATCAGTCCTGCACACACCTAGTTGAGAGAAGTGACTGGATGCTCCATTGAGGGTCCCAGGATTGTCCCCACCACTCCACCTATGAGGGAAGGTCAACTAGTCAACAGGCCATGCTGTGGTGATATTGTACAATTAGGAGCAGAGATGGCTTCAAGGACAGCATGGTATAGCACTGTGACAGAGGGGGAACCATGACACCATCTCTACCTAGCAGTGACACCATGAGTGGGTTTACAAATAAAACAATCAACTATACCGATTTCTCCTCCAAATTTCACTCACTGCTGCTCCCTGATAACACTAAGGTGAATATTTCCATGATAAAATGAAGGTTTTGTATATATATATATAAGATTCACAGTGATCTGCCTCCCAAGTGCTGGCATTAAAGATGTGTATCACCATACAAACTTGGAAATGATTATTAACTTACAGATTTAGCACCAGTTCCCAGTGGGGACTCAACACAGTCATGTGGAAAAACTTGTGCAAACTTATTCCTCCAACCCCAGTAAGAAGATGGTGGTTACAGGCCTTACCCACTTTTTTGAATCACTCATGTCTAAACCACTGTTAAGTGTTGCTTTGATATTTACGTACATGGGAAACTGGCAAGAGACATGAATGGCTGAGGCTGATCCTGGAAGGGGCAAACATCTGTTTGCAAGTTTTGAGTGGTTTTCACAAAGCAAAAATAAAGTAAAAAAATAAAAATAAAATCAAGTCAGAATCCAGCAGAGGTTTTGCAAATGAGAACTGCAACCAATCAAGACTAATCAAAACCCAGTCTCAAAGCTCTGTATAGTTGTCTTAGTTTAGGTTGCTATAGCAAAAATACCACATAATAAGTGGTCTAGACACAAGAAAGCTGTGTCTCTATAGTTCTGGAGATCTGAAAGACCAAGACCAGAAAGGAAGCTTGGTGGCAGATCTTGATGAAAGTCCTCTTGCAGTGTATAGATGGCAGTGTCCTTGTTTCCTTGTTGTGTTCTCCTGGTATAGGGCAGAGAATGTGGAAGCAGGTGTTCTCCTATCCCATCTCATAAGAACTCTCTCACTGGGAAAGCTCTCCCTTCAAGATTGACTCACCTCCCAAAGTTTCCACCTCCTGTCAGCCTTTCCTTACCTTCCTTGTTGGTTGAGTTTTCAGTTTGTTTTGTTTTATTGTTGCTGCTATTGTTCATTTTGTTTTGTTAGTGGTAGTGATGGTGAGGTTTGAGGGCTTTTCTTTTGCGTTTTTGGTATTTTGGAGAAAGGTTTGTCAGGCTGACCTCATATTCCTGGAAACCCTCCTACTTTCACCTCCCTAGTGCTAGAATAACAGGAGTGAGTCACCAAGCCTGGCTTCCATAAGGCCTTAAATTAATGGATGAATCTGTTAATTTGATGACCTACTAGAATATCTCTCTCTCTCTCTTTCTCTCTCTTTCTTTCTCTGTTTCTCTTTTTAATATTAAAAGAGAATTTAGCAGATCAGCTTACACCATTTGGTCTGTGTAGTCCAACAATGGCTGTTTTCACAGTGGAAAAGCTAAAAAGCCAGTATTGTTTATATATATATATATCTATATCTATATATATAGATATAAATATATATTATCAGAGAGATAATAATATAACATTGCTCACACCATACAGTTCTTGCCTCAGCAATCCCAGTCTGGTGCTGAAGGGCCTATAATATTCCTGGAGAGCCACTGGCCTTCAGTTTATATTGGAAGCCTGAAGAAGCTAGATTCTGGTATCAAGGAGAGATGTTCAAGGGAAGCAGCAATGCGGCAGATGGACACACCAGGGAGACATGAAGCCAGTTAGTCAAAAACAGTTGGTTTGGTTTGGTTTGGGGTTCTTTTGGTCCTATTTGAGACAGAGTTATCACTCTATATGGTATTGCCTGGGCTGGTATCAAAACTATTGATATCCTCCCCAGTGCTGAGATAACAGGTCTGAACCATCACATTTTACTTGGGATTTCAACATGTGGATTTAGGGGAACACACGTGGACCATCTATATGAATTATATACTGTACCAGAGAATTTACTGTTAGCTGTTAATGTTCCTAAATTTTCCAATATTCCTACAGTTGATAGAAACTGTATATATATACATACATATATAAAATAGTCCTGGCCAATGGGTCTTAAGAAGAAGTAATATGTGTTATCTCTGAAGCATTTAAGAGATGGTGCTCAACCTTCCAGCTCACTTGTCCTCTTTGTGGAGACCTGGACATCAGATTTCCCAAGCAGCAAAGATATATGAGGCAAGAGTCTGAGATCTTTAATTCATGGCTTGGCAGGGAACTGCCCTCACTGGCTGCCAAAATCATGAGTGAGAAATAGATGTTTATGCATTAGGCTACTGAGACTTAGAGATTTGCTTGTTATCATGCTAAAGCCTAGATTAGCCTGACTAACAGAGATAACAAGCAAGAAATCAAATCAGAGACTTTGGCCTGTGTGTTTACACAATAGGTTTATTCACTGAGTCAATGTTGAACAAGAACTGAGAAAGAATTAAATCCAGGGCAGAAAAGGGCCAGACCCAGCACAGAGCCTCCCAGAGCATCATCTTACTACCTCCTTGGAACAGCCTTTCTCTCATAAGACATGTATGAGCTGGGTATGGATGGGGCTGAGTGGCCCATAGACTTTGTAGTGTGGTGGAGCTGGAGCAAGGAAAAGCACACTACACCAAGTTTCAGACTAGGCTTTTCTGTGTTGCCCTTTTCACCCTGAGTGCTAAGACACTGTCTCCCTCTCCACTGCCAACCACTCTAAGACCACACACTTCTAGGCCTTCTGGTAAATGTAAGAGTGATGAAGGTAAACTCCCACTGTGTCAGTGACTTTTACTACTGTGACCAAGTATCCCACAAGAAGCAATGTAAGACAGAAGGATTTATTTTGACTCATGGTCTGAAACATGACTATAAGAGGGAAGCCACAGCCATGGGAGTGACTAGAAGTTCTACAGGCAGATGTGCATGGATGACTGTTCACATCCTATCAAATCAGGAAATAGATAACAAGAAGTTGGGCAGGCCTGTAAAACTCAAAGACTTGCCCTCTAGAGACCTACTTCCTCTAGCTAGGCTCCATCTCCCCTTCCAAAACAAAGCCTCCAGCTGGTAGCTAAGTGTTCAGACAGATGGGCCTGTTGGGGCCATTTTTTATACAGACCATAACTAACCCACTTTGCTTTGAATCTATGTCCCAGACACACTGTGCACTAGTCATGTCTCTGCCTGTATTCCACTTCTTTGATGATCAAATGGAATATCTGAATTCAAAGACACCAAAATACTTTGCAAACTAGATTTTCTTTGAAAAGGCTACTTGGGAGCACAAAAAAGAAATTAATGAAAGGGCTGGGCTAGGGAAATACTCAGTGTATAACATCATTTGCTTTATAAGCATGGGGAGCCGAGTTTGATATCCAGCCCACACAGAAAAAGCTGGGTATAGGCAGCCATATTGGTGAGGCTTTAATGGGTCTGGAGGGAAGAATGGGTAAACTGATGTGACTGGACAATAATCTCAAAAAAAAAGTATTGTTTTAAAAGCTTGGCATAGCTATGCATACTTATAACCCAAGGTCATAGTGGGGCAGGGGGAGGCCACTGGCTAACTAGCCTAGTTGAAAGAGAGAGTGGTTCCATGAGAGACACTCAAAGCAATAACGTGGAAAGTGATGGAAGAAATATCCAAAATCATGCTCTGGCTTTCATATGTACATATAGAGGCACACACATACTCACATGCATGCGCTATACTACATAACAAACACACACAATTACACACACACACACACACGCATGCATGCATGCCTGCATACATTCACATATGCAAAGAAGTTGAAATTGCAGAAGTGTTGAATAGCATGAACAAAGCATGCACATGCTAAGATTATGGAGAAAATTCTGAATATCTCCAAAGCCAAATAACACCACTGGTTCTTTTTAATGTTAGCTACAGAAAATACCCTTTCTATATGATAATCAGCAGCCCCCTTCCAGTAAGCTAGCCGACTTTGAAAACATTTGTTCCTGCCACACACCCAAGGAGGACACCTTGAGGAAACACAAGTTCCCTCTTGTTATATCAGATAATTGGCTGCAGAGATCAGCTTATCTGTACTAAACAAGAATTACATGCCCCAGAGTTCCTTTACCTATTGACTGCTACACTCATCTTCAGAGATGTTTAACAGAAAAATGTATTGCCTCCATAAACCGTTATGCTAGTATTGATTTCTTTTTCTGTATGTATAGAAGTTCCATATTTCCTCTATCACTCACTGATCAACCTGGTCTTTTTCTACATGCCAAATATGAGAGTAGTTCAAGGGCTTCACATTGAATTTTGTTTATGTTCCTCCAAAGGAGCATTCTGCTTTTTATTAAGGGAGATTGCCTATGAAAATACAGCAAGGATAGCCCTTATAAGTGATCTACTACTGAAATTCAATTCACATGCTGCACTGGACCTATCCCTCCTTAAAAGCATCACATGGCAAATAAGAATAAGAAAAAGAACATGGGCTTTGCTGTGAGGCAAACCTAGTTTTTAATTCCCCATTCAGAAACCCATTGAGTCTATGGATCTTATCTTAGCATGTCACTTAAGCACTCTCAGCCTCAGGAAAAGCATGTTATCAGTACCTCGTGGGATTTTTATGAGAATAGTGTGCCCATCACGCATTTGGTGGCTTCTTATTACTAGATAGTTAAGACTGAAAGCATTATAATGACCTCGGTTTGATATCTTACAGAGAGAGTACTACTAAGAGAAGAAAGGGACTCACCCAGCTCAGTAGTTGGCCTAGGAAGCTTTTGAACTCCACTTCTGTGATGCTGTGGCCCCACCACTCATTCCTCTGCCCCAGATTTTATGAACACATCCTAATTAATAACTCCAGTGGGGGACTTTTGATTGCTATCTTCCTGGGCCTCCTACAGATTTTGCAGGCTCAGTATTTCTAAGACCTCCTACCCTCTGACCCCCAGGACCCCTGGCTCCCTCACAGTACCAGATCCAGCTTGTGAGACTGTGTTTATCTTCTTAATTTTAGTGTTCCCAGAGTGTTTCCCTAGGCTTCTTTCCATTTCATTGTATAGTAGTTATATTCGTTGTGTCCGTCCTACATAATCATTCCCAAATTTGGACCTCTCACTCTAGACAGCTCCAGCCTCTCTACCTGGAGGTCCCTCAGCTGCTTCATCCTCCATCCACAGCACCAAAACTTAATTCTTTGAACTCTACACTAAGACCACCCATTGCCCTTCCAGTGGGCTCTTCTTCAGTCAGCAAAATTACCACTTACCAGATACTCGGCAAATAAACAGGATTTGAGTTCTGAGTTTCGCATGCTCCACTCCTAAGCTTAATACATCTAGAATCATTCTTTCTTGTGCATCAATAAAAGACCACCACATTCCTGCATAGGTCTCCATCCCTGAGAATTACTTCTCCATTCACCCCATAGAGTCTCCCAGGCTCTCAATATACAGCCTTCACACAAGTAGCCAGAAAGCTACTCCAAGAGTGGCCTTCAGACAAATGACCTGTTTTCTAAAAAATGACAAAACAAGGACATTGGTCCAAAATGTGACTCACTCAACCACATCACTAAGCTTGCTTTGAGTTCAGATGACCTTTTAAAATAGCAACATTTACTTGATGAAAGAAGCAGAGAGCACTGGCGTACACCCTAACATAGGTTTCTTGCAGCACTGCAAATCTGCTCTAGAACGGGATCAGGCTTCAAAAGCCTAGAGACCCAGCATGCTCTGTAAGTCACCCTTTTCAGAGGTCTCATTCCCCCTCCAGTCCCATCTGCCACTGCGATCAACTCCATTTCTGCCTATTCAGCCCAGATCTGCATCTCATCCTCTCTGTCCATACAAACACATTTACAAAAAGTACACAAAGATGCATAATCATCCTTTCTATTGTCACCACCACCATTATCTCCATCCTACCACTCTTACCAGGTGACTCTACGTTGTGCCAAACTGACAAAGCTGACCATCTTATGCATAAAATAGCTGCTCCAGGAACAAATAATCTCTCAAATCTCAGTAACTTGACAACATCCATTATCAATGAAGCCCCATGCATAATGAACATAGCTATCTCCATTAGCTCTATTGCATGGACCAGATTCTATAATTTAGAGATGTTTCTAGCAACTTGAGTGTAAAATTCCTCTTTTGGGAATTTGGTTTTCCTATGATGATGATGATGATCATGATCATGATGAGAGAAGGAGAAAATACAAGCTTATTTTAAGAGTCAGGAACAGAAGTGGCCTACATCACCCATATCAAATCTATTATTCAGAATCCCTTCATGTGTTTCACCTGATGTCAAATGAACTCAGAAATATGACTTAGCTATGTGCTTGAGGTGGGATGATTAAAAAACCCCTTCATGAGTGCCACACAGAGCCCTCACCACATCAACCCTGGACTTTCAGCAATTCTCAGTGGTTCTTGAGAAATGCTTTCTTCATGAATAAATTACAGCTGATCTCCTGGATTTAAGCAAGTTTTTCCTCCATCGTACACCAGGTCTGGAACAGGTCAAGGAGACTGATGGCATGAAGACATGGAACAGAGATGCCTTTAGCTAGGCACAATTGAGTGCTGTCAACAGCCATGACAGGCACAGGAAAATGGCAGAAAAACGCTGAGGATGAAGGGCAGGAAGCCAGGATCAGGGTGAGCCCATCTCAGATTTCTTCATGAGTCCTCCATCTAACCTCCTTTGGGATTTGAAACAAGTTGACTGCTTGACAAAGATCTTCTAAAGCTCCTCCCTCATTCATTCTTCAATTTAGAGGCTTTGTTTCCAGAAGCTTATAGATGAGCAATAAACAGTCTCACATCCCATTTCTAATTACTTCACATTTTTTCCATATATCTTGGATCCCTAGAAAATCTTTAAATGTTTTCAATAAACTGAAATAACCTTCTCATTTTTTAACTAAAACCATTCCCCTATAATTCCTTGATTTCAACTTTTTATGGCACTCTTTAAACAAAATACAAAATTAGAGCCCAAACAGCTTAACAAATGTCCCTTTAAAGGAATAGTATTTAATAAAGCAAGCAATTACATAATCAAAGTTCAAAATGATATTAATAGTGGGTGGTATGAGTTGCACCAAATACACATAACAGACTGCTGGGATGTGATACAACCCACTTTAAATGTTTGTATGGAAACACCTATTGACCTACTTTTAGGAATGGGATTGAACCATTTCTTTGTCTATTCCCTAGTTGAAAATAACTATTAAAATCTTTGTTTCCTAATATGTATAACATAACAAAACATCTAATCAAACGTCCTGCAACAGATGGTTCGTACAAGCATAAAATTACCGACTATGAGCTGTCGACTTTATGGAGATACAAACTCTAATTTAGAAGACATAGCCTCTAGTCTTCAGAGTTACGTGGAAAGTGAGCTAAGCATCCTACTGTAAGCTTTCCCAACAAATCACTAATATTCAATTATCACATCCTCAGTCCCTGAGCCAGCTTGAGGCTCTGACATCAGGTTTACCATACTTCATTTGTTTTTAACTACAATAGAGAGAGACTTAACGAAGAAAAGGGTCATACCAGTGCTTGCCATCAAGCCTCTCGCCTAGCACTGATACCATGTAGGTAGCTGGACTTTGTTATACCCATGGTTGGCCCTATCTTCCATCAGCCAGCATCCAAGAAGTCCTTTCTGCACATTTGTCATTGATCCGTTGTAATACTGGTCATGCTCGGGGTACTAGTTGGCTTCTTTGCTAACTGCTATAAAGCAGAAAACACACTTCAAGAAACAGATAAGCTGATTAAAAGAAAAGTCGTATAAAAACCAATAAATATATTTAAAAATATTTACTGAATACCTGTTGATGTCAAATATTCCACTTAGCCTGAGGATTAAGGTGTATGAAACAGAGCATCTTAGTTAGGGTTGCTGTTGCTGTGATAAAAAACCACAATCAAAGCAATGTAGGGTTTAATTGGCTTACACTTCCACAGCATTGTTCATCACTGAAGGAAATCAGGGCCAGAACTTTAGAGGCAGGAGCTAATAAAGAAGCCATGGAGGGGGGCTACTTATTGGACTTGGTTTGCTCAGCCTGCTTTCTTATAGAACCCAGGACCACCAGCCCAGAGATGTTACCATACATAATGGTCTGGTATCAATAACTAATTAAGAAAAGGCCCCACAGGCTTGCCTACAATCCAATCTTGTGGAGACAGTTTTCTTTTTTGAATTAATTAATTGAATTTACATCCTGACCACAGTTTCCTTGCCTCTTGCCCTCCCAGTCCTTCTCCTGACCTCCCTTCCTATCCACTCCTCCTCTCTTCCTTTTCAGAAAATGGGAGGTAGAGACATTTTCTTAATTGAGATTCCCTCCTCTCATATGACTTTAGCTTGTGCCAAATTGACATAACTATCCAGCACATAGGGTCAAATTAGCACAAACAATATGTGAATAAAATCTGCCTGAATAAAGCACTTGGGGTGTAGACGTGGTAATGATACGGACAAAAGTGGTAATAAGTTATAACAACCATGTAAAGGCACTTATTGAGCAGCTGTGTGCTTTATAGCAAACATACTAATTGCTTTATCTCCATAATAATTATGTAAGTGATAGCATGATTATCTTCATTATGTGATTGAGAAAACTAATACAAAGAGATTCAAGTAACTTTCCCAAGGTCACTGGCATTGAGTAATAGGGATAGAATCCAGTAGGTTCCAGACGCCTGGGATGTGAACAAAACTGAAGTAGGGAAGCAGATGCAGGAGAGGTGACAGAAGAAGAAAGTGGGATTTTTCCCATGAGAAGATACAGCATAGGAAAAATCACTGAGGAAATCACACAGGAAATGAAAAAATGTGGTTACCAACAAAACTTATAAAGACTAGATATGACCAGGGAGAGCCTCTTATTAGCTGAGTCATGAATGTCTTTGTATGGTAAGAACTGTCCAATGTTCATAATATTCCATTCTTTCATTTAGCATGGATGGAGTTTATGCTTCAAATGGACTTACAAAATTAATCTATGCCTTTCCCCTCCTTAAACTTAGAGAAAAATTTTATTTTCAGATCCAAAGTCTGAATGACAATATTAAGACAAATAGGCCAAATGATTCAATGTAACACACTCCTTCAATTAGTAATTTTTCAAAAAAGAGGAAGAGCATGCAAATCAACTTTAAAAAGGGCTAGCCCAAAATGATCAATCATACAAAGATTGGACAACAAAAAGCTATAGCTGGCTATCCCAGGAATTGGCCAATATCTCAAATTTTTAAAGGGTGCCCAAAAAATATTTTCAACTTCATTCCCAGGAGGTGGAATGAAAAATTTTTTGTCATATCTTAGCTATTATGATTGTCTATTGTTTGTGATGTTTGTGATGAATGGATATAATAAATGGAACTGTAAGAATTGGAGTGATATTGTTAGAAATTTAAAATTCTGTTTATTGATTCAAGTTTAAAAAATGTTTTGTATGTAATAGAAAATTAAGTTTATTGGTAAGAATTTAAAATCATTTCATTTGCATGTGTTTTGATTGTCAAAAGATGTAAATACAGCTATGTACTGTGAAAAGTTTAAGGTTATTTTAACTCTTGCTTTAACATGTATTGATGAAAATTTAAAGTTATTGTTTATGTATTGTACATAACCAATTTATTTACATTGTATATGTAGTTATGATTGTAGATTTATTTTTTTA
>CAJQZJ010033226.1:2054071-2102890 GCA_907164525.1 Lophiomys imhausi | reverse complement strand
TACTATCTAACCATCTCCATGTGTTTAAAGTCCTATATCTAACTCAGCTTTCACACTAACTTGCCTCATAATTTTAAAAATATCTTCTTAGATCCAGAACACCCTCTTGATTCCTAAACAACTCAAAATTTAACTATGAGACTCTAGCTATCTATTCTTCAACCACCTCAGAGACCTGAGAGGGATAAATATATCTGATTATATAGGAAGTGCAGGGCCTGCAGCTTCCAAAACTAAAAAATGACATACCAGTGGCTGCCTGGACAGTTCCCATTTTCTCTCCATACATTACAGCATCAATCTTCAGCCATTTGGCCCCATTTCTCTGACAGACATTGGTTGTAGAGCAGGAATTATGAAGGACTTACCTACCCTGTCTTGGCAGAGCTAGGCTGTCGACTTACCTGCTTCCAAGTTTTGTCCTTTTTGGACAGAAGTCTGTCTACAGTTGAAGCAAGTGGTTTTTCTTGCCAAGAGAATGGCTTACCACCAATTTAATCATCTCCCACTGGAGATTCTTCGATGCTCATCTTCTACTTGGAGTAATATAGGGGGTGCTGTCAGGAGCTGACATGTCTCGATATCAAAAAAATCTTAAGTTAAGAAAACATCTTTGAATGCCATATTCTGCAGATCTCTTGAGGTTTTTGAAGATGCCCTATCTATCTCTTATATTTAGATAAGCAAATATTGCTTGTCTCTTAGCAACTTGATTTCTGAGTAGCTTAAAAAAATAACTGTGATAGACTGTCACAGTAACTAACAAAATGACACGTTTTCATGACTATTAGTTTCCGTTTCTTAATTATCCTAAACAGTTTATGTCGGTTGGTAGCAAGAGGTCAAAACTTGACATTTCATTTTTAAGTATTACTACGAACAGTACCTTTAAGAAGCGTTACCCTTAATTTTGTATCAATATACAAAGATCAATACCAATGTGGCCAAATATAATCTTAATTTTGTATCAATATACAAAGATCAATACCGATGTAGCCCTGTACAATCTTAATTTTACATTAATATACAATGATCAATACCAATTTAGCCAAATATAATGTTAATTTTGTATCAGTATACAAAGGTATAAGGCCATATTCAATAATCTGTCCTTTTTTCTTGTTCTTTCCTATACTATGTCTATGTCCCATTTTTCTCAAGTCTGTTCACTCCTACATAGGAGAGAAAGAAGGATACAGAAAAGAAAAAGAGAGAAGTCCCTGGGTCTAACCTCCGAAACCCATTTAACAAGACCATTTAACAGCTTGTAGTCTTTTCCCCTAAATAACAAAATTTTCTATTATCTGTCAAATAACCAAAGGGGGGAGGGGAACACCCTCCTCACCTTCTGGGGATAGGACGTTGTTCTCTTAAAATGACTTCCTGCTGATTTGGGACGTAGTAAACCTGTTTGGGGCCCAAATAAGAATGGAAAAATGGTTAAAAATGTTAATAGAATCATTTGATGTTCAGTCCTTTTGTGCTCAGCTATTTAGGTGTCCTAAGAAGTTCATAGACAGAAGCTGATCTTCAGAGCTTTACTGAAGATCTGGCTGGAGTAGTATGTGGAGCTGAACGATCTTAGCGATTTTGAGTTGTTGTGGTTGTAGACTTTTGAGGAAACTGCTATTGAAGAAGTCTGCAAGGCTGGATCATCTGGGCCACTCGTCTTCTTTGGTGTCTGATCTGTTTTCTGCTGAGGTTTCCATTGTCCAGTTGTCCCTGGATTCCTTGAATGGATGCTTTAAATCTCCTGGAAAGATAAGAACACAGCCCTGCCCTAATCCTAACTCTGGGACAATTACCTTTTTTTTGGGGGGGGGGTCAGGTTATATTTTTCCTGGAGCAAATTTGGTTTTTTGACAATATATAAAGTATTACCCTTCAATCCAGATTAAAGAAGAAATTATTTTGATATTTTGGAGCTAAACAAACCTTTGGTGTATATGTTTTGAGATCTCAAAGGACAATTTGTTTGAATTGCAGCCTGCCTTTTGTAAGTAGCTTTTAAACTTAAATCTTTCCAAATCCTATGTGCCTGTCTCTGCATTCTAAGTTTTGGGATCAAAGACATGTGGTTCCCAACTGATGGGATTAAAGATGTGCTCCTCCGCCCCTGGATCAAAGTTTTTCTCTGTTTAGATTTATTTTTTATTTTACAAGAAGGGGATATGGAGGGAGTAAGATTGATATAAATTAATATAAATAAATAATTTAGTAAATATATAGGGGAAACCCCTATATACAGTCTCTTAATTTGGAGCATGACGATCAACTTGGCTGTGACCAATTAGCTTATCAGCTTATGGACTAAAAACAGGAAACAGGAAAGACTTAATGGACTAAAAAACAAGGTTGAAAACAGGAAAAACAGGAAAGACTTTATGGACTACAAACAAAGTATTTGGCCTGGCATTTTTTTCAGCTGCTAAGTGGGCAGAGCCCAAATTAAGCTGAAACAGAGTTCCTCCTATTTAAGGACAAGTGGATGGAGAAAGGTGCCCCCCCCCATACTAGAGAGCTTCGATGCTATCGAGTCCTCACACTAGAAAGGACAACAAATAGTTTGTATTGTCCGATGGAGAAAGTGCTGGTGGACTGATGGCCAGATCACCCTGAGGCACATCCCTGTCCACCATCTTCCCCTGAGCAATGTCTTTCTGAACTCAAGAAAGACTCCATCCTGTTCTCTGGATTTCAAGAGATGTATTCAAGGATTGAGGGGACATCCCAAGCATTCAGGGGGGCAAATGGTTTCTGCATGTTTCCCCTATGTGTGTACCAATGTGAATACCAGGAGCCAAGGGACTTGTGTCACTGGGTGGATAAGAGACTAAGCAAGGATCAACCTGATCACATTATGATCCACGGAACTCATTCTGTGGGTTGGAAATGAAGCCTCCACTCCCACTTCCATAGGCAGGTGAGAGATGACATGAAGAAAGAGGAGAATAATTGTTGCATGGATTAAAATAAAATAAAGCCAGTGTTCTACAGTGTTATACTCACAACCCTCTGAAAATTGTGACCATGGTGTCCACAGCCTATGAAGAATCTGAGGAAACATCACCCTCTGAAAAACATTTCAAATGATTCCACTCTTTTTTTTTTTTTTTTTTTTTTTTTTGTAAGATACTGGGACTGAAGCTAAGTTCCTGCATATGCTAGACAGACTTTCTATCACTGGGCTATATGGTTAATAAGTTGTCTAAGCTGCTCTCGAATTCACATTGTAGCCTTTCCTGGCCTTGGAGTTAGAATATGCCTGCCTCAGCCAGTCAAGTAGCTGGAATTTCAGACCTGCACTACCAGGCTGAACTCAGATAACTCCTAAATATTTTAAAAAATAAAACTCTTCCTCCTTCTCTCTGTCTCTATCTCTCTATCTCTCTCTCTATCTATCTCAATGCCCTTTTCTCCTCTGCTCATGCCCCTCCTCTTCCTTTCTGCCACCTCTCTCCATTCTCCACTACAGGGTTTTTAGAGTGAAGAAAACCTTCCAGGCAGCAGATTGGGAGGTGGGTGTCACACTTGGCTGCCAACAGCAGATTTTCATCTTCAAGGAAGAGATCTGAATCCTCCCAAGTTAATCATTTCTATCCTTTCCCATCCTTACTTAATTAAGTGCTAACTGAGTAGCAGAGGAGTAAGTGCTGTGGGAATTCTGAAGGAAATATCAATGTAACTGAAAATGCTCAGTGGCTTGGGCTTGTTCTACTTCAACCAAAATCTTCTCAGTAAGTAAAAGTAAAGGCCACTGTAGGGATCCTATAGAAACCTAATATTGTAGAAGATTCCTAAAACATATACATAGTGAAGGCAATCTAAATGAAATTTCCAAAGAACAGAGGAAATCAAGTACCAAATGAATAACTCTCATCAAGAAATGAAGCTTCCAGGACCAGAAACGAGTTATATCTAAAGTTGTTGGCCAAAGAGGTCCTGTAGGAATGTTCAAGCAACCCAAACTATTGCCAAGACTATTGGTTGTTCTCCACAAACTGATGGTAAGACTGCTTTGCTGAAGACAACACCTACACAACTCATTGAACATGGAGAAGTTAACCTGGTGCCTACCTACAACCTTCATCCCTACAAACTAGTGTTCATAGTACTGGAAGATGCTTTGCATGCTACCAAAGGAGAAAGGTAAAGTAGTAACTCTGAAACAAACACTTAAATCACAGAAGGTGACCTGCCTGCAAGATATGCCAGTACAATAGTGGCACAAAGTTTGAAGGAGTAACCAACCAATATCTGAGTTCACTTAAGGTCTACTCCATGAGATAGAACACATACTTGACATTGTCCAAGATGTCCAAGAGCTTCATACTAGATAGGTAATGGATTGAGGAAAAAATAAATACTATTGTTCTGTTAAAGGGACATAGCATAAATTGACTCCTATTGATGTTCTGCTACACTCATAGATCAGTGCCTTCCTTGCTCAGCCATTATCAAAGAAGTTTCCTCTTTCAGCAGATGGGAACAAATATAGAGACCCACACCCAGATAATGTAGAGAAAGTGAGAGAATTCAGAAAACTCAGTCCTGAATGAGACATCTCCATCAAATCCCTCCCTTTTGGGGCCCAGGGAACTCCTTAGAAGAGGAAACAGAAAGCATGTAAGAGCCAGAGGGGATAGAAGACATCAAAGAAACAAACCCTTCTAAATACAGCAGGTCCAATATACATAGGAACTCATGAGGACTATAACAACATGCACAGGGCAGCTCTAGATGTGGTCCTAGAGATGAGAAAAGGGGAGTCCCCATTCCTTACCCAAAATCTCTAATTGATAGCCACTTTTTGAATGAAAAATGAGTTTTCCTCAATGAAGTTTCACTAGGCATACAAACCACTCTTAAGATTTCTACATGCCCAGCATTAGATGGCCAACAGAACACAAACTGCTCAATAGCATCTTTATAGTTTTTTTCACCTTACAGGTCTTTTGCATATACATATGGCTTCTGGTTTTGTGTTTTTATGGGATTCCTTTTTGCACAAAAAAAAATCTGTCTCTGTATCTATCTTTTTTCTTGTGCTTTTTCTTTGACTCTTTTTCTTCTGTTTAGTTGTTTTGTCCTATTCCAATTTGTTTGTTTTTATTATGCCTTATTATTTTTGTTTGTTTGTTTGATCTTTAGATGTTTGGTTTGTTTGATTGATTAATCTTCAGATGTTTGTTTGTTTTCTAAGGAGAGAAAGGATGTGGACGCAGATGGAAGGGATATAGGGGAGAACTTGGAAGAGTTGGGAAGGAGAAATTGTAATCAGAATATATTATATGAAAAAAATCTACTTTCAGTAAAAGAAAAACAGAAAAAAAAATACCAGCTAGGAAGCATTCTGTTTTTGTTATATATATATATATATACACACACACATAGAATCACTTTTTTCTGATGTTACAAAAGTTTGAATAAAATTATTTCTTATTTCTTGTACTAGATGATACACAATAAAATATCAAACTGTCATAACACCATAACAAATTATTTTCATGCACTACTTATTTGATTAATGATAAAAGTATACTTACATAAATTCTGCTATGTGTTATTTTATTTACTACAGAAAAAAAAAAAAAAAAAACGCTAGAATCACCAAATCACCCCTATCTGCAGACAAAGGAACTGGGGTCTAGAGAAACTAGGTCATGGTCACAGAACTGGAAAAATGGCAGAACTACAACAGTAATCTCATCTTCTGAATGCTGACCTTCAATGTCCTAGTTAGGGTTTCAATAAAACACCACGACCAGAAGCAAATTAGGAAGAAAAGAGTTTATTTTACTTACACACTCATCTCATAGTCTATCATCAAAGAAAGTCAGGACAGGAACTCAAACCAGAAACTGAAGCAGAAGCCATGGAGGAGCGCTACTCACTGGCTTTCTCCTCCTGCTTTCTTATATCATTTAGGACCATCTTGCCCAGGGGTGACACCTCCAGTGAACACCAACATCAATCTTCAATCAAGAAAATGCACAACAGATTTGCCTGCAGGTAAATCTTATAGAGGCATTTTCTCAATTAGGAGTTCCTTTTCCCAAATGTATCTAGCTTATGTCAAGTTGAGGTAAAACTAACCAACATATTCAGCTGTGAGTACTCACAGCTTTTAGATATGGCTTCCTTTAGACCACCCACCTGGTTTTGATTCACACACTAGAGTAATGTTCATTAAGCACGAGCCCCATGACTTCAGCAGCAGTAGAGGTTACCAAGGGTGTCTTTCCTCAAAGGGGCCAGATATTTGACCAGGAAACTGGGTTTAGATCAGTTATATACTGGTGCCCTTTGATGGTGTGGTGTTAAGCATTCTAAATGTTAATTAATTAGTCCCACTTGCTGTCTGTTACTTACATTGACTCTGATTGGTTAAAATAAATGCTGAGGCCTGAGAATGGGCAAAGACAGGGAAAGGTGGGACTTCCTGAGATTATAGCAGGAAGCCTGTGCTTTAGACAGAGGATTAATTCATTCCAGCCAGGAACAGCATGAAAGAGGACACACACCATGTGTTAGAAAAAGGAACCTCATTCCACATGGCCAGGAACATCAGCATAGCATGGAGAATGGCAGTCCAAGGGGACATATGTATATATGGGGTCATATTTTGGTAACAGAATTAAGAGCTAGCTTAGATGGGCTAGGATTACACAATTCAGGCCAAGCCTTGTTAAAATCCACGTGGTGTTTGTGTGGTCTTTTATAATGGATTAGCCACCAAACCAATTATACTGGGTAAATAATTTAATTAGCCATATTTTTTACAGCCCTTGAAGCACCCTTTTGGCTTCTGTCTCAATGGTATCAAGGGTCTTTGTAAATACAGAGTTGTTTAACCAAAACCAAAAAAGCAGAGTGCAGGAGTGTAGAGTTGACTCAACTAGTAAAGTGCACAGTAATATAAAACTGAGGATCTGAATTCAAATCCCCAGCTCCTACCTAAAAAGGTAAGCATCATGATGTGAACTGTATCCCCTCAAGCCCTGGGCTGAGGAAGTGAAGACAGCTGGATCCCTAGGACTCTCTAGCCAGCCAGGTGCCCTAAATAGCACTGGCCAATTCCGAGCAAGAAACCTTTTCTTGCAAAACAAGGTAGCCAGCTCCTAGGGAATAGCACCCAAGCTTGAGCTCCTGCCTTCATGTGCACACATGTCCGCACACCACCTACACACAAACATATACATTTTAAACATACACATACATAGACACAAAAGCAGGAAAGGAGGATTCTGCACTCTTGTAAAAACTTTGCACAGTAATTATGGTGGAGAAGTGTAAAATGAGCAACATTCACACTGGATGTTTCTCAAAAGACTTCCAGGAAAAAAATATTCCTAGTGGCTCCAACAGCCAGTTGCAGCCCAGACTTATGAATACCTGTTCTTTTATTTAGCCACTTAGAAAAGCTCAGGGAGTTTTAATAGAGAGAGCAAAACATTCTGAAAAGCTCACTTCAGGGCATCTAATGATGACTGGGCTGCTTTAAATATTTAAAGCTGAGCTAAGACACAACCCACAACAAGGAGTCTGTCAGATGCATCTTCATTTGTCTGTAGTGAGAAACAGCAGAGAACAGGAAGTAATTTTCAATTAGCCAGTGGCACAATACATGCCTGAGCCCTCAGCAATCATCACTCAGAGGTAAATAGGATTTGCCTTAATGGGCAACACGTCCATAAAGCCTGTTTGGAACCGAAGCCACTGTATACCGATGAAGCCACATTCATGTGGATGAAAGCTTGAAAGTGGCCGAGGTGGTTTGAGAATGCCCCCTCCCCCATAGGGTCGTATATTTGCATGCTTAGTCCCCCCTTGAACTGTTTGGAAGGGTTAGGAAGTGTGGCCTTATTGAAAGAGGTATGCCACTGGGGATGAGCTTTGAGGTTTCAAAAGCCCAACCAGGTCTCTCTTTCTCTCTGTCTGTCTTGCTCTCTCCCTCATTCTCCCTCTCCCCTACCCTCTCCTCACCCTCACTCGACACTAGCTCTCTGGCTATGTCTGCTTCTGCCTGCAGATCTGGATGTAAGGCTCCCTGCTAGTATTTGAGAACCATACCACTGTGCTCCCTGCCATGATGATAATGGACTGACCCTCTGAAACTGTAAGCAAGATGCAACTAAATGCTTTATTTTAGAAGAGTTGCCTTGGTTGTGGTGTTTCCTCATAGCAATAGAACACTAAGGCAGTATCTTTCTCCTATCCTGGACTAGTGACATCAGGATCCATAGAGTCTGAGTTTCAAAGAACACAGCTCCTTGGGAGCTCCTTGGAAGCAACAATCATGCTGGGTATAGAAAGGGGAAGGGGAGGAAAGAGTCAGAAAAAGAGAAGGTACATTGATCCCAAAGCAGCTTCCCTCCCTCTGTAAGTAACCTTCAATAGTGGGTTAACAGAGGCAAAGAAGCTACACAGAAAACGAAATGTCAACACCACACTGTCTCTGAGCCCTCCTGGCCTCAACTCCCAGAACAGAGAAAACCTTCCAATCCATTACACATCTACTCTATTCACTGAGCTAACAGGGGTGTGTCCAATCAGGATCTCCTTTCTAAAAGCATAGAGACACGTAAACTTCTTGAAGTGTTGTCATAGCACAACCAGCATTTCCATAATAAATATGGTCTGTCACCTCTGCAGATTTTCCATGGGCAGGTCACGTTTTACCAAGGACTACTTCACGGACAGTTAGTGGCTCCTTTTAGGTTCTTCAGTTCACAACTGATTTCTGATTTCTGCTAGAGAGAAAGAGAGAGAGAGAGAGAGAGAGAGAGAGATTGGCCCTTAAAGAAATAATTCTCTAGGAGCCAAGTAAGAATAAGTGTGGAAGAAGCCAGTCATCTTTGGCAGCAGCATTACAGGGTTAATGACAGTCTTTTCATTCTAAGACCTCACAATAAAATCCTGGGTAAGGGGTTGGCAGTTGTAGAATGTTTAAAGGTACAATAAAAAAAATTAAAGCAAATGAGGAAACTCAGTCTTCTGCCTGGGTCTTCCAGCCCTGATCCCTAAGCCCTGAGGCCACTACTTTCTGTTCTCACCCATTTAATGGATTCAAAGACACACTTCTGAAGAACATATTCACCATATCCTGCTTATTGTAGCAGTTAGATGTTATCTTCTGGCTTATCACTAATGAGAATAAAGAGATGAGCACCAGATGTGTGAACGTATATTGTCCAGTTTTCAAATATGTATTGTCATATTTCCAGTTAAATCATTATTCAATGTTCACATTATAAGAAATATGAGGATGTTATTTACAGAAGAGATAAGTACCATGATCCCAATTCCTTTCCCTGAGAAGTTTACATAATTCCTGGAAAAGAATAATTGCTTTAGGTTTTCTAAATACATCTACCATACAGTTTCCCCATATGCTCAAACAAGAAGAAATGCTCTTCTCCATATCAGATGCATCAAGTAATCTATATGTTCTATTCATATATGTTGTACTGCAAATTAAATATGAAGTAGCCCCCAATAGGATGATTGGGTATTTTAGACTTGGTTCCCAGGTTGAGGTACTATTGGGAAGTTGCTCAATCATAATGGTGATAACCTCATCAATGACTTAACTTGTTGACCAGTTCATAGTTGAATGGACTACAAGAGGTTAGAGGAAGTGGGTCCCAGGATGATTACCATTGAAGGCAATGTTTGGACCTTTTCCCGTCTTTCTTGTTCTCTCTCTCTGCTACCCTGCCACCTTGATGTGAGCAGCTTCCTTACCCTTTCAGCAATGATGTTCTGTTTCACTACAGCCATAACAGCAAAGGAGGCAGTCACCATGGGATAAAATTTCTAAAACCAAAAGCCAAACAAACCTTTCTTTATGTTAATTTTCACAGGTATTTTGGAATAGTGCTGAAGAAGCTAGCAGACACATGCTAGCTCCAACACACTTGTTGGAGCTACCTCTGAGGTGCCTGTTTCTTGATCTGTCCTAGTTTAGCTGCCCTCTGCCCTAATACCTGAATCACATGCTGAGCTTTCCCTACCAAAACATTACTGGAACCACCCTCCAAGTTCTTCCTGAACAATTCTGATTCCTGGATCCTACTTATCTCTGTCTTCCATGTGATTTTATGTATTCAGCTTTATGGGGCATATCTTTTAGAAGTTCTCCTACAAAACAGACATACTAAAAATAGAATTTATTTTGAACTTAAAATTGTCTTTATCTTATCTTTATGATTTACTGACATTTTGACTGGTTGTACAATTGTGAGATAGAAATCACTTTTCCTCAAAATGTTATAATTACCCAATGTCACTTTTTTGTTTCCCATTAATATTGGAAAAATAAGTTATAGGACTTAGATAAGGAATAAGTCTGCAAAGTGATTGTTGTTAAAAATATGAAGACCTGTGTTTGGGTCTCAGCATGTACATAAATGTTGGATGAGTCTAAGTCTCATGGTTGAAAAGCAAAGAACAGCTATCTAAACCAACTAGATCAGCAAGCTCTGGGTTCAAGTGAGACACCCTGTCTCAGCATGGTATGGAGAGATCCAGAAAAATACCTGGTGCCAAACTCTGCTTCACAGGTATGTGAATACTCATACAAGCACATGCACACATGTGCAAACATGTACACAGACACACCCGTGCACACTCACATGTGAGCATACATGTACTGTGAACTGCACACCACATACACCCACGAGCATGCATTAAGTTTTAATTCCTATTTCTTTTTTATGTAAACTGCTCTTTTCTTTTGGGAGAAATTCACAGCACCCTAAGACAGGGTTTTGTGTCTTTGAAAATTTACATCTGTAAAATTCACCAAATTGGGCACTGTGCAGCTCTTTAAAAATGAAAATATATTTGGTTCTTTGCCTTTAATCAGTTTTCCTGAAGGTTTTTTTTTAATCATGTTCTGTTTTTTCCCCTCTTCTTGCTTTGTGGCAAGCCCATACAATTAATGTCAGGAATTTACACTGTTTTATACTTTTTTGTTTTTGTTTTGCTGTCTTACTGTTTTGCAACTTTCTGATCCAATTCACAGGCCATTCACTTAGCTTGCTCTTCTAAACCTTCAAGTGAATTAGACCATCATAGTTTAAATTTCTTTATCAGGAGATGCTAAATAAAAAGGAAGAAAAAGAGAGAGGGGAAATAGGAGAAGAAGAGGGAGAGAGGGAGAAAGAGGAACCCCAGAATATTCTGCCCCACTTCCCAAGGCTTCTCCTGCCTGTAATGATGGAGCATGACATCTTAGGGTAGAACACTTAGGAATCAGGCCAAGACCTATGGTATAAGCTCTAAAATGTTAGAGATTGACACCACAGACTTGCCTGCCTTCCCCAGAGGAACTGCCAGACCACAGGAGCACACAGCTCAGCCAGAATTTCTTACCAAACTTCCCAACATGGCAGCGACCAGTTCGCACAATATCTGAGTGACTGGGAGCTAAATTCTGTCACAGTGGAGTGATCAGGAGTCATGCTGACTGCATGCACAGCCTGTGTCAGGATTTCCCCAGCAAAAACTGGGACTGGTCACCCATCTGAGCATCTAAGTTCCTGCAGCAGCCAGCCACTGGACTACTGTCTGGCCCCTGTCCTGGGTGGATCCCAGCCTGAACAACATATGGTCCCAGACCACAATTGCAGTGGAGTTCAATAACTGCTGAATGATTCAGAAGCCAAGCTACTGAGCCCAAAACAACAGTGTCATTAAGGAGAGAACCCAAGCTCCAGTGATACACAGATCCAGCCTCTGGCCCTCAGCTCAACTGCCTTTCTGAGGAGACCTGCCATTTCTCACGGCATACTGTCTATTACAGGGATCTACCCATCATCCTGAGGTGGACGTCTGGTTCACAGAATCAGCCAGCCTCTGAAACAGGGGTCTTCCAACTGCACCAAGGCCAGTGGGCACAAGGAACAACCAGACAACACCAGGATCAAACAGGGGGCTAAAGGCCAGAGTAAGAACACTATCCAAAAGAAAGGCAATATGGTGTCTCCAGAGCCTAGGTATAATGATACAGAAAGCCCTGGAAATCCTAATACAACTAAAACACAATAAAATGATCTTAATCCTATGCTTATGAAAATCATAGAGGTCTTAAGGGAGGAAAACAAATCCCTCAAAGAAGAACAAGAAAATACAGCAAACCAGATGATGGAAATAAAGCCCTTAGAGAAATTCAGTATATATTTAAACAGGAGAGGGAAAGGAATAAAATGTTTCAAGACCTGAAAAGGGAACTTGAAGAAATAAAGAAAACACAAGCTGAGACATCCATGGCATTGGAAAACCTAGTTAAAAGAAAAGGAACTGCAGACATAAGCATCACCAACAGAATGCAAGAGATGGAAGAAAGAATCTCAGGTAGAGAAGATAAAATTGAAAAAATTGATATATATCTGTCAAAAAAATGTGAAATCTAAAAAATTCCTGACACAAAACCTTCATGGAATGACACAATGAAAAGACAAAACATCAGAATAATATGAATAGAAGAAAGAAAAGACACCCAGCTCCAAGGACCATAAAACATCTTCAATAAAATCATAGAAGAAAATTTCTCAAACCTAAAGAAAAAGATGACTACAATTGTACAAGAAGCTTACAGAACTCCAAATAGATTAGACCACAAAAGAAAATCCTCCCACCACATAATAATCAAAACACTAAATGTACAGAACAAAGAAAGAATATTAAAAACTGCTAGGGAAAAAGGCCAAGTAGCATACAATGGCAAACCAATCAGAATCACACTCAACTTCTCATCATAGACGCTAAAAGCCAGAAGGGCCTGGACAGACATCTTACAGACCCTAAAAGACCGCAGATGCCAGCCCAGACTTCTATACCCAACAAAACTGTCAATCAACATAGATGGAGAAAACAAGATATTCAATGACAAAATTAAATTCAAACAATATCTAAGTACAAATACATCCCAAAAAGGTACTAGAAGGAAAAATCCAACCCAAGGAGGTTAACCACACCCAAGAAAACAAAGGAAGCAAATAACCCCACTGCAGCAAAAAAAAAAAAAAAAGAAGAAGAGAAGCTCAATCACATACTACCACCATCAACATTAAGATAGCAGGAATTAACAATCACTGGTCATTAATATCCCTAAACATCAAAGGACTCAATTCACTGGTAAAAAGACACAGGCTAGAAGAATGGGTGCAAAAACAGAATCCAACATTCTTCTGCCTACAAGAAACATGCCTCAACAAAAAAAGATAGATATTATCTCAGAGTAAAGGACTAAAATAAGATATTCCAAGAAAATGGACCCAAGAAGTAAGCTGGGGTAGCCATTCTAGTATCCAATAAAATTTTCAACCAATGTTAATCAAGAGATGGAGGACACTTCATACTCATCAAAGAAAATATCCACCAAGATAACATCTCAATACTGAACATCTATGCCCCAAACGCAAAGGCACCTAAATTTGTAAAAGAAACACTACTAAAGCTCAAACACCACAAATCAATGGTGGGAAACTTCAGCATACTGCTCTCACCACTGGACATATCAACGATACAGACACCAAACAGAGAAATAATGAAACTAATTGATTCCATGAATCAAATGGACCTAAATGACATCTACAGATCTTTTCACCCAAAAACAAAAGAATATACTTTCCCCTCAGCACCTCACAGAACATTCTCCAAAATAAACTATATAGTAGGTCACAATTGAGCAAGCCTCAAAAGATACAAGAAAAATGAAACTACCACTTGTAATTTATCAAACCATCATGGAATAAAACTAGACTTCAACAATAACAGTAACAACAGAAAGTCTGCAAACTCATGGAAACTGAACAACTCTCTACTCAATGACCTCTGGGTCAGGGAAGAAATAAAAAGAGAAATTAAAGTCTTTGTAGAATTCAATGAAAATGAAGGCACAATACCCAAACTTATAAACACATTGAAAGCAATGCTAAGAGGAAAGTTCATAGCACTAAGCACCTTCAAAAAGAAATTGGAATGTCCCCATACAAGCAAATTAAAAGCACACATGAGAGATCTAGAACAAAAAGAAGCAAACACACCCAAGAGGAGCAGACAGCAGGAAATAATCAAACTTGGGGTGAAAAGAATATATTAGAAACAAAGAGAACAATGAAAACATCAACGAAACTAAGAACTGGTTCTTTGAGAAAATCAACAAAATAGACCAAACCCTTAGCTAAACTCATGAAAAAGTAGAGGGAAAATATCCAAATCAACAAAATCAGAAACCAAAAGGGGGAAGTAGCAACAGACACTGAGGAAATCCAAGGAACCTTTAGATCTTACTTCAAAAACTTGTATTCCACAAAATTGGAAAACCTAAGCAAAATGGACAATTTTCTTGATAGATTCCATATACCAAGGTTGAATCAAGATCACGTAAACAAATTAAACAGTCCTATAACCCCTAAGGAAATAGAAGCAGTCATTAAAAGTCTTCCAACTGATAAAACCCCAGGGCCAGATGGTTTCAGCACAGAATTCTGCCAGACCTTCAAAGAAGAGCTAATACCAATACTCTTCAAACTCTTCCACAAAATAGAATCAGAAGGAATACTGCCAAACTCATTCTATGAGACCACAGTCATTCTGACACCTAAACCACACAAAGACCTAACAAAGAAAGAGGATTTCAGACCAATTTTCCTTATAAACAAGGATGCAAAAATGCTCAATAAAATACTTGCAAACCAAATTTAAGAACACATCAAAAATATCATACACCATGATCAAATAGGTTTCATCCCAGGCATGCAGGGATGGTTCAACATAGGAAAATCCATCAACTTAATCCACCACATAAACAAACTGAAAGAAAAAAACACATGATTATCTCATTGGATGCTGAACAAGCATTTGACAAAATCCAACACCACTTCATGTTAAAATTCTTGGACAGATCAGGCATACAAGGACCATACTTAAACATACTAAAGGCAATTTACAGCAAGCCATTAGCCAACATCAAAGTAAATGGAGAGAAACTTAAAGCATTTCCTCTAAAAGCAGGGACAAGGCAAGGCTGCCCACTCTCTCCATATCTCTTCAACATAGTACTTGAAGTTCTAACTAGAGTGATAAGACAACTAAAGGAGATCAAGAGGATACAAATTGAAAAGGAAGAAGACAAAGTATTCCTATTCACAAATGATATATTATACATAAGTGACCCCAAAAATTCTACCAGAGAATTCCTACAACTGATAGACTTCTACTGCAAAGTGGCATCTCTAAAGGCTGAGAGGCACTTTAAGAATTGCTCATCATCCTTGGTCTTCAGGGAAAGACAACTCAAAATGACTCTGAGATTACATCTCACACCTGTCAGAATGGCTAAGATCAAAAACTCAAGAGATAGCACATGCTGGCGAGGATGTGTAGAAAGAGGAACATTCTTCTGCTGCTGGTGGGTATGCAAGCTTGTACAATAACTTTGGAAATCAATTTGGCGATATCTTAGAAAATTGGGAACAGTTCTACCTCAAGACTCAGCCATACTGCTCCTGGGCATATATCCAAAAGATTCTCCATCAAACCAGAAGGACATCGCCTCAATAATGTTCATAGCAGCTTTATTCATAATAGCCAGAAACTCAGATGTTCTTCAACCAAAAATTTGATAAAATAAATAAATAAATAAATAAACCCTGTGGTACATTTACTCAATGGAATACTACTCAGCTATCAGAAACAAGGAAATCATGCAATTTGCAACCAAATAAATGAATGTAGAAAAGCTCATCCTAAGTGAGCTAACTCAGACCCAGAAAGATACACATGGTATGTATTCTCTTCTAAGTGTATATTAATCATACAGCACAGTACAACCCACAGACTCAAATAGACAGGAATCTAGCATAATTACTCAATGAAAACTCCATGCAACAGCAAGTCATGGACCCTACTGCTCTTTAGTGGAACACCTTACCCTAGCTGGGCTGCCATATCAAGCCCCAGTACAAGAGGAGACTCTGCTCTCATGTGACTGATGAACTGAGGGGATTTGATATGTGGGGGTTCCCATCATCAGAGGAGAAAGAGAAGACAGAGATAGGGAAGAAGGGGGCAGGGAGGATGGTACTAGAGAGGAGGAGAGAGGGGACTTTGATCAAGATGTAACTTTAAAAAAATGAATTAATTAAAAATACTTAAAATCTATTTTAAAAAAGTTAGAGATTTCAATGGCATTACATGACTTGGGATATGGCTTTGTGGGTAAAGCGCTTACCATACAACGTGATGTCTGGACATAATACATAATAGTGATAATACAACATAGTGTGAGCATAAGGGGGAAAGGGACAGAGGGAGGAGACAGGGAGGGATGGAGAGAGAGAAGGAAAGAAGATAGGGAGAGAGGGGAGAGATTGTATGAAGCAAGAAGCCAGAATGGGGGGGGGGGGGAAGAGTTGCTCTTTTGATTTCTAAAAATTAATTCAGGGTCTCATGAAAAATGTCTTTCTCTCTCCCAAGAGGGTGCTCACAGTGATCTAACTACCGTATACTCATTATATATATAATATAATAATATATACAATATATTATTATATTATATATATAGTGTTGGATTTCATGAAGACATTTTCATACTTGTATATCATGTCATTTGACCATATTCACATCCCCACTCACTTTATTCATAGTCATTCCCCCAGGGAGCCCTGATTCTACTTTCTTGTCCTAGATACCATGTATGATTACATGTATCTATATATAAAAAAAATCTCAGACTCAAAAATGAATTAGAACATACCATATTCGTCTTTTTGAATCTCAATTTTCTTAATATGATAATCTCTAGTTTCACCTATTTTCCTTCAGACAGTTTAATTTCTTTCTTTATTATGGTTAAATAAAACTGCATTATATAGAGAAACCAAATTTTTCTTTCTCCATTCACCCCTTAATGGAAACCTAGGCTAATTGTATAACTTGGCTATTGTGAACAATGTAGCAATAGACATGAGTGGGCAAGTACTTCTGTGTTAAGTTGGTTAAGAGCCTTTTAGGTACACACCCAGTGTGCTGGCTAGTTTTAAGTCAACTTACCACAAGCTACAGTCATCTAAGAAGAGGGATCCTCAATTGAGAAAATGCCTCCATGAGATTGGGCTCTAGGCAAGCCTGTTGGGCATTTTCTTAATTAGGAATTAATTAGGGAGGGCCCAGCCCATTGTGGGTGGGGCCATCCTTGGGTTTATGGTCCCTGATTCTATAAGAAAGAAGACTGGGCGAGTCATGGGGGGCAAACCAGTAAGCAGCACTCCTCCGTGGCCTCTCCATCAGCTCCTGCCTTCAGGTTCAAGTCCTGTTTGAAGTCCTGTTCTGACTTCCATCAATGATGGACTATGATGTAGAAATGTAAGCCAAATAAACCTTTCCCCCCCCCCAACTTGCTTTAGTAGTGGTGTTTCTTCTTCATCTATCACCCAGAAATAGTATAGCTAGCTCATGTAAATCTAGTTTTAGATATATTTTAGAGCCTTTCATGCTAATTGACATTCCTACCAGCAGTGTATAAGGTTCCCTTTGTCCTCTCATCCTTGACAACATTTATTGACACCTCTTTTTTAAAATATTTATTTATTATTTCAGGTTGCATCTCCATCACAGTGTCCTCTTTCCACCCCTCCAAGTCCCTCCCTCCCACCCTCTACCCCCTATCCCTTCCATCCCACTCCTTTGGAGTGGAGTGTCCCTACATATCAGTTCCCTGCCCCAGTTCAGCAGTCTTATGAGGGCCAAGAGCCTCCTCATACACTGGGGGCCTACAAGGAAGCACCACTATGGCAAAGTATCTCACTGACAGGAAACAAAGTCTATGTTCATGTTCCCTTTGGTGCATTGGTTGTAGTATATTTATCCTGTACTATATTGCTAAAATCTGATTATAAGTGAATAGATGCCATATACATCCTTCTGAGTCTGGGTTAGCTAACTCAGGATGAGCTTCTCTAGTTCCATACATTTGCCTGCTAATTGCATGATTCCATTGTTTCTGCTGGCTGAGCAGTATTCCATTGTATAGATGTACCACCATTTTTTTATCCATTTCTCGGTTAAGGGACATCTGGGTTGTTTCCAGTTTCTAGCTATTACAAATAAGGCTGCTATGAACATAGATGAGGAAACTTCCTTGTGGCTTGGTGAGGAGTCATTTGGATGCATACCCAGAAGTGGTATGGCTGGGTCTTGAGGTAGGTCTATTCCACGTTTTCTAAGATATCGCCAGACTGATTTCCACAGTGGTTGTACCAGCTTGCATTCCCACCAGCAATGGAGGAGTCTTCGTTTTTATCCACAACCTCACCAGCATGTGCTGCCATTCCAAACCTGAAAGATCAAACTTTCAAATGTGACTCCTTTCTTGAGATACACAGTATCCCATAGCAATAGATAGCAAACAACAAAGCCAGGAAGCTCAGTGTCCCCTCAAGCCTGACTTGTACCATTGCACCATCTACAGTACCAGTAGCTGGGGTTGATGACTCTGCAATATAACTCATTTGCATGTCTATTTGAACCAGGATGACTCAGGGAAGTGGAAATGTTTTTAAATGCACACCCATCTCCACATCCAATCTCAACTGGCCACCACATTCTGCTATTGTCTCAGTGCAGGGCATGTGAGGAATAGCAATGATGAGATTTTGAAGGATGCGCTGGCACCATTAGAATGAAATTCATCTTCCAAACAAAGCAGACTCTTGGTCGTGCATACAAATAAAACCTGCACAAAAGCCTGGCTAGCTACCATTTTTCTCCATTGTCAAGTTTCTGTCTTCTAGAAGTGAAATTCATTTCAAGAGGTAGAAACTTTGTTCTTTGTTGAAAATACCCTGAGCCCTGTGAAGGAACAGATAGGGCGACGTGAGGTTGAGACTAGTCATGTTTATCAGGATAATTACAAGCATTTACTCAGTGCCTACTGTGTGCTGGGTGCTTTTTCCAGGTTATATCATCCAATCTTCCAGTAACTCTACGAGATAGGTATTTCCATACCTATTTTATTAAAAAAATCACAGAAAGCATGAAGATGTGAATTCATTTATCCAAGGAATGTGATGATGATGTCGAACTCGCAGGCTGCTGTGACCCCAAACTGTGTAATTTTTTCCCCAAACACACAAAGAACCTTCCCCTAGCAAAAAGCAGGGCGAAGCCTTGGTTGGTATTCCCCCACACTGTGGTGTGCTAGGTCATTGGTTTCTAAAGTTCCCAAATGGTAAGCCATTACTTGCTCTGGGACTCCCTGTAGGGACCAGTCTGTAAGAGCTAGCATATGGGGCACCTCTCAGAATGACTTCTTTGCAAATGAAAGTGTTCATATCAGACTTCAGTTAAGAGGTAAACTTGAGCAAGTTGTTCTCTCTCTGCTAAGTGGAAAGCTTAGGAAAAAGCTCCCCAGCCTTGAAGGCTGACAATCAAACCCCAGCTCCACAGTCTATTAAACAGGTGATCTTAGGCAAGGTATTAAGCTTTCTTGAGTCTTAGCAGGGTTATGGGAGTAATCAACTGATCAACCTAGCTAACATATGGTCTAGCTCCAAATCGTATCCAAAAAAGGAGTGCTTGTGGGTTATACCCACACCACAGGGAGGGACATCTTACGTATGCTCACCCATGTCTTAGCTGACTTGCAGAAGCTAGCAGCAAGGGCGCAGTCCCCATACACTCATTAATTCATTCTGTCACAATAGGATAAAGGATTTAATGTTTTGATGAGTTATTATTGAAATTCAAACCCCAGCTCTGGCAAAATAATTCAGAATAGCAAATAAAAGGCAGCTAATCTGTCTTTTCCAATAAAGTATAAACTAGGAATGATAAAAACACCTAAGTCACACCGACTGAGGACACTCTGACCTATCTGTCAGCTCTACACATTCAAAAACAGGAGCACTGCATTTTGAGCAAATCAGGTAGGAGAAGAAAAAACCCATATTCTTCAACTTAAGTATTTCATAGCTCATCTGTTAGCCATAGGACCGAAAATGCCACAGAACTAGAGGGATTGCATATTGTTTTAATGGTTCGGGGCATTTGAATATATGACACAAATAACCTGTGACTTGGAAAAGGACAGGAAATCTCTCACACACATGAGATGAGACTTTAAAGTAATGGAGCTGCTTCCAAGAACATCCATCACAGACTTGATTTTGAACCCTAGACCCAAGCTGTGTGGGCAGGTTTGGCCTGTTATAAGCTACAGCTCCTTAAAGCTGTAGCAATGTTGGGTCTGATAACTACTTATCTCATGTCCACTCTCCCCACTGGAGAGGCTCCACAAACTACAGTCCCTGGTTAACTCTACCCCTCCCTCCAGAGTGCACTGGACCCAACTAAAAGGAAATTGGGTATCTATGTCATTCATGGTTTTCCCACCTATGACCGTGATCATGCCCCACATCAGAAGAGGGCAAATATGCTTTGCTTTTATTATTTTACTTTTTATTTTTGGTGTAACTTTAAATTTTCAGAAACATTATAAAGTTAAAAAAAAAAACAAAACCTTTACCCAGCTTGCCTAAGTGTTAGCATCTTACTAAAGCACAAAAAACTATAAGACTATGTATGTGGGAAATTAAAATTGGTACAATATTATTAATTGAACCAGAGTCAGTGTCTTGCTGCTGGAAATCATATTACAATGAAAGAAACATCAATGTCCATACTTTCAAGCTGCATCTACAAGTGAGTTTGCCTGGTCAAAAGATAAGTGCAAGGATTAGGAAGACAGCTCTATGAAAAGGTGCTTGCTGCACAAACGTGAGGATCTAAGTTCAGAACTCCAACACCCACATAAAACCAGAGCACCACAATGTACAAGGAGGGAAACAGACAGATCCCTGGAGGTCACTGGCCAGCCAGTCTACGAAAGATAGGGAACTCTAGGTTCAGTGAGACACCCTCTCTTCTTAAAAATTAATGTGGAAAGTAAGGCCTCTGCACAGATGCACAGAAACAAGCAAACACATGTATACATGTGCACATGCATACACATGCTCACACATACACAGAGAGAAAAGAGGAGAGAGAGCGAGAGAGAGAGAGAATATACAGCTAGTTCTGTGTGGTGTTGCCAAATTCTTGCCTAGTGACCTGTTCCAGCAGCTTCCCAGAAGCACATGTACTTACCCTGTGCCTGCTAATGTGATATGCTGTTACACTTCTTAATCTTTGTTCATCTAATACATGTGAAGAAGTATTGTGGGATTTCATTTCCATTTCTCTAATCACGAATGAGTTTGTGCATTTTTCATCATTTCAGAACCATCTGTCTTGCTTTAATTAACATCCTAAGGAAACACACAGAAAAGAAACTTGGTCAAAATATCTACTCCCCTCAGCTGCATGTGGGCAGAAAGCAAGGAGCACTGGTTCCCTGGTCCAAATGCAGCCACTGTCTTTTACTAGCCCTCTGTCTCAGAGCCCTGGAATGCACTCTGCAACCAGACACCAGGCTCCATCCTCTCCCTCAAGAAACTGAGCACAGGCTTAGGATCAAGTTAACCTGGAGTCTCTAAAGCAAATCACCTTTGGAGCTCTCAGTTTCTTTATTTCTAGAATGAGAACAAGTGAAATCTCTCTTTTTTCATACAAGAATGAGTGAGTTAAAGGGACAGGAATCTTCTCAGTGGCCAACAATCAAGAGAGCCTCCTAAATTGTTAGTTCTCCAAGGCTGCCTTCCCCACCCACACAGGCTACCAAATAGCCCATCATGACCTCTGTCATCCTCCTCTGCAAACACTCATTGAAGAAGCTTGAACACAGATGCTTCTTCTTTGACCATGGAGCAAGAAGATGGGATGAATTCTTGTGAATCAAAATGCAGGCACCGTGTCATCTGGAGCAAGCAAATAATTAGGATGGGTGGTGGATACGGTAGCCAGATTCAACCAATGAAATTTTAAGTTTGAAATTGTTAAGTTTGAAAGACACTCAGCTACAATGAGTCCTTGACCTTAGAAATCTCAAATATTACCTTATGCATTAAACTAATTAAGTGTACATGTTCTCTCACAGTTCTAAGAAGATACAATCCATCACTGTGGGAAAGGCATGGTGGCAGCAAGAGGTGTCTGGTTACATTCTTTATGTAGCCCAGAATAAAAATGAACAGGAAATAAAGCCTGTCTATAAAATGCTAAGGCCCACCCTAAGTGACATACTTCCTCGTAGGTTCTACCTCCAAAAGTTTTCACAAACATCCCAAACAGTGCTGCCAGTTAGAGACCATAAGTTCAAACACATGAGCCTCTTTGGGAACATTTCACACCTAAACCACAAAAAAAAACACACACACACACAAAATACAGTAATTTAATGAGATTACCTTTCCTCAATAAATACATGACATTTAAATTTGAATTGTTGATGACCAATTAACTTGGGGTCAAAATATTGACCACATTCAATTATCTGAAATTCAAATTTAACTGGCATGTATTTTATCTAGAAATTCTAGTAGCAGTCCTCCCCATCTTTCTGAAAGTCACCTGCCTGTTTTCTTATATACCTGCAGACCACTAGACCAACTGATATCCAATGAGATATGCTTCCATAATAAAATGCTTAGCAGTTGTATCAGGTAGGACTCTTCCATGTCTAAATAATAAAACTTAATTAAAAGGAAAGAGTCCATAAGCATGGCTTATATTATCCAAAGTAAAAGTAGCTAAGTAGCTGAAAGTATAGGAAATGGAGGTAGCTTAGATGTGTTAGAACAAAAGGGTTTGATGTCATTAGGAACTACTGGTATAGTGGTACATACCTATAACCTCAGCACATGGGAAGTGGATACAGAAGGAGTAGTGTTTCAAGGCAGCCTTAGCTACATTGCAAGCCTGATGCCAAGCTGGGGACTATAAGAAAATTTGTCTCTAAAAACCAACACAAAAAAAACAAAATCTGATTTTTTCTTTCTCCATCTCCTAGCTGTGCTTTTCTCTGTCTTATTTAATCACAGTTTGTTACTAAGTCAATCTTCCAGTAACAAGAGAGATTCTTGTTGTTAATGATCCAAGAATAACAGACGGAAAGAATCAACACAGATATGATGACTCCATCATGATTAAACTACAATCTTCTAAATAAAGCAATCAACCTCATATCAGGCCACAGAAATAATAAGATGAAATCTACCCTCCCCCCATTATTCTATCTTCCCTAAATAACGATGAAACTGCATGGGAAAATATCTTTATAAATTGCTGGGTCTTAACAGAAAACAAAATGATCTTAAGATGCTATTAGTGCTACTAACTGGAACTCCAAAGATATAACTGAAGGAGGTGATGGAAGCCTATGAAACTCCAAAAAAGAAAGCTTGTATGTGTTTCTAAATTCTTCAGGAAGGCACCCTTGCTTTCACAAACATATGGAGAGATGTCAGATTTTTCTAACATGACCTTCTCCTAAACTAGTAGTCATATCCTACAGAGATTTGTCTGAATGGAAGAATTCTATAATTAATAAGTGCTGCAAGCTTGAAATTACTTGCTTTAATGGAGGAAGGGGAAAAAACATTTCCAGAGACTGGGTAGCCCTGAAATCAAACAAATAGCTCAAAATGGTGGCTAGAGATAGAAGCCAGGATGAAGGGAGAGGCATTGTGCCTTTCAAAGGAAAGATTAATGGGAATCCACAGTAGAATCCAAACAAGTGATTAAGCAAGTTTGATGCACATACATCCCTTTAAAAGACACAAAGAAAGAACCCAGAGGGTCTTCAGTAGATAGCATTGCATTGCACAGCCATGGTGAACAGAGAGAGCAGAGGAACTCCTAGATTCACCCTGGCTCTAGATTGTTAGCCCTCCTCTTCCTCTGTTCTCATGAGAACCCTTTTCTATAGTTGTGTTTAGGATATATGAACTCAAAGAGCACGCAAGAGTTGGCCAAAGTTCCTTACTCTGGCTACTCAGAGATATGGGAGGTAGGAAATGTGCCTTTTATCTAGAAGCTTTGCAATAGGTTTTGAAGTTTAATAAAGAAAAACTGGGTGAAATTGCATCCCGAGTTACCTCAGCAAAGCACTTAATAAGTTCTGAGGAGCCCCACATGGGCCATCCTCAGGCATGGAGCTCCATTCAAAGGAAATGGAAGCAGAATCATGGGAACATCAAAGAAAGATCCAGGTCTTTTAAGTGGGAGATGAATACAGGGGTTCTATAGAGATTCATCACCCCAAATGCTTCCCTGAACAGTTGGTGCTGCCCATGTAGGCTCACGGCACTCTCGATCACAAACGCCAACCAAGCCAACCAAGCCAGCCAAAGTAAGAGTAGAAAGTTAAGAAACCACTCCCTACCTGCAAACTGGCTCTGCTGAGTAATCAGGAATGGCGGCGGGAGCTCAGGTTCCAGTACTGGCAAGTCCCTCAGAAGCTTGTGGCTTCCTAACATTCTTGTCTTCAGTGGATGTGCAACCCAACCAGTCATGAAATGACCCTTTCATGTGTCTCACTGCAGACATTATCCATCATGACTCTATGGAGATGTCCAAGATCAAGATTCAGGTAGAATCAATCAAACGGCCACTTTATTAGATGTCCTCCTCTGGCAAAGAGAGATGCAAAGTTCTCTGTCTCTCCTTACAGAAATCCTAATTTTATTGTGAGGACCCTACTCTCCTCACCTCCACAAGCCTCCAAAAGGTCCCAGCAACAGTGACAACAGTAGCACTGTGAGTTAGGGCTCCAATACAGGAATTTTTGTAAGACACAAATATTGTGTCCATAAACAATAATTTTAATCCACAGGGTGGCAGAAGTGCTTGCTAACCACAAAAGTCCTGATTTAATTTTGAAAAGATAAGAATCATTGTAATGGTTTTTTTTCAGTTACTCTGTGTGTGTGTGTGTGTGTGTGTGTGTGTGTGTGTGTGGTGTTGCGTTTGCTATCTCAGGCCTGCACACATCTGTGTGCAGAAGTACTGGAAGATAGAGACAACCTTGAGTGGCAATCCTTGCCTTTCACCTTGTTTGAGGCAAGGTCTTTTTTGTTGTTTGCTGCTGCTGCATATGACAGGCTAGGTGAGCTGTGAGTTTCTGGAGACTGTTTTGTCTCCACTTCCTGTCTTTCTGTAGGAACACTGGGGTCACAAAGACATGCTACTGCTCCCAGCTTCTGGGGAACCAAACTCAGGTCCCCATCTGTAGGAAGCACTTTACCGATTGACTCATGTCCCTGACCCCATTATAGTGTTTTTGATTCTTTAACATGTTTCTAGTTGAAGATTATTAATAAGAACATGAAAACTATTTTTAAGAACCTCATGAATAATATGGATCTCAAAATTCCAATAGCTGGAAGCTAGCAGCACATAGACCTCTCAGACCACAAATGCCTGTCCCTCTTCACTCAGAGCTCAGGGTTTGTCCCATTCATCTGTGTGTTTCCCATTATCAATTCCCTAATGAATTCCTCTTGAAGCTTTTATTAGCTAGAAGCATTTTTTTTTTGTTTACAACCAAAAAAAAAAAAAAAACTCAGCAGATACAGGGTGATTCTTACTCATACACTAAGACTCCTAGACCTACGAATGTGAGCAGAACTCAGAAGAAGCACAAAAGGGGAAGACCTCTTTGTCCTAGGAATTAATATCAAGTTTTTGCTTTTTTCTAAGAAGTGGTGTGACGTCATATGATATCTCCCTCGGTGTGTCTTGTCTGTAAAATGCTAAATGATTCTGTGAAGCTTTCCAATTCTGACAGCTTATAATTTTATTCTGAGCTCAGAAAGGGCTGATGGATGTGTTTATTTAAAATTGCTCTGCTGCTGTTCCACTCGTACCCTGCAATCGTACAAAGCTCAGGGCCAACCCTAAGATCCAGCCAGAAACAGAGCAGAGAAACAATCCAGACATCGCATAGTTTTAGAAAGCAGAGTATCTGGGCTTCCTCGAGCCATTCTTCTGCCTCTCTGTCCATGTAACACATGAAGTAGCCTAACTGCAAAGACAAGACCTTGAAAAACAACTCAGAACTTTAGTAAATTATATAAGGAACTCAATGTGGAATTATTCCACAGGACACAGGGAAAGACTCCCCTGAAATCTTCTTTATTGAAGTTTCCCTCTCTTTCCCCACATTTGGAAGCAAAGTTGTCTATCCACTTCTTATGGTCCTTGCAAACAACCTCCTAATGCCATCCCTTCTTTGTGTGTGGTACCTAAGCAGTTTCCATCAAAGTCTTTCCTTAGTTTAGGATTTTCCCCAGTGTGCTCTGAGTCCATTTGTTCTCTATTTGCTGGTTCTACATATTTTTGCAAGATAAAGTTTCCTGAAATTACATATTACCTCAACCAAAATTTTCCAAGTGTAATGGTCCACTTTGTCAACTTGACACAATCTAGAATTATATTGGATGAGTCTCAATGGTGACAACTATTTAGATCAAGTTGGACTGTGGGCATGAGTGGCCTCAGGGTTGAGAAACGTGTTTTCGTTAAGCTAATTGATGTAGGAGGGCAGCACCTCTCTCAGGGATTTAAGTCCTGGATTGTATACAAATAGAGAAATTAGAATGTGCAGTAGGCAGGAATGCATGTGTTCATTTCTCGCTCTGCTTGTGCAGTGGCTGTGATATAGATAGCTGCTTTAAATTCTGCTGCCTTGTCTTCCCTGTTGTGATGGGCCATAACCTAGAATAGTGAAGTAACATAAACTCTCCAGAGTTGCTTTGTGTTGGGATATTTTATCACAGAAACAAAAGTGAAATTAAGGCTCTGAACTCTTCCCTTATCCATGTAACCAGGGGAGAGGAGTGCCCCTGGGAAAATTAGATATATGATTCCCAATCAAACTAACCCCATTCCACATTTCAGCTAAAAGAGTTTAATGATCATAAATGCATGCACTCGCCGTATACATGCAGAACCCCTAGCCTTGAAGTTAAATGTGACCTCATAAACCCGAGGCTGTGACTCTCCCAGCTAGGCCAGAGGTATCATAGTCTGAATGCAAATGGGACAGCTATTCATCTTGCAAAGATCAGGGAAAGCAGGTGGAAGCCCAGCATTCTCCAAGAACTAGTGCCTTCTTGGCAGAAGGCTCTTCAAGTCTCTCCAGACATAGATCTGTGGCAGGTTAATATCTGGTTTTAGCCACCATGTCTGACTGGTGTCTCACTGCTGACAAAGAAATAACTAGAGAAACAGCCTTATGTGACAGCAGTTCCTCAGGAATTCCATGAAGTCCTTTGTTCTGAGGGTCAGAGCTTTTCTATAGCTGAAAGTTGAGTCTGAGAAGTTAGAGTACTCCCCAGACTGACAGATGCTCAAAGTCAGACAGACCTTCAGGCTCCATTCTTGGTGACTATTATGCTGAACCACCATTCCATCTACATATCCAGCTGGTCTCCACCTTTCTGTGTTCTGAACAGTTGAAGGCAAAATTAAAATTCAGTCATGTGACTTCCCAAATACTCACAGGATAAAGGGAAGAACTCTTGCTAACCCACCAGGCCATATGTAGTCTGTGGACCACCTCTCAGTTTAACCCATTCCAGTTCCCAGGCAGCCACCCCACCCAACCTGACTCAGCAATGCACTGGTTTCTCCTTCCCAGGCTATCTATATACGCTGTTGCCTCTGCCAAGAACATTCCCCTTTAACCACCTTTAACTACCTCTTAACTCATATCCTTCCTTCAATCTCAATTTGCACCTCATTTCTTGTAAGAAGAATTGTTGTTCCGTGTTCTCATGCCAACATTGGTCATAAATGAACTGCTTCATTTATATTTACAGATCCTTTATGATAGTCTATCTTTCCCACAAAAGAAGTTGCTAGAGCAGAGAATGGGACTTCATTTTGTTGCATAACTTTGTTATCACACTAACTAATATAAGATGTGAGAAATAAAGAAAGGACGGAAGGGATGATTGGATATCAATGACTGCTACAGTGATGTAAGAGGATTCTATTGTGTAAGATAAAATGAGCAGGGAAACAAGATCAGCCAACAGAAGGAAGCTGGAGCAGTGAGGCATTGGCTATAACATGAATACCCATCAAAGCACAGAAATAAGGTCAGGGCTGGGGAGATGGGTCAGTTGTTAAGTCCTTTCAACACAAACATTAGGACAGGAATTTGAGCCCCAGGAGCTATGTCAAAAAGCTGGCCTGGAAATGTGTACTATAATTCCACTACTGGAAGAAGACAGGTAGCTCCCTATGACTGGCTATAAAGGTAGCCTAGCTGAATCAGGATAATAAGAGATCTTGTCTCAATACCCAAAGGAGATTGTAACAGAATAATAACACCTGAAATTATCTCTTAGTATCTACAAGCATATCTGGGTACCTGACACACATGTGCAAGTGTATACACACACGTGCAAGAAAATGGCCAGACAGTTATGAGGAGGGAGCATGACTGTTGTCCAAGGTTTCTGAAGGTGTGAGTGCAGATGTGTTCAGTGGTGACATTTCAAAAAGGGCAGTTCCAGGAGAGTGACAGAGATGAGACTCAGCCATGTGAACTAAAAGGGAACTTCCAGTGCAGAAGGGAGGCATAATAGTTTACAATAGTTTACCATTCTTGGGAAACTTGGGCTAGGACAGGAAAAGCAAAAGTGATAGGGGTAGATGAGATGGGCACTTTTATAGTTGATTTGGAACATAGCAGCAATAGAAAGAGGGACATCAGTAGGAAAGGGGATTAGTAAATGCATGGTTGAAATGCTAAAGGAAAGACATATAGCTGGTACCAAACAAGAAGCAACTTTTATTCAGGGTTTGGAGGACTGTCTGGTCACCAACCATATAGTCCATACAGAATGAACGAATGAAAGATAAGATGAGATGAGATGAGATAAGATAGGTAAGATGGGATGGGATGGGATGGGATGGGTTAGGATAGGATAGGATAGGATAGGATAGGATAGGATAGAATAAGTGTAGACAGACATAGGTGAGGGATCTAGCTCTGATAAATACTGATTGCTATACTTTGGCTCTAGACCATCCACCCCTCCCCAGTCCCATATAAAAGATTGGTTTCCTGTTTAGCACTATTAGGAGATGATGCCTTTAAGAAGTGAGGAGTCTGGAGAGAGGGCTCAGCAGTTAAGAGCACTTGCTGCTCCTGCAAAGTGTAAATGTTTGGTTCCCAACCACCTCTTGACAGCTCATAATCACCTCTGTCTCCAGGTCCAGTTAGTCTTTATGGTCTTTTGAATATAGGATCATGCCATCTGCAAATAGGAATAATTTAATGTCTTCCTTTCCTGTTTGAATCCTTTTTATTTATTTTTCTTGGCTTATTGCTCTACCTAAGACTTTAAGGACTATGCTGAATAAGAGTGGAAATAGTGGCTGGGCGGTGGTGGCGCACGCCTTTAATCCCAGCACTTGGGAGGCAGAGGCAGGCGGATCTTTGCAAGTTCAAGGCCAGCCTGGTCTACAAAGCGAGTCCAGGACAACCAGAGCTGTTAAACAGAGAAACCCTGTCTTGAAAAACCAAAAAAAAAAAAAAAGAGTGGAAATAGTGGACATTCTTAGGTTAACTTAAATAAAACACCAAAAAGTCAAACACCAAAAGACCCAGTATTATTGTAGTGCAGCTGCCATTCCATGTGTGGCACACTGCAAAAGGTCAAAAGTCTCTAAAGAGCCCTAAAACACTCCCCACATGCACCATCAAATGTCAAGGGTTTAAGTTCAGTATCTGTAATGGCACCTTACCTGTGAGCACATTAGTAATTAATAAAACCACAAAGACAGTAGCATTTTTAAACAGTGCCAATCAGCTTTTCTAACACTTTGACACAATATCTGAGGGAAAATTATTTGGGATGAATTTCAGAGACTTCAGAAGACAGTCACTTGGTTCTATCACTTTGGACCTTGAGCACCACGCCAAGGATCATTTGATGAAACTGAGCCAATCACCCTGGAGCGGTCAGGAAAGTGGGGGGACAGAAGGAGGAGAGGAGAGAGGAATGGATAGAGTAAGAATAGAGACAGGAATCACAAGGAAGTTTCCTCATCTATGTTCATAGCAGCCTTATTTGTAATAGCTAGAAACTGGGAACAACCCAGATGTCCCTCAACTGAAGAATGGATTACAAAACTGTGGTACATCTACACAATGGAATACTACTCAGCTATCAGAAACAACGAAATAATGCAATTTGCAGCCAAATGGATGGAACTAGAGAAGCTCATCCTGAGTGAGCTAACCCAGACTCAGAAGGATGCATATGGCATCTATTCACTTATAATCAGATTTTAGCCATATAGTACAGGATAAATATACTACAACCAATGCACCAAAGGGAACATGGACATAGACTTTTTGTTTGTTTGCTTGTTTGCTTGTGTGTTTTTTTAGTTTTCTCTCCCTGGCAATGAGACACTTTTCACTGGTGGCACTGCCTTGTAGGTCGCCAGTGTATAAGGAGGCTCTTGGTCCTCATATGACTTCTGAACTGGGGCAGGGGACTGTTATGTAGGGACACTCCACTCCAGAGGAGTGGGATGGAAGGGTTAGGGGGTAGAGGGTGGGAGGGAGGGGCTGGGAAGGGGGGAAAGAAGACAATATGATGGAGATGTAACCTGAAGCAACAAATAAATAAATTTTAAAAAAGAAAGCCTCTACTCTATTAGGTTTCAATACTAACCCTCAAATTTAGTTGTCCCTCTTCATATTCCCTCCCTCACCCACTCTTCCCTTCCCTTTGCAATTTCATCCTCTCATTCCAGTTGCTGTTCCCTCTAATCCCTTGTCTATCCATAACTACCTATTCTAATCCACTGTCTGTCCATAACTATCTATTCTAATCCCCTGTCCATCCATAGCTATCTATTCTATTACTCTTTCTAGGGAGATATATCCCTACCTACTAGCCTTGCTATCTACCTAACCTTGCAGTAATGTGGAATGTAGCTTGCTTTTAAAAAAAGAGTGTGCACTCTGTGCTCTGCTACCTCCAAGTAGCTCCAACCCCCTACAGTTCCTGTGACCTCCCAATAATCCATTCAATTATGAACATATCAGTGGGCCAACACATGAATATCATCAGAGATCTCCACTGCCAATCAATCCCAATCAAGCTTTAGCTATTAGGAGACAATTCCTGTTCAAACATAAGAAGTGCCTACTAGCCGGGCATGGTGGCGCATGCCTTTAATCCCAGCACTTGGGAGGCAGAGGCAGGCGGATCTCTGTGAGTTCGAGGCCAGCTTGGTCTACAAAGCAAGTCCAGGACAGCCAGGGCTGTTACACAGAGAAACTCTGTCTCGAAAAACCAAAAAAAAAAAAAAGAAGTGCCTACTAAGTACCCTTAATATGGATTATCTTAACCTTGTGGGATGGACCTTCACCACCCTGTTTGTAAGATTGAGAAAAGGAAGGCTTCAGAGAAGTTGCATAACCTAATTTAGCTATACAACAAGAAAGTGGGAAAACCAGGCCCTGAACTGCCTGACTTCCAAGGCTTGTGCTGTTTTTCTGCTTGACTCACACACATCAGTCTGATAACCAATTTTTTTATAAGCTTCTCAACCACAGGAGCTGTTTCCTTCTCACCATTGTCAAAGCATGGTCACACAGCAGCATAGAACACATAGCAGCCTGTCTCATATTTCTATTGAACAAAAGAGATACTCAAGCCCATTTCTTCAGAGCTATAGCACACTGAGCTCATCCCCTGCCAGTTGGAAACTGGGGTTGACACAAGACTCCCTAGGGTAGATTCTCATAGACACTGGTCTAAGATGTGGTCACACATAGACTCCAGACTGAGGGTCTGAGTGGGAACTGGAGTGAGAAACTGATAATTTGCAAAGCTCCAGGGGTGAATGGTAAATAAAAGTCAAAGCTGAAAGTCAGAATCTGGATTACACCCAGATCCAATGCACACAAGAAGGGACCAGTGATGAGAGCTTGACTTTCTTCTGTGAACCTTGTATAGAGTTTGCAGTTCTCTTCTATGTGAAGCTGGTCCAGAGACAAAGAATATAGGCAAACATGAGCCCATTCCCACCAAAGCTAACACCCAGGAGAACCTGGGAAGAAATCAGAAATCCTGCAGACCCCAGCCATGAGATCACATTGTGTCTGTACTGACTCTCCAGGTTCCAGACACTAGGCATTAGAGAGGATAAAGATGAGAATTCTGCGCACTCTGTCTCCCATGAGTCCTTCCTCTGTGACACCATGCCTCTTGCACCAGGACGCTTTGGCTCTAAAATCAGCTGAGTTGTCCCAAAGAAGGATGCGGTAAGTATCCTTGCATTCTGCCTGGCCAAGATTAGAATTGGCTGGAATTGTCATCTAGAGACACTCCCCAGCAACAATAGAGTTGCTGACAGAATTTATGAATCCATCATTAGCTGGTCAGAAACAAGGAGGCCATTTCTTACTGGCTCTCGTTGATGGATATGTGCACCACACATGCTGACAAGCATCTTTCTCAGTTTATAAATACCAAAGCATGTGTTCCCACTCCAATGGGAATAGAGCCTGTTGGCCTGTTGTAGACAAGGCACAATTTCATCAGCTAATTGCTACTGGAGAAACAGCTCTGTGTGTGCTTTTGTACATCTGGCTTTACAGTACCATGAACTTCTCAGTACAATGCAAATTCATGTTGGTGGCTGGCAGGATACATTTTCTAAAGCTGTGTTCAAATGCTATATAATGCATCAGGAATCAAACACTCTACTTATTGATAATCTTTCATTTATTTGTTTTTAATAATGTACTAAAGTCCAGTGAGAACTCAATGTATAGTTGTTTCTCTTCTTTGTCTTCTTATAAGAAAAAAAAAAGTATCCTGATAGGAAAAGCTTACCTGTAAGTGTTGATAAAATACACTGGAAAATTTTTCTTATCTTCACAACAATGATTCCTTTCATATATTAAGACTCTGAAGCTTGGAGAAGTGAAATGCTTACTCCGAGCCCACTAAGTGAGCAAACAAAAGGTATTCTGACTCCAGATTAAGTACTCTTTCCCATCTTTGAATCTATTACATTTCTAACATTTTTTGTTTTCAAAATAAATTTTCTTACAATTGTATCTGAAGTTTATATTTCTGTAATGTTATTTATGATTCTGTTCTTTAGGGTTTTACATTCCATAACTTAAAATCCACATCAATGGTGTTCATACAATTGGCCCTTCTAAATTATCTTTGTTTTGATCCTTGTAAACGTTTTGACAGTTCTTGAGCCAGGATGCATATCCATTGAGATGAGCTAACTGAAGCCATGGAAAGCCATCTATGGTTATATTCTGTATGCACTAGGTGCTATAAACAGGCCACCCCATTTCATTTGTATTTTATTTCTGTGAGATGACCGGCATTATCTCCATATACAAACAAAAAAAATGGAGGCTCACAGAGTTTAAAAAACTTACTTATTATATGTGCCCACTGGTGCAAAAGTGGTATGACTATTATGGAGTTAGCCAATTGCTTTCTGATCGAATTTGAGGTCCTCCCCACAGGAACAGACACACACCTGGTACTATAAGCCTGGTCAAGAGCCTGTGGCTGAGAATGTCACAGATCCTGGAAGGTACTGCTCATGCTTTCCTAATAGGCAAGCAGCCTTACTGCCTCTTAAACATCTATGCCATACCCACAGACTAGAGCTGCTGTCCAACTGGATCAGAGACGCTTCTTTTTGCAGAAGGCAACAGTAAACACTTAAACTTGGTCAAATGCAGAGGTTCAGTGACTACTGAGTGCCCAGCCCTAAACAAGACATCTATATTACCCTCTACAAGGACCAGAGAGCATCATGAAAATGGATTATAAATACTTTGAAAGCCAGATAAAGGAGAGGAATGCTTCCCTGAAATGCTGCCTATGAAATGCTGCCATGTGGATATGAAATGACCATTAAAATCATAAACGCACAGGTATGCTTACCTGCTCAAAACCTGCCCACAAAAAAAGATACAGGGCTGAAGAGGGGGAACTAACAAGGAAGATGAGAGTCAGCAAAAAAGAGTGAAGAGGGGTAAGGAAGGGTAGTGGGGTAAGGAAGGGTAAGGAAGGTGGTAGATCATAATACAACTACACATGTATGTAATTGTCTAAATAAGTAATGTTTTAAAAAGAACCTACCCATGGTCAAAGACAAAGCAAGTTCTAAAATTCAAATTGTCTGAGCCAAAAACCTATGTTCTTATCCATTGTTCCCACTGTTCGTCATGCCTAACCAGTAAGATACATTGATATTAGCACAACATTAAAATGGAAGCTCCTTAGTAGTTTTGTAACCACCTGGAGTTATCCTCACCTATGGATTTAGGAGCCCTCAAAGATATCCAGGCACCAGTCCCTAGTACTTGTGACTGTTACCTTATATTTCCAAATGACTGCAAATGTGGGTAAGATTATAATGTAGGAAGAGTAGGCAAGGGAGTGTGACACAGAAGATGTGGGAGCAATGTGGCCATGGAGGCAGAGACTAATTCCAAGCCAAAGATGCCTGCAGCCATTGGAGACTGGAAGAGGCAAGAAGCAGATTGTCTTCCTAAAGCCTCCAGCATAAACAGCACTGTTAGCACCTTAATTTTAGTATGTAGAACTCAAGTTCAGAGTCAGAAAGCAAATTTCCATTGCTTCAAACCACCAAGTAAGTGGTAACTTGTTATAGCTTTAATAGAAAGTTCATGCTCCTTGGAAAGTTGTCAGGCTCTCAAATGAAATACCAGCCTCACTTGGATGTTTACAAAACCTGGAAACTTAATACTTTCTCCCTCCTTTATAAAAATAATAATAAATATACTGGACATCAACTATAGGGTACAGCATACATGAACAAATATGTGCACACACACACCTAAGACATTGTGTATTTGTGTGTGTGTTCTTGTGTGTATGTGTGTTCTTGTGTGTGTTCATGTATGTGTGTGTTTGTGTGTGTGTGTGTGTGTGTTTTAAAATAGGGAAAAATGGAGGGGAAAGACAGGAACCAGCAGGAACCAGAGCTGTGGCTATAAAATAATTAGAAAGTAAGAGCTATATACTACCACCTAAGATTAGTATTCACAATACTGAGGAATTATCACAGATTTTTGTTTTACTGATAGCATTACAATTTTGTTCAGAAAAAAAAAAGAGGGAGTTCTCTTAACGACATTCACTGAAATGGTTGTGGATCAAATAATTCTTGCTTATAACAGGGGAAGGAAAAAGTGAGCTATGGAAGGTATGAAATAAATTTCTAATGAGTTGATATAATTGCTGAAGTTGGATAATAGCTATGAAGAAGTATGTTATATCATTCTTGATACTTTGAAATATATGAAATTTTCATAGTAGAAATAAGGGGTGGAGAGATAGCTAGGTGGACAAGGCACTTGCTGTACAGCCACAAGGGCTAAAGTTTGGATCCCTATGACCCATGTAAAAGCAGGACAAGTATGGTAGGCACCTATAATCTTATATTCATGAATCAGTGACGAGGTACCTGGGGAAATCTGGCCAGCTAGGCAAGTCAGAACTGGCAAGTTCTGGGTTCAGTAAGAGACTCTGCCTCAGTAAAAAGAGAATGACTAAAGAAGATACTGAACATCAACTTTGAGGCACCACACACATGTGCAATATGTGCACACACACAAGAACATACACACATACATTTATATATTACTGTGTGTGTGCATGTGTGTGCGTGCGTGCGTGCGTGCGTGCGTGCGTGCGTGCGTGCGTGCGTGTGTGTGTGTGTGTGTGTGTGTGTGTGTGTGTTGTAAATAGGAAAGGAAGGGAAAGGCGGGAGCCAGAGTTGTGACTATGTTCTAGTATGGATTTTGTCCTTATGTTGTTGTGTGACCTTGAGCAATTCAATCCTCTTCCTCACTGTAAAATTAATAGTGATATGACCTCTGAAGACCCCTCCAAGCTGCCCCATGTTGTCAAGTCCTATGACCTTAAGCACTGCTTAACCACCTAAGACCTCCTTGTCTTTTTTTCCCAGCTCACCCCTCTTCTGGCCTATTCCCCTAAATGCTCTGGCATCCTGCCTAGGAAGGACAAAGTTAACGGATGGTGCAAATGACCAAGGTTAAGCCACCAGTGATTGGCCAGGTACCCACGGTTTCTCAGGAAACCTTTCACCCAGCCTGGCTACCAGAACTACAGGAGCCTTCACTTCTGCCGGCGCCAGACACAGAGCAGTGAACAACCTTTTTCAAATGCATTTGACAACTTAAGCTTTAAGGTATCCAACTGCCAGGACCACAACAACAGAAGAAGTCAGACCTCAATGGCTAGGACTCCACTGGTTAAAAACAAATGAAAAAATAGTTGGCAGATTAATATTGGTTCTCATTAGGCAAGTTCATAATGTAAACAAAATTGGAAAGAACCTAGACAGCTTGAAGAGAACAGAAATAATCGAGTGTGAGAATGATAATCCAATAATCCTAGCAATCACTCATTCCCCTCCAGATGAGAACACAAGCTCTGAGTGCTCTTCATTTCCTGATCATACAGCTATGAGCCAAATGGTTACCAAGAAACCCCAGACTCGCCATGCCCACTTCCTACTAAAATACCACACGTTTGTCTATGAACCTGAGACATTTTTCCCTAACAGAAAGCAAGTTTCCAACACTAAGTTGAACCATATTGAAACCACTGTTATCCTATATCAAAAGTAATAGATATTGACAATTCCATATGGTACAAACAAAAAGGTGGTTTCAACCTTTTCTAAATGTTAACAAGCGCTGCCAGGCTTGGTGGCACATGCCTTAATCCTAGCACTCGGGAGGCAGAGGCTGGCGGATCTCTGTAAGTTCAAGGTCAACCTGGTCTACAAAGTGAGTCCAGGACAGCCAGGGCTACACAGAGAAACCCTGTCTCAAAATAAAAAACACAACAAAAAATGTTAACAAGCATTTCTTAACAACACTGTGAGTCACCCCTCACAAAATATAACAGAGGTCTCCAAGCCCCGAGGCAATTATTAATAATACACTATGACCTTCCAGATAGGGACAACAGCAAATGCTCCCCCAAAACTGCTGAGTTAAATGTGAAATTAACACAAGTTGGAATGCTTCAAATGTACTAAAGCATCTGAGTGACCAAATAATTCTGATACAACAAAAACAATCAAAACAAGAAAACCAAAGTTCTACCTGTTCCTGCACTGCTGACCCACCACCAGACGAAAGAGGGTAGGAGGTCAGAGCAGGTAGGAGGTCGGAGCATCTCCAGGTGAAAGATACTGAAACTGAAATTGGGTGTTGAGCAAAAGGGAAGAAAGAGAAAACAGAGGCAGAGATTAGCCAGCACTGGAAGCCAGAGTCTATAAGGGAACAGGGAGCTTGCTGGTACCGATGACAGTTTTGTCCCTAATTGAACTCAGCCAGGCTTAGAACAGAGACCCACAAACATCTCTGGTGCCAAGTCCTCCAGGAAGTTGTGCCCTCTCCCCTTCCTCCTCTCTCACCCTCCTGTCCTTTTTTTTCTATCTCTCTACGCCTGGGATGAAGGACCGGGAAGGAATTGATCCTTCAGCATAGTTCACTGCCTTCCAAATCCCTACTGGTGATGATAAAGCAAATGTCACAAAGCAGAAAAGGAAAGTTGACAGAGCAGGAACAAAAAAAAAAAAATGCATGAATTTAAGGTAACAAACACTCCCTGAACCCCAGGGTCACCAACGCAAAACCAGACATCAACGGAGTTTCCTTTGCTGCCAGTTCACAGTCCCATCCTCAACAGCCTGCTATGAGGTTCATCGTTAGCCAGCAAGTCCACCGTTCCAGAGAGAAGGAGCCTATGTCTCTCTTTGGGAACAAGAGGGAATCTGTGAGGAAAGTTGGAAAGCCAGGAATAGCTGAGTGTCACCAGAGACAAGGCTGAGGAGGTACTGGGGAGCTGTAGCTAGACAAGAGAGGAGCCACAGTGGGCACTCAGGCCACAGGGTGACCACTGCAGGACCTCCCAGGAGTGCTAGCAGAAGTAGTTCCTGCTCAGTGCTGACTCAGAATGTCCCCTCTCTGCTCCCTCCAATGGAAACCTACTCAAATTCCTGGAGTACTGGTTTTGTTTTGGTTTGGTTTATTTACTGTGTCTCCTACTCACTGTCCCTCACAGCCTGTTCCAGCTTCACAGTTATTCCAGAAAAGTCTGTAAATAGCTATGTCTGGTTTCTGGATCGGGAAAGGAAAGGTACACAAGCCAGGATGTCCCTTTGACTCAGGCACAGGAAAATTATTAAACTCCAACTGGGCTTGCCCCTCTTCTCTTCAGAGGCAACTGCTCTGTGGTTGCCTCAAATCTACTCCCCAACGGCCATTCAGAGACCATCTTTGGAGTCTGTCTCCCTAAGTTCACAGCTCAGCTCTGTTACCCTGTGAACTTACTAAGCCATTCTTCCTGCCAACCTCAGCTTCTGCATCTTCACTTGAAGACAGAAATAAACTCTAGGTGCTGGGGACATTGCAAAGAATGAAGGAGATTATGTGGGATCTCCTGCTCGTGCTAATGTTGTTGCTCTTACTATTTTACATCAATGGCTGCACAAGCAGCCTTCAGTTTTATCACTATTAGGTAAGAAATCTTTAATAAAACAGGATCCCAACTCCTGCTTTTATGCTATAAAACTATATTTATGGCAACCATCGAAATGTGTTTTGGTTGAAAAAGGTTTTCCCAAATGAGTAGACTTCTGATGACATGCTCATGTACTAAACATCAAGTCTAGAAGCAAACTATTTCTTCGTGTCTCTCTCAGCTGTCATAGATACCATAAGAGGAATGAGGAGTTCCATAGGTACTGACAACCTATAGATAGATAGACCTTCAATGAGATGCATCTCCACACGCTGCACAATAAATCCCTGTGGCCTCTCCATTTGCAAAAGCTCAGGGACTGACCTGGCAGCCAAACTTGCAGGACCCATTAGCATCTTGCTACATCTCCAAAATGGAGTCTGAGGCTCTCTTCCCTCCACATGGGATGGAACTGTGCCATTGGCTCTGTTAGTGATTAGTATGTCTCCTTTCATGGTGTGGAGTTTCGGTGTGGAAGCAGCCATGCCTCTGTCTATGGCAGTTTCAAAATGCTGGGTCATTTTATAGCTCTCGGCACCCTGCCTTAGAGATTTACCACTTGCTGCTCTGCATAATGACCCACATTTGTGTGTTTGTGTAGTTCTCCTTTCCTCTATTCAACCAAGTGGCTCTCTGCTTGTGAGTGGGTGGGCTTACTCCAGTCCATATAATTTTCAAGTTTTGTCCTAGAAGTACAAATTATTATAAAATTCAAAATGCACTGTAAATACACCTGGATAAGGTATACCATTCATTAATATGTCTCAAATATCCACATATCTAATCATTTTAATTATTTTACAAGAGGCACAATGGCTTAAATACTGATATGTTCTTCTACCTGCCAACCATAAGCATATAGAACAAAAAAAAAACTATTATAGCATTGGAGATACTCAAAACAAAAGGAAAAACTCTGTGTGTGAGTGTGTGTATGCATGCTCACATACTCACACATGGGCACACACAGATACACATGTGTGTGGGTATGTATATGTGTACAGGCATGTATATGTATACAGATATTAGAGGACAGATTGCTGGGGTATCATTCTTCAATGCCATCTATCTTTTTGTGACAGGGTCTTTCATCAGTCTGAGACTCACCAAGTAAGCTAGGCCAGCCAGCCAATGAGCCCAACTCTGGAATTACACACATGCAATGCCATGCCTGACTTTTTTTGTTTTAACTGTAGTTTATGAGAATTCAACTCAGGTCCCCTTGCAAGCACATTACCAACTGAGCTATCACCTCAGCTGCCATGAAAAAATTCTCAATATTCTGACAGAAGTCTGTCCCTTTTTCAAGCCAATTGTGAGCATAATAGGATATACTTGACATAAAAACATACAAACAAGTCATTCTCCATACTGAATTAGAAGTTTATTGGGCTCCTAATTCCCATGTCTGGAACATGAACATGGATTTACATGCATTGTCTCATGTTGGACTCACATGCATGTCTTCTTCAGTCAGCTGGGCCTCCATTCTGTCATCAGTAATTTATGGATAGCTCAATGTGAGTGAATAGCAAATACAGAATGATGCGTAAGCCGGAGCAATAAATCCTTCCCAATATCATTTACTTTCCCCCCCAAAAAAAAACATATTACAACTCTCTCTCTTGTAAAAAATAAATTTCAGAGCAAGGCATTTAATCGACCTCACTGAAAAAATAAAGATAATTCTATCATTTCAGAATTCAGCAATGAATGTCCAACTATGGCTAAAAGGTACACCCTGAGAATTAAATAATTTACTTGAACAAACCCATTGAGGTTTATAAAGCTGTGTTAACCTAATGTCAGGAAGGGACACAAGATATCTGTGCAAATGCCCCCGACTCATTTTGCAGTAAAGTTCTCCAGGGATGCGGTATTGTAAACATCCTCATTGTCTTCGACGCTTGAAGCATCTGTGGAGTCAGGATTGCTGACCATGATGCCAATGGAAGACAGACTGGTAATGAAGGCATGTACCTGCTGTGCATAAACATCCCTAATGTTAAAGTAAGGTAGCTCATGACACTTCTCCGGTGGCTCATCACCACACTGGTCCACATCCATGTCCTTCTGCTTCTGGTAATACTTGGAAAACTTGTTGAAGATGATGGTGATGGGAAGGGCTACCACCAAGATGCCACAGATAATGCATGTGCTCGCAATGATCTTCCCAGCTAAGGTGACTGGGTGGGTGTCTCCATAGCCCACAGTAGTCATACTGATAGTGGCCCACCACCAGCAGATGGGGATGCTGGTGAGACTGGAGGCGAGTTCATCTTTCTCCACAGAGTAGATGAGCACAGAGAAGATGGAGATACCCACAGAAAGAAAGAGGAGGAGTAGTCCCACTTCATGGTAACTGTGCCTCAGCGTGGCCCCGAGAGACCGAAGCCCTACAGAGTGCCGGGCAAGCTTCAGAATTCGGAAAATCCTCATGAGCCGAAGGATTTGGACCACCTTGCCCATATTCTCAATGTCCTCACTCTCTTCTTCCTTGGTATCCACAGCCAATGTGGCATAGAAGGGAATGATGGAGACAAAGTCAATGATGTTCAGAGGGTTTTTCCAGAACTTCTTTTGTGAGGGAGCAGCAACCAGCCGGATGGCCAGCTCGCCAGTGAACCATGCAATGCATGCGATCTCCACACCTTCCAGCACAGGGTCATCCACTTCTCCATCCTCATTCTGGAATTCTGACATGCTGTGCACGCACATGGCCACGATGGAGGCCAGCACCACACTCAAAGAGGAGATGGCGATGAGTTTGGCTGACAGGCAATAAGCTGGATTTTCCATTCGAATCCAGATTTTCTTTCTGAGCTGACCAAATCTCAGCTCATCAAACTTCTCCAGCTCTTTCTCAAACACAGAGGATTCTTCAAAGGAGGAATCTGTGCTCACATCATTGCTTTTCTGGTCCCAGTCCTTCTCATGATTCTCCTCCTTGCGCTCCTGGTATCGACTGCTGCAGCAGGAGTCAATGAAGAGCTCATTGATACCCCAGTACTCGATCTCCTGGCAAAAGGAGAATACACACAGTTCCTCCATGACATGCAGCTTCCCTGTGTAATAGAAGTTCAAGACATATCTGAACAGGGAGGGGTTCCGATCAAAATAGTACTCGTTATCTGCCACGCTGTAGTCATCACACAGCTCCAGAATGGCCTCTTCAGAGTGGCAGGTAAGCAGCTTCCCCAGTCTTGTGTGAGGGAACCGCAGGAGTGTACTCTGGCCCACAGACTGCTTAAAGCCCCCCACGTTCAAGTTGACAAGTTCCTCGTCTTGTCCAGGGTGATGGAAAAACTCACCAAACACCATGATGGATTGAGAAGGCGGAGTGCTGGCCGGGAAGGGAGACACAGAAGATCACGCTGAACCTGGAAAGAGTACAAGACAATGTTAGCGTGTGCCCGGTCCTGGCTCATTGGGCTTATTTTTAATATGCCCTTTCCAGAATGATGGACTGCACTGAAGGCAGAACAGGAGGAAATGCAATGTCAAGAAGAAAAGCAAAGAAAAATGCATTTCAAGGGGTTTTGTCCATTGGTGGGGGTCAAAAACTTGAGCTTAAAAATCTAATTTTAGAAAAGAAGAAAATCTACAATATAATTTCACGAACTCTAATTCCCATTTCTCTATGAAGCATTCAGATGTCATCTTCTGCTACACACACACACACACACACACACACACACACACACACACACACACACTAAAAACAGCGCACTCCTGATCACTTACTTACAGAATTTAAGCACGTCTGGTCTCAATCATTGTGCTCTTGACAAGTAGGTGGCTGTAGGGCTCATTGCCCAGTCCTGTCCATCGCACACTCAGCCATGCACCCAGAGAGAAAGCGCTTTCCTCTTCTCCACATTTGATCCATGGACACTGAGATCAGCTCTTAAGGTGACTGTGGGCTTCACTTTGTGCCCCACCATTGTGCTCTTTTAGAAGAACCCATTATTTATGTTTGGACACTGACACTCAAGAGTATATAATTACCTCCTTGTAATTAAGCACCTTATATCTTACAGATGTTATTACACCTCCCAGGATGAGGCTTCAGGATGATCCACATGGAAAGAAATTGGCTGGGAAGACCTTTTCAAGGTAACCACACTTTGTTTCCTGGCACAAATAGTCTCTTCCCCTACCCCTGCCCTCCTGGAAGCCTCCTACACAGAATCATCAGGGATTATCACTCTATCAATACTGACTGGGCTCATGGCCTGCTTTTAGTGCTGACATTAACCAGAGTATATCGGATCTGCTCCTCAGAAAATATGGGATTTGGGGAAGTAAAGATTTGTTTTTAGTTTTATGTTTATGTATGTGTGCTACATGTGCCCTTGGGAGCCAGAAGAGGGCATGGATCCCCTGGAGCTAGAATATCAGACAGTAGTGAGCTGTCATATATGAATGCTAAGAAGTGAATCCAGGTCCTCAACAAGAGCAATGTAGCTGACTAACAGAATGGGAAAGGGAACTCTCAGCAGAGGGCATCAGAGGTGGGCAGCAGGAGCACTGTGAAAGGGCTGGTACATCAGTCTGAAGCAACTGGATGTTACTGTGTTGGCGAGTCTATCATGAACTGAGTTCCCATGCAGGCATGATATTTCAACATGATGCTGTCATCTGCAAAGTCCATTCTTGAGAATCATATAACTGAGCTAAAGAGAAAAATCTATCTCAGTGCTGGTATTGGACCCATTTATAGCTGTCTTGAGCTGCATGAAGCCAGCAGACTACAGGTTGGACATGCGTACAAGTAAAATGTCTTGGCAAGTGTATTTATATCAATGGCTCAGAGGTTGAGAGGACTGGCTGCTCTTCCAGAGGACCTACGTTCAATTCCCAGCACCCACGTGGCAGCTCACAACAGACTGTAGCCCCGATTCCAGAGTATTTGGCACCTTCACAGTTATACATGCAGGCAAAACACCAACACACATAAAAATAAAGATATCCATGGCTTAGACTCATTCAGACTCAATCCTCCGTGCCTCAGTCCATGGCACTGCTCAAGGCCCTCACCATGCTCTTAGACTCCTTGGCCTCCAGAACCATGAGTGAAATTAACAGTTTTCTTTAAAATTTGAAAACCAATAATAAGGTATCAGTCCCACTGAGGAAATAATGAAAGACCTCTACAGGGAAAGATGGTGTCCAGGAGAAAGGGGTGCACAACATCAGGGTGAAGCAGGGGCTCAAAATGCATGTGATAGGGGGGCTTCTAAAGAGAAAGTGTCAAATTCAAGAGTTTACAAACTTGACAAGACTTGGCACTTGGTGCAAGAAAAGAGGAATGCACAGGCAGGATATAGAAGAATATGTTTTCTAAACTGTTTATGTTTGTGCACAGTAACCCCATCCAAGAATACAAAGGCAGGAGGGAATTGTTCTTCTATGCTCTGGCCTACAAAAGCTATCAGCCAAGAAAGAAAATTCCTGATCTGAAAGAGAAAGCTCCATGACAGGTCACAGCCTTAAAACACAGCCTCTGCCATCTACTCCAGGAGAAAGTCTACAGTCACAAAGAACACTCGGGTGTTTGCCGCCAAGACACCAATGCTTCATGGAGCCAGAGACCAGAGCATGGCTAATGTATCTTCAATGGATTTGCTGACCTCTTCCAAAAATTCAATTTGCCTCCCTCTGCTTTCTGCTTTTAATTTAGGGTTCTTCTTTGAAAGGCCTAAGTCAGAGCTGCTTCCTTGGTCCAAATATTTATGTAACGTCAGGTCTCAGACGGCCAGCGCGGGCTAATGGTACATAGAGTAGGAAACTGTTCCCAGGAGCTAGTTCAGCTAAGCTCATACTAAGACTTTAATGGACGCTGTCTTCTGGTGGATTATTTTTCATCTTGGCTGTCCTTGGCAATCCCCTAGTGATGGAATGTTTCACAACACTCCAGGCATATAAGGGTCTCACAATCAGGGACTGTATCCACCTCCCAATCTCTCCATAGGGGCCTTTCTAAAGAACAGATCTCCCATGATATCTGTATTCCCACCAAGTCCTTCTGCTTTGTCCTCCTGCACTTTCTTTAGTCCACACTGATGAAGGAGAAGTCATTATGAAGTCCCTCTATCTGCTCCACAGAGTCAAAGTGACGCATATCACAAAACCAAATATCTCGTTAGGGGGCTTTCAAAAAGAGAAAAAAGAGAGCACTGGTGGATCTGACCCAACCCTGAGGCTCAAAAGGCAAGTTGGAATGTGAGAACCAGGACTGGCTTCCTTGGTGCATCTGGTTCCCAGCAGCCCAGTGAGGGAGGGAAGGTGAAGTTTCTACCTGTATAAATTGCAGTAAGAGTGCCTATGTGCATACAGTCTTTTTTCAATTATGGAACATCCTTATGTTGTTTGTGTCTCATCTGGGGGTGGGCAGATAAGGAAACAAAGAATCTGAGTCAAGGAATGGAGGCAGAGGCCTAAACTGAGAGCTCAGTACTCTCCATGCTTCAGCATTCCTGCTCACACTTCAAGAATACATGGATACAGTGAGCTACTGTACATCATCACGTCCAGGGATATTGCATTCAGGCTAGACTTTATTATAATCTGCTCATTTTCTCTTTTCAGGAAACACGCAGGGAATCAAAGGTGTACTTCTGTATTACATGGCATGGCTCATGTTTGTGTACACAGGCATTTATATACACTTGGCTTTCCACGTCCATGAGTCCACACCAGAGGATTCTACCAACTACAAATCGATAATATTCATAGAAAACGGTATAAGATGGCTTAGTGGGTAAAAGCACTTGCTGCCAAGACTAACAATGTTATTTGAACCTTGGGACCCACATGGTAGAGAGTATAGACTCCCACAAAGAATGATGGCATGTTTGTGCCCACACACATACATATACAAAATAAGTAAATAAATAAGCTTTTTTTAATTTAGAAAAATGTGTGTACTACAATAATATGCATAATAAAATATTTTAACTTTAAGATCAACATAGATTGTATAAATATAAAAGATAAATTTAAATATATCAACTTGAACACATTTCCATTTTCTTTTCTTTTTTATTTAAACATTTATTTACTAATTCAAATTACATCTCCATCACAGCCTCCTCCCTCCACCCCTCCCAATCCTTCTCTCCCACCTTCTACTTCCTCTCCCATCTATCCTATTTCTCTGCTCTAGGGTGCCTCCACATATCAGCCCCCCTCAGGTCATCAGACACATGAGGGCTAAAAGCTTCCTCTTGCACTGGGGACCTACATGGCAGTTCCACTAGAGTGAAGTGTCCCACTAACAGGTAATAAAGATCATATTTCTGTTCCTTTGGGTCTGTTGATTGTAGGATAGTTATCCTGTACTATATGGCTAAAATCCAGTTATAAGTGAGTACATGCCATGTGAATCTTTCTGGGTCTGGGTTAGCTCACTCAGGATGAGCTTTTCAGAGTTCCATCCATTTCCATTTTCTTTACATCCATGCAGTAAATGTCACGAAATATGTTTAATCATGTAGGATTTGTGCTTTAAGCCCCACAAGTAACATCTGTCCTGGAACTCTTTTGTAGACCAGGCTTTCCTCGAACTCAGAGATCTGCCTGCCTCTGCCTCTGGAGTGCTGGGATTAGAGACCTGTGCCATTATGCCTGGCAACATCTTTTTTCTTAACCGTGTTAAGACAATGTCATCAAGAGGCTGGATTTCAAGACTCAGGAGATGGTTTAGCAGGTAAAGCACCTGCCTCAAAAACATGACTGTGTTCAGGTCCCAACAGCCATGAAAAAGTCAGGTGGGTATGGTAGCCTGTCTGTAACCCCAACTGCATGGGAAGCAGACACAGAGGATTGTTTCATATAGTCTGGCTAGTCAAACTATATGAAACAGTGACCTCGGGGTTCAGCCAGAGATCCTGACTCAATATATAAAGGTGAAGCTCCATAGAGAAAAGACACTTGGGATCAGCCTTGGGTCTCTATGCACGCATGAGTGCACATGCACCTACATGCATGTACCACACACATGAGCATGCATACACACATGCACAAACATACACACACACACCTACAAATACATGAAAAAGAAAGAAGGGAGTAAGGGAGAAAAAAGAGAAGGAGGGAGAAAAGAAAAAGAAAGGAAAGAAGCAAGCAAGCAGCTGGGCATTTGGTTTGGTTTGATTTGGTTTGGTCTGATTTGGTTTGATTTTAGAGACAGGGTCTCCCTATGTAATCTTGACTGGCCTAAACTTGCTGTGTACAGCAAGCTAGCCTTTAACTCATAGAGATTCACCTGCCTCTGCCTCCTCACAGCTGAGATTAAAGGTCTTGACAGGGAGGTAAATTTTAGGACCCCCACCAGCCACCAGAGGCCCAAGAGCCACTAAGATGAACTAGTGTGTGGTGGAGAGATGGGATTACAAAAGAAGCAGAACCATGTGTTCACAGTGAAGTGAAGCAGAACTAGAAATGTGAGGGTGGTGAGGAACAGCCTGATGTGAGTATCCTGTACTGCCACCTGAGTCCATGGTGATATCCCAGACCCAGATCATGCTGCCACCAAGGACTGTGTCTGGGTCCATAGCTCTGCAGCAACAGAGGTCTGTGTTGATGTCTTTGGCCCATGTTACCACAAAAGGCCATGCTGATATCCCTGATCAGGGCTGCCATCTGGGGCCATCCAGAGGGCTGCACAGGGCTGACCCCACCCCATTGAAGGCTACAGCACTTTGGAAAGCAGGTCCACACCATACCTGAGCAGCACAGCCCCACCCTTCACCACCTGTTGCAGGCAGGGAAGCATGCCCACCCCTCACCTAGGCAAGGCTGACCCCAACCCCAGGGTATGAGAGCAGGAGAGCTGGCCACACCTAGTGGAACAGGTGGTGCTGGTGGCTCCAGTATAGGAGAGCTGGTGGGCTGACTAACTCAGCTACCACCCAGGGCCAGATCTAGAGCTTTGAGTTGGCCCACAACAACATCTACCCTATCTATGAATTGCTGGAACATAGGAAGGGGAGAGTCTGGCAGAACCAAAGCTGCAGGATCTCCATGACACAAGGCAACAATATATCAGAGAGGAGTCCCAGTGAGGATCCAGTATTGATAGTGTGAAAGCCAGAGGTCTTGAACCACAACAATAACTCACTGCAATGAACATTTGCAAGTAAAACTGTTTGGGTAAAATGGTATACTGTGTGACACACCATGATACAACACAACTTCTATGGCAAGATTTTTGTTTTGTTTAGTTCTGTTTTGTTTTTATTTTCTTTTAGGAAAGTATTTGCAAGGGCAGAGGGCAGATATGGATGCAGGGAGATGAATGGGACTGCAGTGCATGAGATGAAATTGAGAAAGAATCAATAAAAAGGTAAAAGAGAAAGAAAAGGAGAAAAGAAGGTAAACTTTATCAGTTAAGAACATATATTTCATTTAATTAATGTTTTAATATTTATTTATTACTTCAGGTTACATCTCCATCACATGTCCTCTTTCCACCCCTCCCAGTCCCGCCCTCCCACCCTCTACCCCCTATCCCTTCCATCCCAATCCTCTGGAGTGGAGTGTCCCTACATTATGGTCCCCCACCCCAATTCAGCAGTCATATGAGGACCAAGACTCTCCTCATACACTGGGGGCCTACAAGGCAGTACCAATAGGGCAAAGTGTCTCATTGACAGGAAAACAAAGTCTATGTTCCTGTTCCTTTTGGTGCATTGGTTGTAGTATAGTTATTCTGTACTATATGGCTAAAATCATATGCATCCTTCTGAGTCTGGGTTAGCTCACTCAGGATGAGCTTCTCTAGTTCCATCCATTTGGCTGCAAATTGCATGATTTCATTGTTTCTGACAGCTGAGTAGTATTCCATTGTTTAGATGTACCGGGCGGTGGTGGCACACGCCTTTAATCCCAGCACTTGGGAGGCAGAGGCAGGCGGATCTCTGTGAGTTCGAGGCCAGTCTAGTCTACAAAGTGAGTCTAGGACAGCCAGAGCTGTAATACAGAGAAACCCTGTCTCGAAAAACCCAAAAAAAAAAAAAATCGTACCACAGTTTTTTTTTAATCCATTCTTCAGTTGAGGGACATCTGGGTTGTTTTCAGTTTCTAGCTATTACAAATAAGGCTACTATGAACATAGATGAGGAAATTTCCTTGTGATTCAGTGAAGAGTCATTTGAATGTATACCCAGAAGTGCTATGGCTGGGTCCCGAGGCAGAGCTATTCCAAGTTTTCTAAGATATCACCAGACTGACCTCCACAGTGGTTGTACAAGCCTGCACACCC
>CAJQZJ010033226.1:2017866-2029071 GCA_907164525.1 Lophiomys imhausi | reverse complement strand
TGACAAATGTCTAGCTCACCCATAGCATTTATCCTTCCTCTCTACAGCTATAATCTCTAGCCTCTTTTGATAACTACTGGTCCTTGTCTGGTAAAAGACACTGATTTTGATCTGAAAGAATTAATAAAAGCTATTGCCATTCTTGAAAAAAATAATAGCAGAAAGATCTAGGTCAGGCATGGCAAAATTCAGTGGCTCCAATGGTCAAATAATAAAGTCAAGTAAATAAAGGGATGGTCAGGGACTGTAATGTGTTCTTCACAGTTCAAAAGGAAGAGACTACAGAGGACCTCAAGTGCTTTGGGTATTAAAAGATAGACTTATCAGTGTTCATGGAAGAACAAACCTGTGATTTGTACATAGGATATCTTAGCTGACCCACCTGACTTTACACATTATATGACACCACTGAAATATGCTTCTGGGTGCATTGTGACCTGAGCCAGTCTCCTGACAATTCCAGTTCTGGGGCATCCATGTTAAGAAAGACATAAAAGGACTCCTTCAATTCTGAACTGTAAATGTTAAAAATTTTTAAAAAAGTAAAGAGTAGGGAACAGAATGGACACCACATACAACCTGCTTTTTTTTTCCTGGTTTAAGATGCTGAGACAGGACCTCATATAGCCCAGACTGGCCTTTGACTCACTAAGCACACAGGGATAACTGAACTTCTAATCTCCTAGCCTCTGCTCTCAAGTGCTGGGAGTACAGGAGTGTGTCGCCACATCTGACTTTTCTGCTGTGCTGGGGATCAAACCCAGGGCTTCATGCATGACAGGCAAACATCCTAAATGTAGCTCCAGCCCCAACCCAGAACTTCCTAAAACTGGCTTGTGGTATGACACAACTCTCCTCTAACCCTTCCAGACCTTTACTGTTTTTGTTTCAACTACCTATCAGATTTGACAATCAGAAGAATTTCCCCGAAAATCACCATCTGTGTCTTTCCTCTTTATCACTATACTGTAAAAACTTTCCTCTTCCTCTGACAAAAATGACCATCATAGAAAATGACACAGAAGGACAGCTCTTACCCTCGTGGTGGCGATGTCACACACTCTGCCCTCATCCTGCACTGTGGAACGTCCATTGTCATCCACAGAGCTCCTCCCTTCTTCCCTTGCTGGAGTATGGGATGCACACCAGCATTTAGTGCTTCAGAGAAGAGAAGAATGCAGTCCTCTGGTTGTACGAGTCAAAGCAGATGCTGTGAAGTCAAGTTCACCTGCAGAGGAAAGCATCAACCCAGTTGTCACTCCAAGATGGAAACAAAACCAATATGGTCTATCACCATCTCAATGCTCTGGGCATTTTTTATTGACACAATCATGGAACTTTCATGGAAGAACTGGACTTTTCACCCTATGGAACCATTGCTCCACCTCAATTCAGCAGAACATTTGGATTATCTGCCACAGACCATGAAACATCTGTGCACTGATGTTTAAACTAATAAACTGAGCACTGGAGTTAGGGCTTCACTCACTCTCCCCATATCTGCTCATAAGAGAGTTATTTGCCTAGCCAATCCATTGGGGATATGCTTGTAAACTTCTAAGTGAATATATTTAATCCATTTCAGAGGCAAATTTATAGGGGTTACTGCTCTAATAGAATTAATTCCACTGCTACAATTTGAAATCAATAGATTTCTAAGGCTGGCCAAATTCAATTCCTTTTTATTTGCACATTGCTATATGCCACAGATCAGAGATGATTTCAAGCCCTAATGTAAAGTCCCCCACAAACATGTTCATGCATGGGCTGGATGAGAGGTAAGTTTATGTCAAAGCAAAAAGGTACCACTGCCTTTCTCCTCCTCCTCTCCTCTCCCCTCTCCCTGAATAAGTTAAAGAAAGAAAAAAAAAATCCTGACCAGGTAAGCCTTGCCTCATATTGATGTATTCCCATAGGTGTATGCTGGCATCCAAGCATCTATCCATTGATGTTTTTCATGTTTTCCAATCAGCACCCAGTCCAAAATGAGGAGGGGGTAGTCATGGTCATGGAGAAGAGGAAACTATTGATGTTGAGTCGTAGATAGGCAAAAAGTGCTTGTAGCTACATCAGTCATTAAACAGACACTCTGTGTGGTTGAGACCCTGGGATGTCATGTGGTACACTGCAGTTACTTCAACACCCCAAGAGTTCACAGGTACTAACCCAAGCAAACATATGAAAACAGACATGTCTGAACAATATCCTGGGAGTGGTGCAGGCAAAGCCCAGGAGGAACATAGTTTACAAGTTGGTCCCAAAAGGGACAGAGCACACTCTGACACTCCACGGGAGTAAATTTCCACTTTTAACAGATCTGCATCATGGGAGTGATCCAGAACTGAAAAGCAGCTCCATCCAAACTGAACTTGCCAAGTGGAACTCTTGGCATAAAGGCAGAGAAATTTCTTTATAAGGATGAATAACTGGATTTCAGATGCTAAAGGCTCCTGTGTCCTCTGTCCCCTTGCCCGCCTTTCCTTCCTCTCCCTCTTGCCCTTCACTGCCTCCCAGCAGCACCCTACATATTTGCCTCCCAAGCAAAGGCAAAAATGCTACTGTGCCTAGTATTTCCTCTCAGATACCTTTCAAACTCCAGCATAGTTTAAGAGAAAGTAAAGGGTAACCTGGCTAGGAGATAATTAATTAACCCCGAGCAGCTTTGGTATCACTGAATTCATTACCAAAAGAAGGAAAGAAGGAGTACTGGGGCTCTTGGCTAGAAGGTCATTCCTTGGGCTCAGCACAGAGTGGTCAGGACTGACCCAGGGACACAGCGAGGTTCACCAGGTGTATCCTTTCCACAGAAACTTGTACCTCCCTGTACAGGGAGGCCTTCAGTCCATGTGTCATTAATAAATGACATCTCAAACAGCTTCCTCCCTGCCACCTAAACTCAGAATTTGTGTGCCTTATTAGATGTTCTATCGCCTTGATCACTATTAAGTGATAAGAATGAGGGAGATGGCTCAGATGGGAAAGCACTTGCATCAAAACCTTGAGGACCTGAGTTTGATCCCTAGGGACCATGTGAAAATGCTGAGTGTGGTGTCATTCCATTCTTTTTTGCCTTTTTTAAATCTTTTTTTGAGACATGATTTCTCTGTGTATTCGTGGCTGTCCTGGACTCACTTTGTAGACCAGACTGGCCTTGAACTCACAGAGATCTGCCTACCTCTCCCTTCTGAGTGCTGGGATTAAAGGTGCCACCACACCCAGAAGTGTGTCACTCCTTTCTAATTCCAGCAGACTGAGATAGGAAGATCCCAGGACACCAATGGCAAACCAGTCAAGCCTAATTAGCAAGCTCCTAACCCTTGAATTTTCAAAACAAGTGTAATACCGGTCAATAGTAGTTATGAATTTATACCAATTCATACCTCTCTATGATCATTTGTATTTAAATGAACTCAACAAAAAATGATAGCTTGCCAGGCGTGGTGGTTTATGCCTTTAATCACAGCACTGGTGAGCCAGAGGCTGTCAGATCTCTGTGAGTTCAAGGTCAGCCTGGTCTACAGAGTGAGTTCAAGGATATCCAGGACTACACAGAGAAACCATGTCTTGAAAAAAAAATGATAGTATTTTCTGAGTCCCCCACACCATCCTAGGCACATTTGCCTAAATTTTACAAACCACTCCTCAACCTCCAACCAGTGCATATGACAGGTATTATTCTCATTTAAGAGGTGGGACATCCGTACTCAGATATGCTATCTGCCCACAGTTCTATGACTAAGAAGTTCCAGAATAAGGCTCAAAATGGTCTGTCTTACCTCACTTACTATGGGAATCAAGTTTCCTCTAGTCATCATTAGAAAAGGTTGAGGACGCATTGATGGAAGTACACAAAACATAACCCAGAGCAGCAGACTTAGGGGAAGCATGCACGGACATCCAAATTGTTCTTCTCCTTCCTACTTAACAACAGCACCCAATGCTTGTTTCTATATGTGCCTACCAATGTGATCAGGGTTGATCTGTGCAAAGGGATCGGCAATAGTGGTTTAGCACTGAAAAGGTTTCTGATTTTGTGATTTAGCCCAATCCTGGCCAAAAACAAAAAAAAGAAAAGAAAAAGAAAAAAGAAAAATCAAGCTCCCTCAAGGGCTGCTTCCTTCTGCAGAATTCCTCTTCATGGTAATTGAATTATCTTTGCCATGTCCTTCAGCTTGGCTATATTTTCTGGTGAGTTCACTACAGCACTCAAAAACGTACACAATGACCACCTCCAATATTGAGATGGAAAGGTGAAGAATAAGAGGAATAGTAGACTCTTCTATCATCCAGACACCTGGGAAAAGGAAATGGATTGCAAACAGTACACAGGAGTGGCCACAGCTGCCTTAGACCCTCACCACAGGTATGAATTGACCTCTAAAAACTGTAAAATTGTGCCTGGGTAAATCAAAGAAAATACACTTTGTGGCATTGCAGGCCTGACCAATGTCCTCTGTGCCCACACATAAATCTGTATGTCCCCATCATTGATTGTGGTGCCACATTCTTCTGAAGTGTATCACATCAGCATACCAGCACCACCCACTAGACTGGCAAAGCCACCATATAGGTCCCACTATCAATCTCCATATTAATTATCCCTATCATACAGTCAGGCTTCACACACTTTGTTCAAACCAATTCCTCTCTCCCAAGCCAACAAAATTAAAGGGTAAATTAGAGGAAAAAGAAATCAATACAGATAATGAAAGGCAGTTGGTCAAAGACAGAAGCAGGGGAGGAAACTGGGAAGGAAAAAATGATTGTCAGGACCTATCCCAGCACCAGCCAAATGAAACTATCTTATCCTGGAGAGTCAGCGTACTCTGCCCCAGTGGTGGAGCACCTCATGACCAGAGTCAAACGTCAAACCCTCAGGGCTCCTGTATTCTTAAGCACCCCCCCCTCCAAAACCTCCTTTGCGCTGGCTCCAGGCTCCAAGAGGCCCTTCCTGCTGACTAGGGACCCATGTGCCTTACCACCAGGTAGTACATGAACTATGCAGTCAATATATGCCCTACCCTTGTGATTTATCCATGTGTAGAGCTTAGAAAAGTGGAAAGAGCTTACTTACAGTTTCCTGTGAGTTTTGATGTAAGTTAGTGTCCTAATGAGGGCCCTTGTTGCTGTGATGAAACACCATGACCATGAGCAACTTAGAGAGGAAAGGGCTTGACTTACACTTCCACATCATAGTCCATCACTGAAGGAAGTCAGGACATGAACTCAAACTGGGCAGGAACTTAGAGCCAGGGACTGGTACAGAGGCCATGGAGGGGTGCTGCTTACTGACTTGCTCATCTTGCTTACTCAGCCTGATTTTTATAGACCCCAGGACCACTAGCCCAAAGATGTGGCCTCATCCACAATGGACTGGGCCCTCCCCCACCAATCACTAATGAAGAAAATGCCTTGCAGCTGGATCTTATGGAGGTATGTTCTCAATTGAGGTTCCCTCCTCTCAAATGACTCTAGCTTACGTCAAGTTGACATAAAACCAGCCAGTAGAGTTTGATCAATTTTTTATGCCATAAAATGAATTTCTAAAGTTACACAGTTGGCCTTGATCTCTGATAAGGACCCTGGGAAATGGCACTTATAAGAAGACCTCTCATCCAGACAACTTCCCTGGAGACATCTTGACCTTACAAACTTCCACAGTAGATTTCTCCACCCTGGCACCATGGCTACTAAAGGGCAGGATAATTGTTTCTTGTGGAAGTACCTCACAGATTTAGCAGTATTGATAGCTGCCCACACACACTAAATAACAAGATTATGACAATCAAAAATCTCTCCACAGTCAGCACGATATCTCAGCAGCTAAAGACGCTTGAGTTCAACCTCTGGGAACCATACAAGGAGAGAACCAGTTCCCACAAGTTGTCCTCTGACCACCACAAGCATTCCATGGATAAGCCATGGACACACAGATACACAGACACACACACACACACACACACCAATAAGACATTCTTTTAAATGTCTCCAGATCCTGACAAATGTTCTACTTGAGAAATAAAATGATCTCCTGTTAAGACAAGGGTTCAATAAATGAAGTGAAAGTTCAGAACCCTGTTTGCAACCAGGCATTCAGTAATGCTTCCCTCTGAACAGAACCCAGGGATTGTCCTCCAATACTTATTCCTTTAGGATTATTCATGGCATTTCATGCCATCATATCAGTCAACAAACCCTTAAAAATAAGAAAAGATAAAAGCAACTTTAGGGCCTGGGAAGATGATGTAGCAGGTAAAGTACTTGCCACATAAGTATGAGGACCTGAGTTTGAATGCCAAGCAGTCACATAAAAACCAGTAGTAAATGACATATAACTATAAGCCCAGCCATCAGGAGAAGAGTCCTGGAGGTCACAGCCCAGCCAGCCTAGCCACATAGGTCAACTCCATATTCATTGAGGGGCCCAATCTCAAAAAATAAGGTGGATAATGGTTAAGGAAAGAATCGAACATTGACTTCTACCTCTACCATGTATTCATATATGTGCACATGCACCCACACACACAAACATGTATATGAGTGCACACACACATGAACTTGCATATAACGCACATACACATGCACAAAGCAAGTCTAACCTGTTAGCTTTCAAAGTATGTTTCATGTGGTTTGAATATAATGATAGCAGCATTTCTCTGTGACAGTCTGCCTTGTGTTTCCTAGGATGACATACCATGCATGCGTATTCATATGACTTCAAATATATAGCCTGTTTCCTACAATAATACTCTTCCTGCTGAATATACCCACTCTTGGCCAAAGTTCTTACCTTGTAGAAACTCAATGAATGTCATGAAGGGAAAAAAAATTCAAATGTGTAACAGTTTTGTGGCCTTGCCCCTACTCATCAATCACACACAAATTTCTAAAAAACCTGAGGGTAATAAAATTATAGGAATAATAATGGAAGATGAAATTCTATCCTGCTTGTGTCTTGCTTAACTAATGAGAATTTTCATCCAGTATTTTGCTCTAATAATATTAAAATATCACAATCAGGCTTCCATAATTGGATTTACTGTGCTACAAGAGTTATACTGATGTTTAAATGCCATAATCCAAAGCCATCGTAAGAATACACCTTCCAGTCAATTCTCATAGTGGATTGCCACCAGTATCCCTGAGCTACATTTTTCTTCCAAATTACCAAAGCTCAACAAGTACCTTAATACGAAAAATCCTTGAATTCACATGATTTTTTTTTATTTCAATTGTCCCCATGAGGAAAATGAAAGTTTCTCAGGTTCTAATATATTCAAGGATTGAAAACAAATTTATAGAGGCTCCAGTTTTTGATGAGAAGCCCAGTCAGTGCTTTCTAAAGTGAAGTCTCTAAATTATACTTGAGAGATCAGTGTAAGTTCTGTTTCTCTCTTGAGTATCTGAAAGGAGTGGATGTAGAAGCATCCCCACCGATCCCTAAGGCCTGGGACATGCGTAACTAAACACCACCTTCCTCTCCTCCCATTCTGCGTATCCAGACAACCTCCCCTGTGGGATAAGAGAGCAGCAGGCATGCAGCTGAGTCACCTCCCCAAGACAATCTATGACACAAAAACAGAGACAACCAGACCAGAAGCTGCCTGGGGAGGTATGGCACACATAGATAAGAGCATCACACAGCCCCTGACCCCAGTCAATCACTCCTCAGTATTAGCAGGGCTCTCAAGTCACTCTGTGTGGTCCGTGTGATTGTCACCCTTCCACTGGCCCCAGGAAGGAACTATCCTAGCTTGATGTAATCAAACTTTGCCCAGGGTAGCCAAAAGAAAAGGTTCCCACTGCAGGCAGGAAAGTAAATTAGCTCAATTGCAGGCCTGAGATCTTGCACAGCCTAATCCTAGCCTTATCTCTCTCCCTTTCCGTGATATGAATGACAACCCACAGTGATGAAGAGAGGAATGAAAAGCCAGCAGCTTTGCAGGGTAAGGGGAAGAGTTAACACAAAGGGAATAGCAGAGTGTGAACTGGTAATGGGAGAGCTTTTCCTGAGGACATAGCAGCCAGAAGTCTCACCCTTCACATTTCCAATGGTATCCCAAGGAAATAAATCACAAAAGTGTTAAAGATGCATTGAGGAAGATGTCTAATGCATCCTTAGTTACTCATAAGTTTATGCCAAAAGTCACCTAAATGTCCATCAATGCGGAGACCCTATATACTCCGGAGAAAGCCATGGAGGAGAATCCTCTGCACCTGTTAAACTCACTTGGAGAAGTGTAGTAATCTCTGGTATCTGGTGGGCCCTGCTCTATGGTCTTCTATGACTGGGCTCATTTATCACGTCCCTGTCTTGGTTTTGAGTTTTAGTTTCTCTGTTTCCTGAAACAAGATCTCAGTGTTTAACTCTGGCTGGTCTTCAGTCCACTATGAATTCTGTCTGGCCTTGAACTCATGATGTTCCTACCTCAGCCTCCCAAATACTGGCATTATAGGTATGTATGTAACAAGACACACAGCCTGCAAGTAATGGGGTTTTTGTATTCATTTTACAAACGAGAAGACCAGTGAACAAAGAAGTTACTAACTCTCTGGAGTCAATGATTACTTTTAAAAAAGAATAAAATAAAGAAGTCTTGTGCAGACCAAGGCTGCCTCAAGCTCACTGTGTCACTTCTAACCTCTCAGTCCCCTGGCCTGCACTAGAGTGCTGATGTTATGGGCATGCACCACCACAGTGGGCTTATCGAATACTTGGGATTAAATCCAGGGTCTGTGTTTGCTGCAGAAGCACTTTACCAACTGAGCTACAAACCCAGGCCAAGAGTCAACGATTATGCCATGATGGCACCATGCTTTCAACTCAAGCACTTCTCGAAAGTCATTCTCCTTACCACCAAGAAAATAGGCCTAGCCGGGAAAGGTGAGACAACTATGATACACCGTTGTGGCATGGTCCTACTTTGCAAAATATGCCTGAGTTCATTATAGAATGAAAAAAAAAGCTGTAAAAACATACACCAAAATGATGTGTGCCTTGTTTTCTGGATGATAGGATTTGGCGTATCGCTGTTGACTTTGCATTTGTCAATGTTGTGTAAATTTCTTGAACTGTGCTTTCTTATAAAATACTTAGGAAACAGTTACATCAGCATGGAAATATAAAAATTCACAAGCAGCCTGGGTCAGTAGTTGAGCAGGAATGAAGAGAGACAGACACAAGGGAGATATCTACCATGAGCGGTACTTACAGACTTGCCAGTGGTAGAATCTTCAGCTGGGGTTGCCCTTGTGTCCTGAGTAGAATCATGAGATGCCTTAATTCATTGGATGGAAGCTGCTTTACCCCAAGGGCTACCTGAGAAGACAGAGAGGAAATACGCAATGTGGTGCTTGCCCTCGGAGCTTATAGGAGTATATGACAAAGCAAACAGGTAAATAAGAAACTGCAAAGAAGAGGAGTGCCTGGCCAGCTCAGAAGAGGGATAGTCCCTGCAGTAGGAGAGATGTTTGTGGGTAGGAGCACTGGAGCCAAACCTTGGGGTACAGCAGTTGTGATCAGGCAAAGGACAGCAGTTCCAAATGGAGGAAGCTTGTGCCAAATAAAGGAACAGGAAAGCTTCTGGTGACTACCAAGAAGTAGAGTTCAGCCAAGATGGAGTCTAAGAACTCAAGACACTGACACATTCTTTCCTCTTAGAATCTCCAAAGAACCCCACCTGTGTAGGTCACCCCTTTCCAGAGCTAGGATGAAGGATTCCCCAGGGAGAGGGCACTGGGTTACCTGTAGCCAGAATCCCCTGAAACATACTCCATACCTCCAGAAATTTCTCTCAATGAACCAGTCAGACATGGTAAAAGTGTCCAGGTATTAGTGCTGTTCCTTGGATGCCGAGGATAAAAGCTGCCCTTGGGCACCTCAGTCCACCGGAGTTCCTGGGATCTAAGATGGTCAATAGTGAATTCTAGGAGAGCCATGAAAAATGCAATCGAGAACAGAAACATTAACAAGTTTCAGTAATTGTCCCTTTTCATATTCCCCTCTCTCTCCACAAAAGGCAGCATAGGGGCTGCAGAAGAATCTTAGAAGGGATATCTCTTGACTTAAACTAACTCCAATTGAAACTGAATGATTCCTTCCATTAAAACAGGCTTGAGGTAGTATTAACAATGTGACACCTGCAACAAAAGAAGGTCTGGATAATCCCCAGCCCCAGTAAGAGTTGCTGAGGTGCAAAAATACCACTTAGACTTACAGTTACTTTGAATTCACAGTGATTACATACCTACTCCTAAGTCTTCTTTAGTGATTTAATAAAGGAACACATATATTGCTCAATCACAAATTGGTTTTAGTATTTTGATAAATGCATTTCAGTACTGTAGGAGCCCATTACATCCTGTGGCTTTTCTGTTTTGCATTCTATTCTGACCAGAGAAGTAGGATAGGTGGGAGAAGAGGGAGAGGGGGTGGAAGAGGGTGGAAGGGTGGGACCACCTCTGGTGAGGTAGAGGGGAAGGGACTGTGATGGAGATGTAACTTGAAGTAATAAATGGAACATTAAAAAAAAAAAAACACTATTCTGACTGTGGGTATAGGGGCTGTCTCTAACTCTTCCCTACCTGTGGGACCCTTTTCCTTCTACTGGGTTATCTTGTACAGCCCTAATGTGATTATATGTGCCTGGTCTTATTGAAGTTTGTTATGCTACAATGTTATGTTATATGTTTAGTTGATGTCTCTGGGAGGTCTGCTCCTCCCTGAGGTGATAGAGGGGATCTGGCAGGGGAGGGGAGGAGGCTGAGAGAAGGGGAAATTGCAGTCACAATATATGAGGGACAAATTAAAAAAAAAAATACTGTTCTGAAAAATGGCCCATTGCTTCTCTGATAGCCACAAGCCTCTGCCCCCCCCCCAAAAAAAGAGGTTGTGAATTCCTCGACTCCGATTAGTAAGTCACATCTTTTTGCTATTGTGTCATCTTCCAGTGGCCTCCATCTTAGACTCAGTCCAAGTTCCCTCTGGTGTTCTCTTTGTTTGCTTTTAGCCCCTCAAGTTCTTACCAATGAAGCTCTTCCTGATCATCCTTATTCCCACCAGTGAGGTGTATACCTGCCTCAGGGCCTTGGCACTAGCTGATCTTTTACCAGAATTCTATAGTCTTGGGTACAATCCAGGCTTGCTTCCTTACTTCCTTCATGTCATCAGTCCAATGATGTGACCTTGATGAGACCTTCTCAAGC
>CAJQZJ010033226.1:1967040-2011683 GCA_907164525.1 Lophiomys imhausi | reverse complement strand
GTGTGTGTGTGTGTGTGTGTGTGTGTGTGTGTGTGTGTGTGTGTGTGATTTCAGACATCAAGGAACAGAGGCCCCTCTCCAATGCCTCTCGTGAAAATCACACCAGTAGATAAGCAAATGATGTCATCGTGTTCTCACTACTGCCCATACACTCTTGGCACGTGGCCACAGGACTTTCCCATATCCTATATATACCTTAAAAAGCAGGCCAGCAACATCATGGAAGGGCCCAAACTCAATAGACAGTAAGCAAGAACACTGCTTCCTGCTTATCTGGCCTCAGCATCCACCAGACTACTTCATGCCTCCCTGTTGCAGCCCCAATAGACCATTTATCATCCCCAGCCACACCAGGAATTCTCCCATTGGTTCCTAATTGTTGAACCAACTCCCTCTAATGGGCATCTTCTTTCTAGGTAAAGTTCTGTCTTTAGGGAATCGGCTGAAGGGGCTGGAGAAGTGCCTCAACTTAAAAAAAAGAAAAAGCACCAGCTGCTCTTCCAGAGGACCTGAGTTTGATTCCCAGCACCCACAAAGTAGCTCACAGCCATTATTAACACCCACATAAACAGCTGAGCATGACAGCAAGCACCTGTAATGACAGCCCTGGGGAGGTAAGCACAAGAGAATCCATGGAGCTCATAAGCTAGCTCGTGTAGTAGAACCAGTGAGTGCCGGGTTCGGTGAGAGACCCTGGCTCAAAATAAAAGGTGGAACATAACTAAGGAAGACACCTGTCTTCAATCTCTGGGTCCACACACATACATCCCAACACACTTGCACACACACACTCACACAAAGTGTAGAAGAGTAAAAAAGGCTGCCAGGGAAGTGGCTTTCACACCAAACCACCTTCCTGGGGCTACAGCAAGTGTGTTAAGAAGTCATAATTGGCTGGGCATGGTGATGCATGCATTTAATCCTAGCACTTGGGAGGCAGAGGCAGGCAAATCTTTGTGAATTCAAGGCTAGCCTGGTCTACAGAGTGAGTCCCAGGATAGCCAGGGCTACACAGAGAAATCCTGTCTCGAAAAACCAAAAATAAAAAATAAAAAACCAAACAAAAAAAAAAGGAAAATGAAAGAAAAGAAGACATAATTAAGCTCAGTTCACTTTCTGCTGCTATCAAAACACCTGAGACTGAGTAATTTATAAATATGGAGGTTTCTTTAGCTCATAATTCTGAGTCTAGGAAGTCCAAGAGCATTATGCAACATCCAGTGAAGACCTTCTGAGTGCATGTTAACCCAGCAAGAGCCACACATAATGAGCCAGAGTAAGTGTGTGAAGCCATGGCTCTCTCCTTACAAACCCACCAATGACGTCACAGGGGTTCCATCCACATAACTTCATCTAATCCTAATGACTTTCCAAAGACCCCCACATCTACAAATACCCCCACATGTGAATTTCAGTCAGATTTACCATGCTCTTAATTTCATCACAATTACAATTTCAAGATGTGACTTTTGAGAATCATATGCAAGTCATCATATAAGTTCTTGTTTCTCTGTACCCAGGCTGAGCCCTGACATGTTATGGCATTTCCAGAGAGTTTCAGAAAAAATGTTTATTTCTGCTAAATGAAAACAGAGTGCATTTGCCAAACCATAAATCCTCAGTATATTTACAACGAAATTCCCAGAGGGCCAAGTGTCTTTTGTTGTAACATGTTGCCACAGTGACCACTTTCTGTTCAGTGAAAAACAAGTTTTACTTAACTTCCTAAAGTATGTAATAAATACATACTATGACTTGTGTAGGATCCACACCATTATCTGAAAAGAAAAGGGGGGGAATGTGTTTATGTCTCAAAACATCCACATCCAGGTGTTGGAAGCCATCCTGGAATGATGTTTTTTAATGCTTTACCCGGTCTGCTATGACTAACTCTACACTTCATGAATATGAAAAATATATAAAATAATGAGACCCCCCAGGCAATGTAAGATTAAAAATGCTTTTAATTTGACTTATTAAAATTAACTCCCATACCTCTTTTCCAACTCATTTCCTACATGTATCTTACCTCTCTCTGAGTCTCCCAATTCTTGATATGGGGAAGGACAAGACAAAAGAGAGCTAGAAGGCAAAAACAAATCTAAAGAGCACTGTGTTCACCAGCCAGCAGGGACATGGGTTAAACCAAAGGGCTAAATCACAGAAGCCAGCTTTACCCAGTATCTTTGGGAAGGTGCCCACTTCCCTCCCATTCCACCATTTCAAGAAAATCTTCACCACACAGGAAACAGGAATGCATACTGAAAAACACAAAACCCCAGGTGCCCCAGAGTAAAATGTAGCTGCTTTCTTAACCTGATTTGCACAAAGGTTGACACTTCCTACTTAAAGTAAGTAGGGAAATTCACAACCACTCCATACTCTCCCATGTGAGTAATTCCTAAAGAAGTTCCTGAAGACAGGACAGTAAAAGTAATGTTTATGAAATAAATTTGGATAAAATAGTGCAGTCCTCTCTGAGGTTGTCTATGTGTTTGTCAAATCAGCTAAGCAGTCAGTACCATGAGTACTGATGTCTCCTTAAAGACCTGAATTTGTGTGCATGGGTCCACAGCATGAATATATGACCCTCTTATGGTGGTTTCAATGAGAACTGTCCCCCATAAGCTCAGGTATTTGGATACTTGGTAAACAGTTGGTGGCACTGTGGAGAGGTGGTACAGCCTTGTTAAAGGAAGTACATTAACAGGGGTGGGCTTTAAGATTTCATAGTCTCATCCCATTCCAATTCACTCTCTGCGTCACATTTACGGTTGAAAGTGGGATCTGTTAGGTTCATGCTTCCTCAGCTTAATAGAGATAGATAGATTGGTAGATATATGCTAGATAGATATCAGATTGATGGATGGATGGATGGATGGATGGACGCTAGGTAGATGCCAGAAGATGATGGTTCCCCCATTCTTATGGATTCCCCCTAATGAATCATAAAACAAATAGACTCTTCCTTCTGTAAGCTGCTCTTATTCATGGTATTATATCACAGGAGAAAAAAGTGCAACTGATGTTTTGTCTTATTTCCTCTTTTCTACACCACATAGTACCCAAGTCCCTGCATAAAGGACCATTTGCTGATCAGTCTGAAGCTGGGCTCCATGATCTAATGCCTTCATGAAAATAGATTTTGAGATGTTCCCACCAAGGGACAGACAAAGGCTAAAAACATGCTCCAGAGTTCTTAATTCTGTTGATAAAAATGACTGGTAAAAAGCAACAGCTCCATTAACATTTAGGGCCATTACCACTGTGCATTCCGGGTTGCATCCCACATGAAAGGTACTAGCTTTCATACAATGAGGCAACACATGTAATACCTTACAGAACACAAATCTAAAACAGCTGGGGAAAACTCAGTGTTCATCATCAAAAAGACCCAGCACACTGACATTCACTCTTAAGTCAGCACAAGATATTGATGAGTTTGCTTAAAGGGCAAAGTTCTCAAGGCATGGAAGGGAAGTTTCATTAGACTGCTATTTCCCATCTCAAGACATTCCCTCCCAACAAAGAAAAACACTGTAATCTAGTCTAGTAACTATCCTTAGATTATTAAAGATTTTATGCCTTTATACTGTACTATACTACAGATTTCAGAAGATGGTAACAAAGGATAATGGGATTTGAGGAGATGCTGAGATGATTGAAGATATTTGGAGCTGTTTAGTTTTGGCGAAGACCAAGTAATAGACACGGATGGATGGATGGATGGATGGATGGATGGATGGATGGATGGATGGATGGATGGACAGATAATTTGATAGATGATAGAAATAGATATATAATTGATAGAATGGAAGATAAGTAAAGGATGATAGATAGATAGATAGAGGATGATAGATAGATAGATGGATAGGAGATAGAAAAAATATGATGAATTGACACTGTCTTATGTGACACATTCCTTTATACTTTTGTCCAGAAAACATAAATGTTGAAAACAAAGAGGTACAATCCCAGAACACAGTCTCATAGCTGTTGACTACCTGAGTAAAATCTAATCACCAAGGTAATCAGAGTCCCAACTGCAAATCCATTCATGTCTTCCCACTGCCCTCTGAATAAGCCATAACATCTTGAACTTGGCTTGAAAGCCACAGTGTGATCTATCTGGTGCACAAATATTCTCTTACAACGTTCTCCCAGTGCTTAGCACTCAATCCTCAGCTTGGGATCCTCTTGCCCCAACCATTCCTTAACAAATCCCTATCTATCCCTTAGAATGAAATGTCTGCTCTTCAGTGGTCTCATGAAGTTCCTGCACTTATAAAACAAACATCATAAAAACCCACAAGACAACCACTTCCTAGTGTGTGTTGTTTATCAATCTCAAAGGCCAGAATGTGGAAACATCCTTGCCAGAACCAAAGCATCGTCTCAGTCCAAATGTACAAACCACAGCCTTAAACCACAAAGTCTCCCATCTCTTTGGCCAATTATAATTTTTACCTCAAATAAATAACAGGACATATTTTATGTTTACCTTGGCACATGAAGCAGAGTTTAAGAAAGCCAGACTTTTCCATAGGAGAAGAATAGAAAAAGAGGTAAGCATATTCTAGCTCCCAGATCCAATCTGCTGGCTGCCTTATATCTAAAAACACTACTTGCTAGGATTTAAGTCTTCTTAACCAAAAAACTCTTAACACACTGGGCATGGTGGCTCACATTAATCAGATTAATAGAAGTAGGTGTATCTCTCTGAGTTTGAGGCCACCCTGGTTTATATATCAAGTTCCACGGCAGCCAGGGCTACAGAGTGAGAACCTGTTGAAGAAGTAGAAGGAGTGGGGAGGGGAAGAGGAAGGAAAGGGAAGGGATCTTAACATAGCAATGGATTAAACGATTCTTTATATCAATTTCAATTCTATAATCCTAGCTCCCTCTTATTACCTACAGCTTTAAACTGACCACTGAGGGTTTTTTCTTTAAGGAACAGCAGGATAATGGTGACTTTTATTACTAACCTTCAGGTCAGCATACTTTGCTAAACCTGATGAAAAGGTTAGTTTAGTTTTATATGAAAACTTGGCTGGGTTACTGGGTGCCCAGATATTTAGCCAAACAGTATTTCCAGTGTTTCCATGAGGGGGGACCAGTATAATGTCTGCCTCTCCCCATATTCACACACACACACACACACACACACACACACACACACACACACACCTACTTTCTCACTTCCATATCTGTTACCCTTACCACAGCATACCCAGCTCCTAGCACAGTATACATCACCAGGCAGGTACTCAAACTCTTGTAGATCAGATATCTGACTGCATACGTTAATCATTAGCTTTAATGAGCATCTAGTAGGTGCTCTGCTGACAGTAAACAGGACATTTCATTCATTTGGAAGGTGCCCAAGCTCACTGAAGCCAGCTGCTATAAACACTGATTGCTCAATTGCAGCTCTGTTGGCTAAAAGCAAGCAGACCAGAAGCCTTTATCCTTCAACACTTGTGCAATTAAAGACAATATTTATACCATATCTCTTCCAAGAAAATCATGGTCTAAGTCTCTGCAGGATTCCAAAGAAAGTGAGACAATCCCATCCCAAACAAAGAAGAAAAATGCTACAATCTAGGCTAGTAACTATTTTTAGGTTATTAAAGATTACTTTTATAATGTGCTTATCCTGAGACGTCTCAAAGGATGGTAATGAGAAATAATAGAGTCAAGAATCAGAAGTTCCAAACCAGCTTTTATATCTCATTACTCGTTCTAAACATTTTACTGCACTCGGCACAACTCCTATTCCCTCCTTCCATTCTGCAATAGCAGCCTCATGAGAAAGTAAAATAACAACAAAAATATAATAGGGCTGGAGAGATGGCTCAGCAGTTAAGAGCACTGGCTGCTCTTCCAAAAGGACCCGGGTTCAAATCCCAGCACCCACATGGCAGTTCACAGCCATCTGCAATTGTTGGGCATGGTGGAACACACCTTTAAACCCAGCACTCAGGGGACAGATGCAAGTGGATCTCTGTGAGTTCAAGGCTAGCCTGGTCTACAAAGTGAGTTCCAGGATAGCCATTGCTATACAGAGAAACCTTGTCTCAAAATAATAATAATAGTAATAATAATAATAAACACTTTCTCTTTTTCCTCTCCTATTTACTCCCCTTCCATTGTGCCTTTGAATAAGATTCAAGATTTCAAGGTTCAATAGTTTAAACTTAGGGTCAGCTACATGGTATGTTTGAGGTCAACCTGGGATACTTAAGACCCTGTCTCAGAAAAACAGAAGGTAGAAAGAGAAAAAAAAAGTCAGCTTCAGAATAAAATTCTAACTCAGCTACCTCTGAGGACTCTTTATTGGAGATGGGAAAGAAGGGAGGGTAAGATGCTGGGTCTGGAATTAGGACAAAGCTGGCTATGTCCATGTTCAAGCGTTATCCCCTCCATCCTGCCAGCCCTGCCCTGCTGTGACTTACCATAATCAAGGTCCCATGAGGACTCCATGAGACAAACCTGGTGAAAGTTCCTCTGGACACTATGTTAAGGAATGTGAGAGTTGCTGTGGCTCTACCCAGGTATCACACAGTCAGCATCCGAGTTTCCCTGTCTGTGTTTATCTTGAATATCCAGATCCACAAACACCATGTCTCAGATGCTACCTGCCCTCAGTGCCCAGGGTATTAATTTAATGAATTTGACTCAGTGATAAAGTATTCTACAATTTTTCTAGGTTTCTCATATAGTATCTGGAAACAAACATGATGTTTGTCTAGTTGGTGATTTTTAGTTTCTACCTTCCTTCTTCCCTTTCAAAACAGCTAAGTAAAGTCCATTGAGGAGCAGGCTGGAAAAGACAAAAGCTTTTAAATTCTATCTTTTTATTGTTGTGTGTTCGTGTTCTTTTGTCTTTTGTTTTGTTTTGGTTTTTGATACAGGGTTTCCCTGTGTAACCTTGGCTGTCTTGGAACTCACTCTGTAGACCAGTCTGGTCTCAAACTCACAGAGTTCCTCCTGCCTCTACCTCTGCCTCCTGAGAGCTAGGATTAAAGGTGTGCACCACCACCTGACTTTTCATGTTAATCTTGGTATGTTTTCACCAGTCTCTATTTTCCTATCGTAATATGACTCAGGTCCTAGCTCTTTTAAAGCATTAGCTGAGCTTTTAAATTCTAGTCTTCAAGGTTCCTCTTAAGGTTGAGACACAGAACATAAAGTCACCATAAAGATGGGTCTCCTCTACCAGTCACTTCACCAAACTCACTGTGTAATTCCACTACAGAGAAAACACAGCTTGGGAGCCACAGGACCAGACATAGGGTGCTGAAACTCAATGTGGCTCTGCAAGCTGACTGCAAGGAGTCAGACTTCTGACTTTACATTTTCTTAGCTGGGTAGCTTTGTCTCTTCCTACTCATGTAAAACAAGGAAATGATTGAAGCCTACCTCCTGTGGTTATCCTCAGAATGAAATGAGCTAATACATGTAAAGAGTCTTTAGCATTTAGCTCTAAGTACAAGGTAACAATCTTAGCAATCTAAAACTTTGTAGCTGTGGTAGCACACACCTTTAATCCCAGCACTCAGGAGGCAGAGGCAGGTGGATCTTTGTGAGCTGGAGGCCAGCCTGGTCTACAAAGTGAGTCCAGGACAGTCATGGATACACAGAGAGACCCTGTCTCAAAAAACAAAAACAAATTTTGCAGCTAAATAGAAAGGATGCAGAGAAGTGAGTGACCTAGGAGCCACAAAGAACCATGTATGGGGTTTGGTAGTCTGTTCTCTTTGATCGATGTCTCCTTGTAGATATTTCACACAAAAAGGCTGTGGCCAGTTGGTAGAGTACTTGCCCAGCATACAGGAAGGCCCTGGTGGCTCCCAGCACAGTATAAACCAAGCATGGTAGCATGCATCTGAAATTCCAATACTCAGAGGTCAGTGATAAATTCAAGGTCATCTTTGACTGTGTAAGTCTGAGACTAGCCTGGACTACATAAGACTCTGCCTCAAATTTTTAAGAGGGTTTTAGAAATGGTATGTGTCACTAGTGACATTGAAAGGACCCACTAGCCTGGAGCCTGAGGAGACCCATCTTCCTCTCTGCCTGAACCTACCTAGAAAGCTATCTTTCCCTCCTAGGGAGACCTCAGGCCATCCTCCGGTAAGCCTCAGTCAGATTTGGGAAGCACCTAGATGGCTCTATTCATTGCAAGCTCCCACAACAATACCGCAGTGAAATGAAGAATACAAGCCTTACGTCTTCATGTGAGACAATCCTCAGAAAATCATCTAGCAGAGTGCCCGGCCAATACTGTAGGAAGCCAATAGATGTACCTATTTAAGATGCTATCTATTTTAAAAGGAAGAGGAGGAAAGCTCCAAGGTACCTGGTTTCTCCGAGCTGACACACATTCCAACACCACATGCCATCTAAGAGCAGACTGGAATCTACAGAAGGACAGAGAGATGCCATGCTGTGTCTGTGAAGGATTACAGTGCAGGGAACACTTCTTCAGCCAGAAGGGACAGGAATCTCTTTTCCCCTTCCCAAGAAGAAAAGGAGAGGGAAAACCTTTAGTTGGGGATGTGCTGGCAACCCCAAATGATTACTTTTAGCTGTCAGTTTGACACAGTCTGGAATCACCTGGGAGAGGGCATCTGAGAATGTCTGTGAAAGATCCTCTCAGTTACACTCAGTGATGGGAGATGACCTGTCCACAGTGGGTAGTACCATTCCCTGGGCTTGGGGTTGCGGACTAAATGAAACACTAGAAAGCTAGGCAAGCACTCTTTTTGCTCTTGACTGTGAATATGTGACCAGGTCCCTCAAGCTGGAGTTTGCTGTGACTGCTCCACCATGATGGACTGCAAGTGTAAGTAAGCCAAATGCACTTTAAAGTTGTTTCGTGAGTTTTGTTTGTTTTATCACAGCATTAGGAAAAAATCTAGGACACCAATTCTGCACATGGGGTTTTTACTATTTTAACATTTCTGAACAAATCCAAGACAGCTTTGGACTCCCCAACTTGCTCTCCTGGGCAAACCACACAGCTAGGCTGCCTTCATTCATGGCTGCGTGTAGGCATTGTGGGCTCCCACACAAAATCCCATTCGTTTGCTTAGTGTGTTCACAACACGCTTTAGAGCTAAAGGTCTTAATTACTTCAGCATAACCTTCTCCTCCCCATCTTAACACTGGCAACTTCTGGTCCTGAAATGACAATGTGAGAGAAGAAGAAAGACAAGGGTAGAAGGAAAAGAGCAAGACTAACTGTGGTATCCTTCACTGTGGCTGGCCAAGTGCATACTGAATGAATTCGTCTCCTCAAAGACCTAGGGAGCCAGGAAACCAGTTCCAAGTACAGAATCAGTAGATATTCTTCCAAACCAGTAGCTTTAGCAGGAGGCAAAATGCTGACAGAAATGCTTGTTTCCTGTTTCCCTGGGCGGATATTTACAAGAAGTTTAGAGGAGTAACGCACAGGCCTAAACTGGTGGTTATACAAATAGTATAAACAAATATATGCAAAGAGTGGGAAGGTTTCTGATCGAGTTTCCCCCCTCACCTGCGTCACTACCTTCAACAGACATAGTGAAAGAGAAAACCCAAGAGCATGGACGAACCACAAATCTGTTCTCCCTGTAGGACCAAAAGGAACACCCTGTCCTTAAGCACCAGGCCCCTCAAGTCACTCTTGCACGCATAGACGGAGTTTTAGGCAGAATTCTGTCCTTGCCAAGGACCGCTAAAATTAAGCTATTCCCTTGTTCTCTCCAGACGAGGCAGGTGTAACGAAGAGGGGACCAAGGTCGCAAAGGGTGTTCCTCTCTTAAATCTGACAAGAGGGCACGGTGCGGACGAGAGGGGCACAGGGGGACATAAGCTCTGCAATGCGAAAGGCGTCCTGGTCAGGCTCACCGCGGCCCCTGCCGGCAGGTCTAGCTCCTATCAGACACCTCCTGAAGTCTGACAGGAACCACCAGCGAGGATAAAAGAAATTAGAGTTCCAGACCCTGCAGACCCACCTCTCGCCACTACCGCAGATTCAAATGAGGAGACTCTGGAGACCATTCCACATGGGCCCAGTGAGCTCCAAGCCGCCCCACCGAGAGCGCGCTGACTGTCCCTGGATGCAGTGCCGCACCAGAGCAAGGGCCCTGGGTACTATCTTGCCTGCAACTGTCGCGGGGCGCCTTGCCACACTGCAGGGCAGAGGGGAGGGGAAGAAATGGCAAAGAAGGCGGAGTAAGCGGCCCGGGAAACACTAACACTTGCCAGGAAAGCGCCTCCTCCCGAGAAAGGAAAGGAAGGGCTTCCCGGCTTAGGAAACGCCCCGGGGATGCCCCCTTGCGAGGTGCCGCCTTTCCCTGGCTCACCCATTCTGCAGTCTCCAGTCGGTTCTCCACTTAACCTCCTACCCCCAAAACTGGCCCTAGCTCCCTTCCCCGGGTGTCCAAAAAGACCCACATTCGATTTGTGCAGTCCGCAACTCGCGCAACAGGCAGAGCCCGGGCTCCAGCGACGGCGGGCTCCCGGCTCCTAGCCTGGAGGATGGGGAGGAAGCCGCAAGCTAAGCAGGTACCCTGAAGGATGCAAAGACCCTAAGCAACCCCAACCCAGACCTGTGAGGTCGTACACCCGCAACCTGAGCCACCTGGGACTGGAACAGCAAAAGGTGGGGGAAGATACAATAAAGTTGAGGGGTCGCATGGAGAAGTGCCATGGGCGCGCGGGGAGGTGGGGACCCCAGCAGGTACCTGCAGGAGTCAGGAGTCCTGGTGCGTCTGGCTGGCTGGGCTCTGTGACGCCGCCTGCCCGCGCTGCAGGGATCCGGCCTCGCCGCGCGGCCCCGCGACCGCCGCCGTGGCGGCAGGAGAGCGGGATAGCCCGCACGGGTCGCTGAGTCCACGGATCCCGCCCGGCCGGGGCTGGGTGCTTAGAGAGGCTGGCGGGACCAGGCGGGGCCAGTTTCTCAGTCAACGCCCCACTGCTCTCCACTCCTCCCGCCGACTGGTGCCCAGCTCTCCGCTAGGGTTCCACCGGCCCAGGGCGCGGCGCTCGAGCGTGGACCGCTGCGCACTGAGGGCGTCCCACCGCGAGCCCCACGCACGGATGTTTGGACCCTGACACAGCCGTGCGGGTCATGCATCCAGGCCCAGGCCCAAGTGCAGAGTCACCTCAGGAGTGTCCCGCCCTGCCCCAGAGGGAGGTCAAGGTCACAACCCAAGCCTGTCTCAGGCCTCCCACCTTGCGCACGCCAGGGAGAGAACCCTAATTCGACAGAAGAGAACTGATTCCTCCGTGCCTTGAGTACAATGCTTCTCAAAAGTCGTGTCCAAAGCAACACTTTGCAAAACTGCTGGGGTTTTCTTCATCTGTCACGAGGCCTCAACTTGTTTTACAACAAAGTGCAAAGGAGGAAACGACCCCGTTTCTGCCTCTGTTTGCCACCGCCCACTCCCTGAAGACTCACACACAGTGAGGAGCAAAATGGTTTGTTCCTTTCCTCGACTTACCAAGTCAGAAGAGATAGCTGGACATATGCACCAAGCATATGCACCTCATATGGAGAAAAGAAAGGAACTGAGTAAGTGGAAAGGGGGGAATGGGAGATGGAGTCATGGAGAGATGGCTCCAGCTGGAGTTGAATTAACAGCCAAGGACCTCTGCAAGGGCAGCGTGTGGTCCAGAAGACATGCCTGGCCTCCTGGCACTGGAACTGAGCGAAAACACAACCAACAGCTCGGAAGAGAAATGGGACCCACCCCCTCGCTCCCCCTCCCGCCCCCAAACTGCAGATTTTTAAGTTGTGCAGACATGCAACGTTCCTCAAAGCCAGCTGCTCAGAGTTGTAGGCGCCCAGTGTTCTCAGGTTTTCCACCAGACATTACAAGCTCTGTTGGCTGCTCCCAGCCCAGCGCCCCTAACCCAGACTTGGTGACAATCATTCCAGACAGGCACCTAGCAAAACCAGTCATCTTTACAGTGGAGACAAGAGGGATATGTACAAAAGAAAGATGCTTTTCTGACCTCATGGAAGCCCTCTGTGGTGTCTGTAGGCTTCGTAACTGTTCCTTGTCCATCAAAACCTACATTAAGTCGGAGGGAAATGAGCACTAGGTTTCAAAAAGATGAAGCCTGTACCTTATTTTTTTATTATATTTTTTTTTCTGTATGTATGTATGTGGGTGCAGTCAGACGTTGTTGACACGTGGAAGGAAGGGCTCAGAGGACAACATTCAGGGCTTGGTCCCCTACTTCCATCATGTGGGTCCTGTGGATTGAACTCACAGGGCCAGGCTTGGTGGCAAGTATCTTTACACACTGAGTCATCTCACAAGCCCCTTAAGCCTGTATCTTCAAGGAGGGCTGACCCAGATGAGAGGGTGCTAACCAGCAGGCAGAAGACCCTGAAGACCCTGGTTCACAGAAAGCAAAATGAGGGTGCAGGCCACTTTAGAGACTATTTGGACTTTCTGTCCTTAATGTCTTCATTATTTGGTCCCCTCAGGCCTGCCCCTATCGTGACACTGAAGACAAGGCATTTGTCTACTCTGCTGTTTGCACACATCTGAGGAAGGTAATTTTGTAAACAATTCATCATCTTTAATCTAACATCTAAATTATTCTAAATGTTTACATTGTATCAGCATCATAGAATCAATGCTCCCGGATCTCTGTCAGCAGTTAGCTACCCGAGCATTTCTAAAGCACTAAGTTTATCCCACAAGTCCAGCCTTGTTTGCCTAAGAAGGACAAAGTCAAATCATCAGTCTTTGGCCTGCAGAAGGCATCTGCAGTGCAGAGTGGGCAGGGAGTCCTCATCATGAGATGTGGGTGGCACGGGTGAACAGAAGAGGAGGCACAATACGGCTGTCAGAAAAGGTCCCTCAGGGAGCCAGGCACATAAAGCAGGAGCCTCACTGTGAGCATGCTACAGCACGGGGCAGAGGCCACCAGTCTAAGGCAGTGGGTCAGCCATTCTCATCCTTCTAAATCCTATGGGGAGCCACACAGTACTTCAGTTATGGTGTGTCACCATAAGGCATATTTGCTCCTGAAAATTAAATCAATCTCTCTCTGTCTCTTTCTCTCTGTCTGTCTCTCCATACACACCATAAACTCACGTGCTCACATCTTTCCTCTGCCTACCCAAACCTGTCCTTGATTTTTCATCCTCAAAGTCCAAATGACAGAAAACCAACTGGACACCACCCCTGAAGGTAAGACACTATTGGTGCTCATCCCTTAAGCAGGGACAGGTCTGGAGGTCAAAATGAAGATGTTCTAATCTCAGGCAGCAGGACAGGGAGTGAGTGTATATTGGTAACCATGGTCAATATTTTTTTAGTTTGGTTGCCTTACTCTCTCCACCCTTTACCCCGCAGCATGAATGTCACCACAGCCAATAGGAGCACAGAAAACACCTCCCCAAACCACCAGGCTGTTCAGGTCGGCCTGCCTCCCAGTGCTTCTCTAGTCCCAATCACTCAGTCCTTCTTTGCTGCACAGATGGTTGGTTGGACTCCATTAACAATTAAGATCCTCTGGGAGGTCCCTTCTCCCTCATGGGTTATGAATCTCCTCTCCACCCACCTCAGCACCCGGTGCTTCTCTACTGCACAGCGCCTAACATGCTGGCTTTTAACTGTTTATCTTCCACTATTTAGGAACTCCTTGGCAACCATGTGTCAGGGACCTTCTGTAGGCTCCTCATGTTTGTGCAGTGAGTGACTGAAGGCTCTGTCATGGAGCCCACAAGTTCCATCTGCTCCTCGGAGGTACTTAAATCTTTTGTTTCTATGCTGCCTTTTGCCAGGTAAACAGAAAACACAAGTCATCACAACTCTCATTTTGCTTGGTTGCTGGGAAGCTCGGAACTAAATTTATATAAATTAAATTTAGCTCTTAATTAGCTGAAGTGTTCTTGTTACAGATTATTTCAATGATGATCATGCCTCTTTCATGAAACTATGGTACATTTACCTGTTGCCTAACGGTATAGTTTTTGTTCTTGCTGTTGCTATTGTTGTTTCATTGAATATATCCTAAATTTTTATGTTCTGAAAGGTCCAAAGACTTGAATTCCAATTCTCCTGTGCCTCTGACAAGTTCAGCAGTATTTCTTCCCTGGCTAGCTTTGGGCTTGGTCCATATGATATTCATGGTCTTTGCCAGCTCTAAAAGCTTTAAACTTCTATAGATAAAAGGAGACAGTTTATAAATTATTAATGAAAGAATCCTGTGACAGAAAATGGTTCAAGTCTCTAGGCACAAAGGAATACACCCTTCTGGTACCTAGAGACACCCTTCAAGGGCCCCAGAGAGCTAGCCAAGGGGATGGCTACAGAGCACAGTGTCCTGGCAGAAGGCCTTGGTTAATAATATACACTGCATTCCCTGATGAGTATTCTTTACCCACTTAGCCAAACAAAAACTTTGACAAGTTAGCCTATGAAAATACCCTAAGGGGTGGCCTTTCACTGACTACCATTTGACTTCTCACCACCTCCCAAGCTTTTCACATCTTTCTGTCTGCATTACTCTTCCCCTCTTCAGCCTTCCTACTTCACTTCCTGACCTCTGTGAGTCTTGGCCTTGTCTGTGCCCTGTTCCTTAATGCTTCTGTTCTACACTGGAAAAAAAGAAAAAGAAAATGTGTACTTCACATTCAAAGTCACATCACCTCAGGGTCATTCATTCGAAATGGCTCTCTCTCACTCACTGCTACTGTGTACATGTGAACTGTCCCCCACAGTTTTGTATGTTGAATATTAGATCCCAAAGACCTGCTGAGAGGGAGTGAACCTTATGGGATGGGTTCAAGGCCTTGGGGTAGGAGGGTGTCCCCAATTCCTCCCTCTTTCTCTGTTTCCTGCTCCTAGGCACACTCCCACCTCCATGCCCTTCCTCCTTACCACAAACCTAGGAACAGTGTCTCCCAGAACAATGAAATGTGAGCTAACATTAACATAATCAGTCCCCTTTAGGTCATTTTGGTTTTTTTTTTTTTCATAGAAGTTACAGAAGTAATAACTTCTGCAAAGTGAGTACCAAAACCAAGGTCAGGTCTGTGACTGAACCTGACCAAATGGTTTGGGGAGGGAAGAATTTGGAAGAGTTTAGAGGTAGGGGCTTAAAAATGCTCAAGAGGATTGTAAATATAGCTTAATGTGGCATTTTATGGAGATTTGAAATGTTAGAATGGTGATAAAATGTGGGCAGAACCACTGGGCTCATGTGGAGGTGCTTTTGTAAACGTTCAAAGTGTCATAGTCATCAGGTTATAGAGGTAGCCACCCGGATTGCAAGGATCAGCAGGTTGGGGGCAGTGTATGCCAGGGTCAGAGTCCCCACAGGGAATCCATTGAGAGGACGACGTATAAAGGACAGAGAATAAGATGGCACCTGCAAAAGAGATGCCAGGATGTTGCAAATGCCAAGCGCATGGGACAACTGCCAAGGAAAGTCATAGGCAATAAGCAGAGTCAGCTGAAGAAAAGACCATGTAGACCATAAGCATCGAGGCCATGGAGATGGGACTTTACAAAAGTACTCAGGAGCTCACATCATGACTCCATGGACCTTGGAGGCGAGACATGGAACTTCAGGATTTAGTATTCGCCATTCTGGCTTCCAGTCTTACCTTGATCTGACCCTTTGTTGCTATTTTCTCACTCCTCTACTTTGAAATGAGCATATTTACTCTGTGCTTGTGTGCCTTAGAGTCAAAATTCTCTCCTTTGCTTTACAGGGAAGCATAGCTAAAGGACTTCCTTGAGTCTCGGGAAACACTTTTGAATTGGACTTCTGAATAACACTGGAACTTTTAAGACTTTCAGGACTCTAGGAGGTGAACTCAATACATTTTGCATCATAAAAAGCAGTAATCCTTTGGGGGCCAGTGGTGGAGTGTTACCGTCTGAGTGTGAAATGTCTCCTGAGGACCATGTTTTTAGCACTTGGTCTCCAGCTTATGGTGCTATTTTGGGAAGCAGTGGAAACATCAAAGACGATTCCTAGGTGGATAAAGTAAGTCACTGTGGGCATTGAATTGAAGGTTATATGTGGCCCCTGGCACTTTCTTTACTCTGTGTGTTCTGTTCTCTATGAGATGAACACGTGCTCCAGCTATCATGATAAGCAGCCTAACATGGGCCCAGAATCAAAGAACCCAAAGGCTATGGACTGAAACTTTTGAAGCTATAAGCTAAGATAAATCGTTCTCAGGTTGGATAAATGATTCGACAATACAACGAGTACTTACTGCTGTTGCAGGGGACCCAGGTTGGTTGGTTGGTTGGTTGGTTTCCCCGGCATCTTGGTCAGGTGATACACAACCATCTAGAACTCTAGTTCCAGAAGACTCAACACCCTCTAGCCTAAGGGCATTTGCACCCGTGTCTCACACACAAACTAATACAGGCATAAGTGCACACGCATAAATAAGAATAAAAAAATTTTAAAGATAAACCTTTCCCCTCTTGTGTCGTTTATGTCAGTACTCCTGGTCTACCAATGAGAAAAGTAATTGATATCCTCATGGAACAAATGTAGTTGTTTTCTCTACTCTTCCCCATTATGCTTCATACAAAACTCATTAAAGCTACACTCTTGTGGGGCTCTGATGGCTCAGTGGTTAAGAGCACTGACTGCTCTTCTAGAGGACCTGGGTTCAATTCCCAGAACCTACATGGCAACTCGCAACTGTCTCTAATTCCAGGATCTAGCACCCTCACATAGACATACAGATAACACATGAATTTCTTTTTTAAAGTTGCACTCTTAAAAAAATAATAATAAAAAAATAAAGTTGCACTCTTGTACTACTGTGAATTTTTCATTTGAATTGAGTCCTTTGTGTTGACCTGTAAGCTCCTTGAGGGCAGAAACTGTGTGAGGTCATTAATGTCAGTACCTTCAGAATCCATTACAGATGTTGAACATACTAAGAATGAAGCAGATGATGGATGGATAGATAGATGGATGTTTCTGAGACTGCATAGAAAGATGTAGAAATGGCATATATGTTATAGTTGTTAGCTTGGTGTTTTTATGGGAATCTTAACAGTGAGAGTGGGGTGTCTCTGACTCTTTCTCCTGCTCTTGGAACTCTTTTTCTCCTACTGGATTTCCTCACCCAGACTTGGTATGAGGGTTTGTGCCTAGTTTTATTGCATCTTGCTATGCCATGTTTGGTTGGTATCTATGGGGAAACTGCTCTTTTCTGAAGGGAAATGGAGGAGTAGATCTTGAGGAGAGGGGATGGGCATGGGAGGAAGGAGGGAGGGGGAACTGTGGTCAGGATGTATTTGTATGAAAAAGTAAAAAAAAAAAAAAAAAAAAAAAAGATGCTGAAAATCAAGCCAGTAGCATCAAAGACCAGTGATGTTAAGTTCATAATTTTCCCCACAGGGAGTTCTGCACCTTTAATAGCTTTCATTTGTAGCTGGACCTTAGGATCTAGCTCCTATTTCCAACTGCAAGAGTGAAGGCTATCTCTAGGGCAGACACTGTTGAACACACCCAGTGGGGTTTTCTGTAAGAGTATCTACAGTGATTGCCTAAGTGACTGATTCTTCCCCTTTGACTGGAAAGATTCCAGTTTTAAACTGAAAATCCAGCATCCCAGGAACACCATCGGTCCAGGGCAAACCAGGACAGTTGGCCATCCTCCTAGGTATATCTCTATGCAAGATAAAATTTTCATATCCTGGAATTCCATAAGCTGCAGGAAAGCATATAACTGAAGCCTTCCCAGTGGCACATCAGTGGAAATGGTGCGTTCAGTTTCTCGAGTGTATCCTCAAAGGAAGTGGAGAGAGTACCTCCTCGTTTTTGCCTTCAGGTTTTTTTGAAATGCAGAAAAGACAGCTGGGCATGGACTTGATATCTAGACCCACAAGTAAAAGCCATGTAATAAGAAAGGCACAGCAAGGGCACAGGGACTGGGTCATCTGAGCCCTGAAGTTCCTTCACTCATACAAGGGAAATAAACATGTATCTTATTTAAACTATTGGTATTTGAAGTTTTATGCTACTCAATGCTGAATTCCATGCACTTCTTTATGTGTACTTGCTCATCTGTGTGCATGCGTGCACACATTTATGTGGAGGTCAGAGGTCAACATCAAGTGTCTTCCTGTGTCACTATACCTCATTTTTTAAGACAGATCTTATCACTGAGTCCAAAGCTCACTGATTCAGGTATGCTAACAGGCCTGAGAGCCACAGGGATCCTCCTGTCTTTGAATTGTTAGACATGAGTGCTGGCCTTTGAACCCAGGTCCTCAGGCTCACGTTGCAACCACTTTACATTCTGAACCATCTCCCCACCCCCTGACAATGCATACGCTTTTAGTTGATCTAAGAGGCAATCTGTCCTCCACCCGACTCTGTTCTTGGGTTCCATTCAACATGGCGGAGTGCTTAAACTCTACCCCCAGAGCTCTGTGTATGATTACTTAGTTTCTTTATTATCATGTGCATCATCCACATGTAGTACCTATTTCCTAGTGTTGGATAGAGAAAATTCCTTAAGTTCTCCACCTCAAGCAATCCTGGAACAGCCCTGAACACATTACATTGTAGACCTGTACACAATATGAGAGAAATATATATCCAGAAATGAGATTGGTGGTCACAGGGTAAGAGTGTGACTGGCATGGACAGTGAACTATTTCTACATTGATTGATCAATAGCCATGTCCTTTGTCCTCTCAAGGATCCTCCAATTTTCTGACATGTATAAACCATGAGAGCAATATCTACACCACCTAACACTTTGTCTTATATCTTGATTTTCATCTATGGATATACACATTATTAGTATGACCCTCTCAGGCTTTAGTTTGATACACAACAGATCAAAGTGAAAACCTCCCTGAAGAGTTCAGTCCAGTCACCTGTCTTATATTTTATACATTCTCAGAAATGTAGAGCCCTACTGGTATTTCTATCTGTACCATCCTGTTCCATCCTACCCAGCTATGGGAGCCAGCAGGCTGATGGCTTTCTTCTGATGGCTGTCAACACTACAGTACAGGTATCCTGGCATGTGAGGGGCTCTGAGACAAGCACCTTGAGGTTCAACTTGTGTGATGGTTTGAAAATGCATAGACTCGTGTGTGTGAATGCTTGGTCCACAGGGTGTGGCACCATTAAGAGGTGTGGCCTTGTTTTAGGAAGTATGCCACTGTGGGTGGGCTTTGAGGATTCAGATCCTCAAGCTAGGCCTAGTGTGGCCATCTCCTGCTGCCTGTGGATCAACATATAGAACTCTCAGCTCCTTATTCAGCACCATGTCTGCCTGCAAGCTGCCTTGCTTCCTACCATGACAATAATGGACTAAGCTTCTGAAACTGTAAACCAGCCCCAATTAAGTGTTTTCCTTTATAAGAGTTGCCTTGGTTATGGTATATCTTTACAGCAATAAAGTCCTAACTAAGACAACTTAGTTCTGTTCCTATCTAGTCTGTGACTTTAAGGATTCTCTCTCTCTCCTCTTCCTCCTCCTCCCCCTCCTCCTCCTCCTGCTCCTCCTCTTGCTCCTCCTCCTCCTTTCCTCTCCCCGTCTCTCTCTTACCACTAGTTTCCTCATCTACAGATGTTCTTCCATGGAATGCAAATGGGTCTCAAATAGGATAGCAATGTGTTGCAGAGAAATTTAGAGCCATAAAAAATGTCTTTTGATTGCAGATGTGGCTGCTATGTCACATGTGCATGAGTAGGTGGCAGAGAGGAGAGAGGCTATATTTATATTCAGTGTTCTGACCTATGAACATCTGAATAAATAGTAGCTTAACATTCTTGGAAAAAAGCAAGCTGGATACCAACACAACATTGACGCCATGGGGTAGCCTGTGATGACTACCAGACCAGTACCAGGCAAGCACCAGATGGGCTCTCAGGACAGGAAACAAGCCAGAAACTAGAAGAACTCTGCCTGGCCCTGGGTCAGGGTGTTGTGGAGACCCAGCCTTGGGTTAGATCTGGTACAAGTGGGGTCACAAGAGCAGGAGAGCTGTCCCTTCCCTTCACATGCTGCAGCACTTGAGAGAACAGGCCCTGCACCTCTCCTGGGTAGCACACTATTAGCTGGTCCTGATTATGAGGGTTGTGGGTGAGCCAGCCCTGAGGAAGTAAGTGTGGGAGAGCCACCCCTGCCTTCTGTCTGCTATGTGGTGGTGGTGGCTAGGGAGAGATGCCTTCCCCTCTCTTTTGCCCTCATCACCATTGACCAACAGGAGATCTGGCCCAGATAGGGTCACAAGAGAAGGAAAGCTGTCCCTACCCCTCACATGCTGCAGCACTCAGGAAAGCAGTCCCTGTACCTTTCCATAGTAGAAATGGCCATGCAAGTGGGGGTTGCAGGTCCAGAACCAGGGCCTTGATTTGGCCCACCCCAACATCTACCCCATGGATGAACTGCTGGAGTGCAAGAAGAGGTCAGTTCCACAACCCAGGACTGCAGGATCTCCATGACACAGGACAGTTATGGCATATCTGAGAGGAGTTCCAGTGAGGTTCCAGTACTGATGGAGTAGTGGAAATCAGGGACCTTGTACCAGACCAACGAGTCATTATAATGAACATTTGCAAGCATAATGTGTGGACCAAAGGGAATATTGTAGAACACACTGAGATACACTGTAGCTTCCAGAATGAGATTTTATTTTTTATGATGGGACAGATTGCAAGGGTGGAGGGTGGGTATGAGGGAGGGTGGGAGATGAGAGGGAACAAGATGCATGATGTGACATTCACATAAAAATTTTTCAAAACAAATATCTTTTGATGTCAAACTCCACATCACACTAGGGTAGCCTTAGCACTTTCATTGTATCATTTCTTCTGATGTAAAATGAAGAGGATGGTGTTATACTACAGCATCTGAAATTCCATAATGCTGCATTGACATCTTTGAACCCCACAGGGACCCAAAGACTTGGTTGTAGGTCCTTTGCCTTACAAATTCCCCCACCTAGAGTGAAAGGCAGACCTCCTGACTAGTTTTCCTGTCAGCTGGGGCAACTGTACTTCACTTTGTCCTAAACTTAATGGGTTTCACCTCCCTGCCAGACAACAGAGCCACTCAACCAGTCTATTACATCTTCCTCAAATACGAGAGAAAGTAGTCAGCTTTCTTATCATTATAAAGCCTGCTTCCCAAATCCCTGTGGGCTCAGTCTGCTCCTAAGGGCCACCCTGGGCCGCAACGTGCAACATGTCGCATCCTCTTCCCCAGGACTGTTCATACAAATGACTAACAAGCTGCCCTCAGTATCATATGTCTGAAGTCCAGTGTTCTATGCTCCTCTGTCTCATACTATTAAGGTATGTGTGTGGGTGGGAAGCAGTCAGCAGGTCCTGTGATAGTTGGTCTTGGTTGTCAACCTGACTGAACTGAGATGTTTAGAACTGCTGAAGTGCACCTGCACATATCGGCCAGGCGTTTCCAGAATGGATTCCTGCACATATCGGCCAGGAGTTTCCAGAATGGATTAGCATGTGAGACAGTGAATGGGGGAAAAGAAATGTAGACATCACCCTGCAATGGGTTGAGGGCCCAGGTGGAAGGAAGTTGGAGGAGGAAGATGCTGCCATTCACAGGGCAACCTCCATTTACTTGCTAAAGGTATGTGGATACTACTGTTGCCATTATCCTCAGACAGCCAACTCTCAGACCCCAGCTTCTTTAGCCTTCTAATGGTGAACTCCACAGCAGTGATACCCAGAGAACTTCTATGTCTTCATCACTAGATTGACTTTGGAGGTGACAAGCTTCTTGGACTGGAAAATCTACCATGCTCTCTGACCCTCTGGCAGGTAGATGACTACCCAGCTTCCTGTGGTGTAAAACCTGAGACTGGCTCTGTTCCTTTTGAGATCTCTAAGACAGATGCCTATCTCAAATGCAAAGTTAAAGGGGTTGATGCACATGAAGGTCTAAAGCCCTCGTTGAAGCTCATGCAAACCAAGGCAGAGTGTGGGTGTTAGCCAGAGGGTGAAGGTGTGCTGGACTCTGGTTGGGAATCTGCCAGGAACTTTCTTTTTTTTTTTCCTTTATTTTTTATTTCTTCAAGTTACATCTCAATCGCAGTCCCCTCCCTATTCCCCCCTCCAGTCCCACCCTCCCACCCTCAACCCCCCATCCTCTTCCCTTTTTTTTTAAGTTTAAGGTATATCTTATTTCACCCTACAGTTTCCCCTTTCAGTCCAACAAATGGCTCTTTCTCTTAGAATAATAGATACAATACAAAGCAACAGAGGTAATTAGGCCACAGTTATGAGGGTTATATGGCTTAGCATACATTCCCAATGTCCAGTCCATATGTATTTGGTACCTGACTTTAACATTCTACTATCTAACCATCTCCATGAGTTTAAAGTTCTATATCTAACTCAACATTCATACTAACTTGCAACACAGTTTTAAAAGTATCTTCTTAGATATATAACACTCTCTTGGCTCCTAAACAACTCAAAATTTAATTATGAGACTCTAGCTATCTGTTCTTCAACCACCTCAGAGACCTGAGAGGGATAAATATATCTGATTTTATAGGAAGTACAGGACGTGCAGCTTCCAAAACTAAGAAATGACATACCAGTGGCTGCCTGGACAGTTCCCATTTTCTCTCCATACATTACAGCATTGATCTTCAGTCGTTTGGCCCCATTTCTCTGACAGACATTGATTGTAGAGCAGGGGTTATGAAGGACTTGCCTACCCTGTCTTGGCAGAGCTAGGCTGTCAACTTACCTACTTCCAGTCTACCAGGAACTTTCTTAAGTGGGGGGGGGGGAAGCCTACTTCCATTGTTGCTGCACACCTATTAATATCAGCACCCAGAAAGTGGAGGTGGGAATATCAGGAGTTCAAGGTCATCCTTGACTACATAGTGAGTTTGAGGCCAGCCTGAAATAGATAAGATCCTATCTAAAACAAACAAAACAGCTGAATAAGATTCGATTTTGCTTGTCTTGGAAGAAAAGATTTCTCTTTTTCTTGGCACAATGAGAAATGCTATTGCTTATAACTGAAATTGTAACTACTCAGACTACATTACTGCATTCCCAGAACCTAAAGCATACCAGTATAAAATAATGACTTCTTTCCACCCCACAGTCCCCACAACCTGAAGAAGATGCTGGGTCCTGGCAGCTTCAGAGGATAAATGGTCAGGGGCTGGGTGCTGATGAACTGACACCTCTCGGTTCTAGCAATAATCTTCGCTGTAAGTCACCTCATCTCTCTTTGCTCCCTTCAACTTACAAAATGTGGGTTTTAAACTTACTCACATACCAGATACTAAGCTGAAAATGGGAGTACAAGACTCAGGAAGGAAGAGCCTGACAGCAGATTCCTTCCTACAAGAGCTCAGGATTCAACAAGCTGATTCCACTCTCTGAGCCAGGTAGCTCAGACGGCCTTCAGGGTTACAGTGGTAAGAGAGAAGGGCACTGTGTAATGTGACCGGGATTGCATATCCCACTCAATTTCTATTCTTCTCAGCTGTTTTAGTAATAGAACACCAGGATTTATGGGTAATCACATCTCCAGCTAAATACATCATGTTTTCTAACCTCTCTTGGAGCCAGTGTGGCCACATTGGCTTTTATGGTCAGATATAATCTCTCATATTTTGTTTTAAGGGAGAAAGTGTCATCTTTCCTCTGACCACCTGCATAGAATGTGGTGAGTCATCTAGCATTCTAGCAGCTGTCGGGGTCCATGAGAACAAATGGTACACCCTGAGGATGATGTAGTATGAGCTAGAGGAACCTGGAGACTTCCCCCATCACAAGGCTATTATAATAATGCTGCACACTTCTTTAAGTAGGGAGCAAACTGCTAATGCAGTTATGACTCTCTCTGCATCTCTCTTGCTCTGAGTCTCTCTCTCCCCCCTTCTCTCTCTGCTTGCATGCACTCATGTACATGCACATATATGCCATTGATCCCAATCTCAATTGATACAGGCAATATTTGGCATCAGCGTTACAAATACTCACTATCTTAGCTTCTAACATGAAGGAATTTTAAAAGAAAGACACTTTTAAGATTTGTTTTACTTTTAATTATGTGTCTGTGTGTGCATCTGTGTGTGGGCATAAGCATGTGAGCACCTGAAGTTAAAGTTACAGACGGTTGTGGGTCGACCAGCGTGGGTGCTGGGAACATGAGAACTGAACTAGAGTCCTCCTCTTCAAGACCAGGGCACAATCTTAACTAGCTCTCCAGACTCAAAATGTCCAGTGTTGTGGTGAGGCTGAGCAATAAAGGTATCTTTAAAGCTGCCTTTGGTGGATCCAAATCAGTGAATAGGTTCAGGTCATTTTATGACAGAGAAATCTGGAAAATTCTACTTTCTTCAGAAATAGCAGGCAGATTTCCAGAACACCAAATCAGATGCATGGGCTTGGGCCCATATGTAGCTTAGTTAATGCACATACCATGCGCTCCTCAACTTATAACGGCTCATAATCCTGATAAAGACACCACACATTGAAAATATCATAAGTGAAACCTGCATGTGCAAGCCAATGAGATGGCTCCATGAGGAAAAGAACTAATTGCACAAACTTAATGACCTGAGCCTGACCCCCAGAACCCACATGAAGGTGGGAGGAGCAAACCAACTCCTGAAAGTTATGATCTGACCTCCACTCATGCACTTGCAATGCACCAACCTATGCACATGATGATAACAGGAGTAATTTTTGTGTGTTTCTTTGGTTATTTGAGACAGGGTTTCTCTATGTCACCCTGGCTATCTTGAAACTTACTCTGTAGACCACACTGGCCTCAAACTCACAGAGATCTGCTTGTCTCTGCCTCCTGAGTGCTGGCATTAAAGACATATGCCACCACACCCAAAATAAATAATTTTTTTGTTTCTTCAAGACAGGGTTTCTCTGTGTTGCCTGGCTGTCCTGGACTCACTTTGTAGACCAGGCTAGCCTTAAACTCTGAGATCTACCTACCTCTGCCTCCCAAGTGCAGAAATTAAAGCCATGCACCACCATGCTGGGCCAACAATAATTGTTAAACACATTTAATGCCACTAACTCACTAAACATCAGTTTTACCTAGCTAAACTTAGGCATAGTCAGAACATTTATATTTATCTACAGTTGGGAAAAACCATTAAATACATAGCCTAAGTTATAATGCAGTGTTGAATAGCTCTTGTAGCTGACTAACTACAGTAAAAGTAGAAAAGGCAGATTCATATAAATACCCTCTGCATTGTTGTCGTATGTTGAGTACCCTCAGGTAACTACACATATACACTGCCACATCTTTGTATCCATACTGAGGAAAAGGCTCTCGGTGGATTCCCCACAGTGGCAAAGCCCTCAGATTCTTTCATTACAGCACAAGGCTCTGCTGAGTTATTATTTTCAATAACCTTGTATATGAGTCTGCAGTCATTAAAAGCAAGAGCAAGAAAGCTTGGTAGTTGGCTTTGGCTGTAGAGGTGAGTTTGTAGAGAGGAACTCACAGCATGAATACAGATGAACACAGATGAAAAGCAGGAAGAAGATAATGCCCCATACACACAGGACTTTCAAAGTCAAAAGAAGAATCCTTAGAGGATTCAGACTTCATGAAGACTCATCTTTATGGCAAATATTTCCAAAGAGTAAACTAAGCTCCTACCTGAATCTGTGCTCTCACCAGGTCTTCTCCTTCAGAGAGCACATAGGATGGCTCAGTTATTACTTCTCTATTGTGCTACTTCCTTGAATGCAGCATCTAACTCTAACCCAGTCTTTTGAGAACCCATCTGGGCTGCCCTGTGTGTTAAAAACTTGGGGAAAGAAGAAGAATCCCTAGTCTCTGCTGTCAGAAGTGCATTCTAGTGACTAATTTATTGAGAAATAAATACTAAGAGCTAACTTTGTAAAAATATTAAGAATGATTACCAGACCTGATACAAATCTAAAATGCCACAGTACTTGTAGAAATGTGGGGGAGATCTCTATTTTCTCATCCACTATTTGGAAACAATACTTTCTAGCCACAGAACTTATTAATAGACAATTCTTTATACAATTTTGATAGTGTTAAGAGAATATTAAGGACATACTAAGTAATAATGTGTCATCTTCACATTAGGGAATAGAATCAAACCCCTTATAAAAGAGCTTAAAGGAGTGGGCTCTTTCTCCTCTGTTTTTCCACCATGAGGATGCTGTACAGAAGACACCATTTTGGAAGCAGAAACAGGACCCACTGGGAACTCCAGAACCACAAAAATAAATGCATATTATTTATAAATTGATTAGAGTCATATATTTTGTTATATCCAAAGAAACAAACTGAAACAGTCGCCAAGGAACTAATTCACAATTGTAGCATGTCCTTTATAGAACATCAGAAATCCATATGCTTCAGGATCATTTTCCAGCTCTACCACAGTAGCCTGGGGAACCATGAGTATATGCTTTCAATTCCTTAATCCATTCAACCAACATTTGAGGGTCTATTGAGTAATAAGTGAACTAATTAAAGCCACAATTTAGCCCTGACAAAATGGAGTGATGCTAACTCTAACTCACAAGTTTTCCTTGAGACTTCGGTGGCCCAGCTAAGCACATCGGGGAATAATAAACAAGCATGAACTTCTACTTTCCTTCCTGACCCTTCATAATCAAACTCCTTTTCTATATATAAAGAGTAATTTCTCATAAACAAAACAAATTCCTACTTGGAAAATGAAAATTATCAATATAAATCCCACATAAACTTCAAAGCATACCCTTTCACTTCTGTAATGAAGTCTTAAGATCTGAGTAGCCTAGCTCAACTACATTGTCATTATGCATAAACCATACTTGGCAAGTACTGTCATATGATGACAAACAGGAGACTCCCTAAGCTAGAGGACTAGCTGTGAGGTTTGCAAACAGGCTCCCCACCCAGACAAAGGAACTACATTTTCATTAAAGTTTTCCCTCAGTCAACAAATGTTTTCTAATGTTAGCACAGTAGCAAGCTCAGTGCAAAAACCTGGGACAGTTGCATGTGAATTTCAGGGTACAAATTTGTGAAATATTTTTGTCCTATAGCTTTTTTTTTTTGTCCTATAGCTTTATAGCAACAGAGAACAATCTTGGTAACTCCAGGCAGATCTAGTGACTATATTATAAAGTTAAATTCTGTGAACTTACAACCTTCCTCTCTCCCACACCTTCTGTTGTTTCTCCTTTGAACTGTGTATGCCCCAAGGAAAGATGTCTGTCACTCAGACAGTAGTGGAGAATGGAGCAAAGTCTCTACAATGGGTCTCTCTGTGTCCACTATGGCTTGTGCTGGGGTGACCTTCCCACTGTGTGGCCCTCATCTTGCACCACTGCTGAAGACAACTATCCTCAAGTCCTGTGGACCCTTGCAAGGAGACTTCTGTTCCTTCACAAGTCTGACTTCTCTGCTTTCGGGTTTATGAACTCACATACAGCACTGAAGTGCCATTGTGAGATTCAGAAATTGCCCCTCCCCTGCTACTGAAAAGGGCACAAAGCACACCATGAGAAAGATACATTCATCACCAGGTTCTAGTGCTGGATCCCCCTTAGCTTCCCAATGCATGTGGTCTCCTTGGAAAGAACCAAGATAAGGCACACAAAGCACAGTGCACAAGGAGGTTAAGCCTATTGCAAAGAAGAGCGCACAAACTCAAGGGGTAAGAGCAAACAACAGTCCAAGAGACAGTTGCATGGATCTACATTTCAGATTGGCTTCATATTATTTCTGAAGCCTCTTGAACAGACAGCTTATACTGAGAGTGTTTTCCTGTCCTGTGATTGACAGGCCCAATTGAATTGTCACTGTAAGGGGACAACAATCTACTCTCAATTCTTTACCAGCCTCCAGCTGGACCTCAATCTTGTGACCTTTCAGACAATTCAGAATATCAGAGATATTGTTAGTGATAGAGATTTGAGCTCCAAAGCACCTGAGAGGATTTCCAGGTTCTCGTGTTTCTTAATAAGTTGTACAGATATACACAGTGAATGGAAAGAGGTAGTTAAGAAAGGGGAACAAATGAAAATGGCAGTAGACTAATGATCTGAGGGATAGGCAACACCTGCCCCTCAAAGCAATTGCTTATGCTAGAATGGGACTCACAGCACCTACCCCTTCCGTATTGGTGTCTCCTAGGCTTTCCACAAGTACACTCTGTTTGCTATATGAAGCCAAGGTGAAGAAGGGTTTCCAGCCTGTCTCTGCCAACTTGTGTCTTTTGTATGTCAATTGTATTTGCTTGTTTTTTGAGATAGGGTTTCTCTATGCAGCCTTGCTCTGTAGACTAGGCTGACCTAGAACTCAGAGATCTGCCTGCCTCTGTCTCCTAAGTGTTGGGATTAAAGGCGTGCACTATCACAGTTGATGTTGCAAGTTAATCTTGGTGTGTTTTCTTCAGCCTCTACTCTCCTGCCATAATATAATTCAGGCCCCAGTTCTTTTAAGCATTAGTTAGAGTCTCAACATTTTAAGTTCCTGATTGTTTTATTTTTTAAATATTTTTCATTTCTATGTGTATGGGTATTTGCCTGCATTTATGCCTGTGCACCCCTTGCATGCCTGGTGCTTCCAGATGCCAGGACAGAGTGTCAGATTCTCTATAACTGGAGTTACAGAAAGCTGTGAACCACCATGTAGGTGCTGGGAATTGGACCCAAATCCTTTGGGACAGGGATCTTCACCATTGAGCCATCTCTCCAGCCCCATAGTTCCTTGTTTTAACTTTGCTGATAATGACAAAGGAGTTCATCCCTAATGACCTCCAAACCTGTTGCTGCCTAGCTAACACTCTCATCCTCTCATTCCACAAAACTCACTCAGCTACTCTTCAGCTCAAACGCCCTGCTAGAAGCAACACCTCACCTTGGTTGTGAAGAATGAACAGTACTCTGCTCAGCATCCTCCCAACCTTACCTGGGTAGGGACTTCCATCTTCCTGCCCCTTCTGACCCGTTCTCTCAGGATCGAACCCTGCTCTCCACTGCATCAAGCTCTGTGAATTCTGTGTGGGAAAGCCATTCTCTGTCACTGTTTCTCATTGGTCATTGGCATCTGAACCTCGACTCTTGTTAATCTCTTTCTATCAGAGTCATTTTTATGAGCTTAGGGTATATCAAGAATTTATCTTGCAAGACAAAAGTGAGTCTTGAACTTTTCTTCCTCTTTGCTTTTCTACAAAAACAACCACGCTCCTCCCTAAGGCCACAGTAGACCTCTGACTAAATATATGGATGATTACATACCAAAAAACCCACTCTAATTAATATTTTAAAATATTATCTCAGGGGGCTGGAGAGAAGGCTCAGTGGTTAAGAACACCAGTTGCTCTTCGGGAGGATCCCAGTTTAATCCCCAGCACCCAAATGGCAGCTCACAACTACCCAGCTCACAGCAATTCCAGTGCCAGGGGATCCGATACCCTTATACCAATGAACATGAAATAAAATTAAATAAATTATTTAAAAAACATTATCTCAAGCTTAAGTTTTAGTAGTCAGTAGAATGTTTGCCTACCATACACTATGCCCCTCATTCTATCCTTAGCATCACATGACACCACGAATGGTGGTATTCAATAATAATCCAAACATTTGGGAAGTAGAATCAGGAAGAACAGATTTATCTAGTTCCTGGTCTATCTGAAGCCAAAGGAAAGAAGGAAGAAAAGAGGGAGGGAGGGGGAGAGAGGGAGGGAAGAAAGGAAGAAGGAAGGAGGATGGAAGAAAGGGGGAGATGAGGGAAGGGGGAAGGGAAAGGAAGAGAAGGGAAGAAAAAAAGAGAAAAAGAAAGAGAATTGCACTCCACATGAGACACTCATGGTCCCCACCTCACAAAGTTCATGATTAGTGGAAAATTTTTACCAAACGATAACTTAAAGAAATTGACCAAACCTTGTATAAGTCATAAATTTAGATGTGCTTAGTAAAACAGGCTCAGAAAGTAGCTCATACACTGGGATCTATCTCAAACATTGATCAGAGAGGTCTTCAGTCTCTTACACAAGCCTGTTGTCTTCCAATTCTGGTCCCTCACAGTAGTGTGTCTCAATCCATACATCAGAGCCAACTGTGGTTAAAGGGTATGTTGTGCCCAAAGATTTTCTCACTTTATTAGATGTGTTACTGCAGAAATAATTAACTAAGTTATTAACTTGTATTTATATTATTGTTAATGGGTCAGCGGTTGTTAGTCCTTAACCCACCATTATAAGTAAGCACACAGACACCTGATGGATTTTAACAAACCTTCGCCCGAGCAACCTTGGCCCATCTAAGGTAGCTCATTCTATTCCCCAAATATGATCCCATATATACATATGTCCCCTGGGCTGTTATTCTCCACACTATGCTGATGTTCCAGGCCACATGGCAGGATCTTCTTCCATTTACCACATGTGTTTTCCTCCTCCTGCCTCCTGGCTTCTTCCTCTTCTACTTCTGTAGGTTTCTTCTACCCAAGATGCTCTCTATGTGCCCCAGAAGTCCACTAACCTTTGCCCTGCCTACCTCTCTCTTTGTCCAATCTCAGGCCTCAGCAAGTATTTAACCATTTAGAGACAGTGGTTAACAAGAAAGGTAGCATAACTTCACATGGTGTACAGAAAGCACGCTTCTGGGAGCAGGTTAATTAACATTTAGAATGCATAACATCACCCCATCAAGTTACTTTTAGTGTTTTGGATTATGTTTTGAGTTAGAAGTTCTATGGACTAGAAGATTGTATAAACATAAACGCCTCATTGTAAAATAGAACAAAATTATTCTATCAGAATACCAACTAAAACATTTTACTGGAATAAATTCAAGTCAATATACCAGCAAAAACGGCAATTATTGGGGAAAGGTAGAGAATGAAAATGTAGTCAATGTTGCCATACTGTGAAGAAGAATCCATAAAGGGGATCAGTGCCCCCAAGTGCAAGCTTTGTGTTTAAGAATACTCTTTATTTCACTAGCATAACTATCCTATGAAAAGCTCCACCAAGCAGCAAGTCATGAACCCTGTTGCCTGTTAGAGGAACACCTCACCCTAGCTGGGCTGCCATATCAAGCCCAGTGCAAGAGGAAGCTCTTAGCCCTCATGTGACTGAAGAACTGAGGGGAATTGATAAGTGAGGACTCCCCTCCTGCACCCAAGGAGAAGGAGAAGATGGAGATGGGGAAAGGGTAAGGAGGGAGGAAGGGAAGGAAGGATGGAGGGATGGAAGGAGGAAGGGGATTTTGATTGAGCTATAACTTGAAAAATAAATTAATAATAATAAAAAATAAATTAAAAGAAAAGGAAGACTTGGTTCATACAGTGAAAAGTTTGTATCATTAGGCAGCCTTGGTCAATCACTACCTCAGTCCCAGCTCTGCAAAGTGACTCAAGAAGCCTTGATTGTTTGAGGAGACATTGTTTCAGAGACAGTCCAGTTCCCAGGAGATGATTGCTCCTTCTGGGGGCTGATGTCATCATGGGGTGATCTGTCCGTGAAGCTCTGCTGTTCCTGGAATTCAAGGTAACTGCAGGTTTAAGACAATGGACAAGATTGGACTCATCACCTTTGGAGAAAGTCTGCAAGAAAACTGTCTAAAAGCTGGCAGTTGAGACAACAACTCAGTTATACTATCTCTGTGCCTTCTGCCTTGAAGAGGGGTGAGACAGGCTAGGAATTCCTAGTGTTTAGGTGGCCACTCCTTGAATGGTCATATATTTACCTGTAGAATAAGGCAGGTGGTTGACCCAAAGTACATCATATAAATTGAAAATGAGGGCAGAGATGCCAGCCTTTTATCCTGCTTTTAGCTACTGACTGGCCCCAAAGTGTAGAAAAAATTGCTAATTAAGTTATTTAACCAGTATTTATATTATATTAATTGGTTTGGCAGTTGTTAATCTTTAAGCAGCCATTATAAATGAGTACACACAGAGATACCACATGGATTTTAACAAGCCTAGGCCTGGACTGAGCAATCTTGGCCCACCTAAACTAGTTCTTAATTCTATTGCCCAAATATGACCCCATATATACATACATCCCCTTGGACTGCCATTCTCCATGCTATGCAGATGTTCCTGGCCATGTGGAGGAGGGTTCTTTTTTCTAACCCATGGTGAGTGTCGTCCTCCTTCCTGCTCCTGGCTGGAATACTTTAATCCTCTGTCTAAAGCACAGGCTTCTTGCTCTAATCTCAGGAAGTCCCACCTTTCTCTGTCTTTGCCCAATCTCAGGCCTCAGCATTTATTTAACCAATTAGAGTCAATGTAAGTAACAGACAGCAAGCAGGACCAATTAACATTTAGAATGCTTAACACTACCCCATCACCAAAGGAGAAGTCAGAATTGTACAGCAAAAAAAAAAAAAAAAAAAAAAAGTTTCTAAACGCCTGTTACAACTGGACAGGTGTTTGTTTGCCAGCTCCTTTTCTAAATATTTAGTCCAAGCTTTCAGTAACAGTGGTAACTGGGCTGGTAAGATGGCTTGTTAGGTAATGGCACTTCTTAAGCCTGATGAATCGAGTTCCATCCCAGGGATCAACATTGTGAAATGAGAGAACTGCCTCCTCTAAGTGCTCCTCTGTCACGCACACATGCAGCATGGCATGAGCACACATACTTAAGTAAATACATGAAAAGAGAGAGTCTGTGTATAACTACTTCTGTAGTCATTGAGTCTGTAAGGTTGGTCAGAGCAAAAAGAAAAAAATGGAAAGGCTGGAGAATAGAAAGGGAGAAGTTTACCCCCTAAGAATGGAGTTAAGGATTCAAACCATCAACGGTTTCCTCCTAGCACTTTGAGTTACTAATGAGATACAAATGTGGGCATATGATGGCCACTGTTGTTCAGAATGATGGTGGTGACATTCTGGGGACCTATTCTATTCAGTTGCTCTTTGTGATCTTTACTTCGTGACCATCCAGACTCCCTTTAATTCTCGTGAACTCTGTCGGCTCCCAAGAAATTACCCTCTGATTAAATTAGCCAGTCATTTTTCAGTACTTGCAGCCAGGAAATTGATGAAATTGGACAGCAGAGAGACCTGTTTCTTCCCTCATACAGCTACCCACAACCCTGAGTCTAGCAGACTCTTTGGCAAGCTTCGTTTCCTCTCTTTCTTGGCAGGTTGGAACAAAATGTGAGGGTTACAAGTCTAACCTCCCTGTCTGTTATACCTCAGGTTTTGTCCTCATTGGCTTTTGTTATTGATGTTGTTGGTTTGGTTTGGGTTGGGTTTGTTTGTTTGAGACAGTACCTCTCACTGGTCTGGAACTCACCAAGAAGGCAAGACTAGCTGGTCCATAAGCCCCAAGTATCTGACTGTCTTTGTGTACCCAGTGCTGAAATTATACTCACTTGCTACCATGCCAGGATTATTTTTGTGTAGGTTTTGAGGATCAAAATCAAGTCTCCATATTTTTGAGAGAAACACTTTACTAACAGAGTTTTTTCCCTACCTGACCTCCATAGCCATTTGGTTTCTGTTGCTGTGATAAACACCATGGGAAAAGCAACTTGGGGAGGAAAGGGTCAATTACATTTTTACAGATTATCATCCATCATGAAGGGAAGTCAGGGCAGGAAACCTGGAGGCAGGATTGAAGCAAAAACCACAGAAAAACACTGCTTACTAGCTCACAACCCAAATACCTAGGGATGGCATTACCCACAGTGGGTTGAGCCTTGTTACATCAATTAGTAATTCAGAAATTACCCAACAGACCAGTGTGATGGAGGGAATTCCTCAACAGAGGTTCCTTCTACACAGGTGACTCAGGTGACTCTGGTCTGTGTCAAGTCAAAATAATAATCAATAATAACAATAATAAATAATGATGATTGTGTTAGTCATGGAGTGCTGGAATTAAAGACATGAGATGCCACTGCCTGGTATATGAAAGGCTTAGTTGTTTGTTTGCTTGTTTGTTTTGTTTTTGTTTTCTTGGGACAGAATTTCCTCTACATATCCATGGGTGTCCTGCACTCACTTTGTAGACCAGGCTGGCCTTGAACTCACAAAGATCTGCCTGCCTCTGCCTCCCAAGCGCTGGATTAAAGGCATGTGCCACCATGCCCAGCATGAAAACCTTTTTATTTATATTTTTGGTTGTGAGCCTAGCCTTTAACGGCTGAGCCATCTCTCCAGCCCAATGAAAACCTTTTTAAAGCCACCTAACATCAAAGTAGAATCCTTTCCTATCCATTCTGTTAAAGTTCATACTACTGGGGCCAGAGAGATGGCTCAGCTGTTACAAGCACTTGCTCTTGACTCAGTTTCCAGCACCCACATGGCAGCTCACAATCATCTGTAACTCCAGTTCCAGGAGACTTAATGCCTTATTCTGGCTTCCACAGCAGGAGGCACACACACACAGTGCACATTAATACATGAATACACTTCAAATAAAAATAAATTTTAAAAAATAAAAATAGCTGAGTATGGTAGATACACCCTTAATTCCAGAAAAAGAAAGGCAGAGCCAGGCAAATTTCTGTGATTTTGAGGCTGGCCTTGTCTACATGGTGAATTACAGGCCAGTCAGGACTACACAGTGAGGCTCTATTTCAAAATAATTAAGTCCAGACTACTGCTTACATGTCTAAGATCATCTCTCTCCTAAGTGAGTCCAAAGGCTAATGCTTCACCCACCCATCCACCCACCCACCATCCCTCTCAACACTTGACCAGTAGAAACTGGAGAAAAGTCTATAGATGCATGTTTATTTAGATAGTCATCTGGATTTTACTGCTGTTCATGTGCTGATGGAGAAAACCTTCCAGATCAAGACTCCCTCTTACCCTGGAGGTATCTGCCATTGATTTGCTGGAAGGCTGTCGAATTCTCACTTGTCAGAGGAGCACCAACCCTGCCTCCTGGGAAGACTACACACAGAAAGTGATATCTAATAGCCTTCCCACTTCTTCTCCATAAAATAAAATACACAAACACTTTGTATCCCCGAGCTTTTCCTGAGCCAGGTATAAGAACAAGACTGGCTTGCTGAAGAAGACCAAAAATAACAATGCCCGAAAGAGGTTATGGTGTCCTTACTCTTCTTCAGTGGCAGACTTATCTAGCAATGCATCTAAAACCAAACCTGAGAACCAATGAGTCACCACTGAGCAGATTAATTAGCATCCACTTGGTGTCCATTTGCTAATTGACAAGGATTTTAATCTTTCATATCTTTTGCATCCCAATTTATGTGGGGATGTCAATTCATATAAATATAGAACATATATAATGCCACTGATTATGATATTACCCTCCCTTTAAGAAGTTTTTTGAGGGCTGGAGAGGTGGCTCAGAGGTTAAGAGCACTGGCTGTTCTTCCCAAGGTCCTGAGTTCAATTCCCAGCAACCACATGGTGGCTCACAGCCATCTACATTGAGATATGCCCGGGCATATATGTAGAGCAAATACTGTATACATAATAAATAAACAAAAAAAAAGTTTAAAAAAATTTAAAAAAAAAGAAGTTTTTTGAATCTTGTTCATATGTGTGATTCTGTGTTGTGGGTTTGTGCATTAGCATGCAGTCACCCACAGAGGCTAGAGTCTCAGATTGCCTAGAACCAGAGTTACAAAAGAGACTATGAGCCACTTGACATGGTTGCTGGGAACTGAACTAGGGTTCTCTGGAAGGGCAGACTATGTTCTTAGGTGCTGAGCCATCTATCTAGCTCCATTATCTTCTCTTTAATCATTGCTCTGACAGAATGATTCTTTCGAAAGATTCCCCAAACATTGCATTGTACATTCTTGCACTGAAATTTTTAACTATGGATTGGAGAGATGTCTCAGTGGTTAAGAGCACTGACTGCTCTTCCAAAGGCCCAGGGTTCAAATCCCAGCACGCACATGGCAGTTCACAGCTGTCTGTAATTGCTGGGTGTGGTGGCGCACGCCTTTAATCCCAGCACTCAAGAGGCAGAGGCAGATGGATCTCTGTGAGTTCAAGGATAGCCTCATCTAAAAAGTGAGTCCAAGACAGCCAGGGATACACAGAGAAACCCTGTCTCAAAAACCAAAAAAAAAAAATTAAACTATGCATCAGATATACAGACACATAAGTATATAATACATACATTATATATTTTATAACACACACAAATATATGCGTGTGTATTTTTTTTGGTGATTTATCTCCTACCTGTGCATATATTTATGCCCTGTACCCTCCATCACCACCATATGCACACAAATATATAGCCTTAGATAGCTTCTAAGAGGCTACACTGCCATTTGAGAACCTGTCCTGGCTTCCTGGGTAACTCTAGCCACTGAATCTCAGGAGAAATCATACATATTCTTCCACTAATTTTGCCACATTGCAAAAGACCTCTCATCTCTCCTAAACAAATCCAACTTTCCCTAAAGATCCCATATGGAAGGGTGCCCACTTCTAAAAGCATCTGTATGAATCATTTCCCCCATAGGAGACTGTGGGCAGGTAGTTGCCAGATAACTCACACAGGAAAACCACTGTCCAGAATCCTAACTGAAGCATCCATTCTCAACAAAGCCCAGATGCGCAGATGTGAGCCTTCCTCAGGGTGAGGTCCTTGCTTCTCAGCCTCCTGGGCATCACCGTGCTAGGAGCTGTCACAGTGAAACCCTCTGGACTCCAGTTGCATAGTACCCTTGGATCCAAGTATTTGGGGACTCTGTCAGCCTTTCAGCAGTCACTAATACGTTCCTGTACTGAAGGCTTTTAGCTTTAGAAGGGCTTTTTACAGTTCAACATAAAAAGAAAAATACCTTCAATAAATCAAAGAGGCAGGCTACTGAGGAAAGCAAAAAGAAACAAGAATACAAAAATGGGTACAGCAGTTTTCTATTCTAGGTGTGCTCCTGGTGTAGCAGGGAGAGAAATATGTTTTAGACATGCAAGGTAATTGGCTTTCCAGTTCCCAAGTCCCCTTCTTGAGATGTGTTATATGAATGAACCATCTTGAGGAAAGGTTACACACACTCGAAGTTGAGATAACTGAAAGAGGGTTTTGTAATAATAATAGTAACTAGCTTAATGGAGCACTTAGTATGCTAGGTATTTTTTTAGTATCTGAGAGCTGTTAGGAACCATTATTAGCCTCAGGCAACACAGAGCAGAGTTCCAGGAACAAAGAAGTGCTCAAGACCTGTTCCAAGGGGGTGTGGAGAGTAAATAGTTTGTTCACATGTAACTCCGCTCCTCCAATCACGCTCCTTTTTGGAATTCTAAGACAAAACAGTATGTATGTAGCCTGAGCTGACTTTGAATGTGACATGTAGGAGAAGGTGGCCATGATCGTCTTGCATCCACCTCCCAAATGCTGGCATTACAGATTCGTGCTACCAGGCCTGATACTGGGATGAGAACCCAGGGCTTCCTACAAGCTGGGCAGACACTCTACTGAATGAATTCCATCTCTGCCAACACCCCTCCCCTCATCTTCCTTTACTCAAGAGCACCTCTAGGGAACAGAATAGGAACTTACTCCCTGGCTTTGCTTCCATTGACATAACAGATTTATTGCCCAATTCTAGGGCTTATCTAAAGAGAATGAAGAATACAGGAAAGAGTAGAAGGCTTGTCTTAGTCCAATAGCTGCTATGACAAACTAGCATGAACTGGATAATTCATAAAGAAGAGAAACTCTTTTCTCCACAGTTTCACTTGCTTATGATCCATTGGTTAGAATTTCGACTAATGAGTTTCAGGAAGAGACGAGCACTTTTAGCTGAGCCAGATACATTTGTGTTGTTGACCGTTTACTGGTATACCTGTTCCCTGGCCTTTGCTGGAGGAAAAGCTGTACTAGGGAAAGCAAGCAGAGAAGTCTCAGACGGGATGCAGAACCCGCTCTCTAAGCACTTGGAGGGTTGGTAACTGAAAAGAGCAGTTCTGGATCACATACGAGGTTGGCATTATGCACAGCCTAGTTGAACCAACTTGAATAAATGAATGAAATCTGCCTGGCTACCAAACAAGAATCGACTGTGTTCCAGCTAAGGGCAGCGATCTTAAGGAGCATTCCTTGTTACATACAATGAGTAGAAACCTTAGGATTCTTTCTCTGACTTCCCAGTAGGACCTGCCTGGGGCTCATGAAGGTACACTTGTTCCCACCAATCCACACTAGCCCTTGCCTGGACCCTGGGCCTTTGCATTTTCTTGGCTAAATACATGTGCCACACGTAGCTGTCTTCCTCTGTGGCAAGGTGATTGGTTCAGATGAACTCTTCTCACATCACCATGTGAAACCTGTGTGACTCTTAGAGCATGTCCCTTCAGGACACCACCATTAGTTGTCACTTAGGCTCACAGACACTATACTCTGAAAATTTCATAACCAAGAGGAAAAACAAAGCTAAGAACAAATGGACCCCTATTCCCAGCTTCAACATTCCCTTGTCAAAGACTCCTTTCTGTCCTTTAGGGTGTACTGAGAAAACTTTGCAACCTCTCGATAAGCTGATTGTTAGGTTGGTAACAAAGCTTCATATTCCATATGCGGCTGCTCCTAACTTCTCCTTTCTCTTTGTGGCTGGGGACCTCAAACTGGGAGACAAGTGTGGTATTGACCTATAGACCTCCTTTGTAGCACCCTGCGGTATCTAAGGTGACTTCTGCTTTTCTGTTCTCGGGTCCTTTCTCTAGGACCCAGCCTTCCAGCATGCTGTGGCATTAAGAAGGGAAAGAAAACAGGCATTGGTGGTAGGAGTGGGGGGTCCTTCACTTTGGGTTTTTCTTTGTTTTTATTGGATTGGTCATTCTTCCCTGAGCACCACCTAGAGGTCACATTTGTTTCTGTGTGACAAGTATTTTCTGTAGAGGTAAAGTGTAGAAGTAAGAGAGATCCAGGCTTCCTGCTGCTGCCATCTGTCCCCACCCTTCTCTTTGGACTGTGGTAGGAACTGCAGGTCTAGATTCTCTACTCTCCTTTTCCTGTTTCACCTTCCTTTTTACTATCTTCCTGCCTCTCCACAACACACACTCATAAGTCCCCTTGGGGGAAACCATGCCAAGGGTCCTCTTCAGTTCTCAGCATGTCTTGGAAAAGTCATCTTTCTCCTCACACCAAAGGACAGAGGTAGAGCATCCTTCCCTGCTTCCTCCCCTCTGTCAGACCCCACTAGAACTCTTGGTGCTTCCTCTAGCAGCTGGGCTCTGGGGACAGTTCTACAATCAGAGATTGGCAGCCGTGTGCAATTGTAACCAGGTGCCAAGCTCACCTTCCTCTTACTTCCTACATTAGAGGGTGTGAACGTGTCTTTCTTCCACTGTCTTATTTTCCCTCACTCTTGCTCTTACAGTGCATACAGCAAAGGAAAAGCCCTGATCACTAAAGCAGGTAAGCCAGAAGCCTGGTGGCTTGCCACTGAGCCCATCACAAGGTGGAGGAGAACCGAATCCAACCCTAAATGAGGCCATATCGTATTATAAAGGTGGGCTTGGGGCCTTTTCAGGCCTGAAGTCTAACCACTCAGGTGGCCTGAGCATAGTAGTTGTGCTCCAGCCACTGGGAGGGGCCTGCTAAATGCCATTAGAGAGCCACACGCTCCACCTTGTGGTCAGACTCTGCCATTTGTATCTGCGCTGGATTGCATTATTAGGTTACATGACTCACGATGCTATAAGCAGAAGTCACTGTGTCACTCTGTCATATTTACTTCCAGGAAGCTTTCCCAGAGCATCAGAACAGTCAATATGCAGAAAATACCAGGATGTTATTTTGAATACGACGAATTTCAGGGTAGATTCACAGGGACTATCTATTCCAATAAGCATAGTCCTTTCTGCTACTAGAATAGGTTTTAAAAAAAAAAGGCTCTAGACCGGAAATGGTGGCTCATTCCTTTAAACCCAGCTCTTAGGAGGCAAAGGCAGGCAGATCTTTGTGAGTTTGAGGTGAACCTGTTCTACAGAGTGAGTTACAGGACAGCCGAGGTTACACAGAGAAACACTATCTCAAAAAAAAAAAAAAACAAACAAACAAACAAAAAGCTGTTTTTAAAAGCAAATTCCTAGCAGTGGAGTGCTCCAGCAAGCAGGGCTTGTAGAATTAGCCAGTGCACAGGTTCAAGCCAGAAGGATGTCCTAGCATTGAGAGTGGGGAGTAGACGTGGCTCCTGCCTCTCATCAAAAAGCTATGTCCAATTGATATCTGCTGGTGAAGGAAAATCAGCTTTTGCCGGTGGAGTCTTGGGAAAGTTCCCATGCCCAGGAGCAGTTGGCCAACACAAAATGAACCTAATGGTATTGTTGCAGACTCTCTGTATCATTTTACTTTGTTTGGACTTTTTTTTTTTTGTCTTATTGGCGTTTTGCTTATTTATTTTGATTTCCACTTTTGTATCTTTCTGAGACACTTGTGTGTGTTTCTTGTGGGGTGGGTTTTTTTGGGGGGGATGATTGATTGGTTTTGGTTTCATTTGTTTTTTTTTTTTTTAAGAGAAAGTATATATAAATGGGTAGCTAGAGAGGTAGGAAGAATCTTGGAGGAATTGAAGGGAGGGAGAAAACATCAAAATGTATTGTATGAAAAAAATGCTTTCAATAAAAAAGAAAAGAAAAAGAGACAAAACAAAACAAAAGTAGTGCATGTAAGTCTCAGGCTAGGGTTGCCCAAGGTTGATGGACACAAAGATAGTTAATGCTGACCTCTCCTCACCATCACTAGAGGCAACATTGACTAGGAGTGGCTCCCATTCCTCTGTTTTGTGCCTTATACCCTACACTGCACAGAAGCATGGCTGCTGGTTCCAAGACAGTATCAGATAACTAAGCCTTCAGGCTCCTCATTTCTCATAACCTGCAAGGTATAACATCTGACACTTGGAAATTTCCCTTATAATTTTCACCTTTCTGTGATCGTTGAATGACCAGAAACTTTTCTTCCTGATGAGACTTCCCACCGTATGTATACACCAAATAATTTGTTACCATTGGTTTATCCAACCCTTCTAATAAAACACTAGAAAGCTTACAGACCTAGACTCACAATGCCGAGGCATCGTGTTGGCTCGTTTCAGCTCTAGCATTTAAACTCATAAATTTCTTTATATGTGTCCTGTGTATGTACACTGGTTTGGTGTCAGAAGTAACCTCACAGCCTGCTGGCTTTTACAACATGTCTACACCTTTTTCCTAAAGTATGGTGATCAGAAGACTTCACATATGTCAGCAATGGGAATGTGACAGATTTAACAGTCACAAAATGCTTTCACTAGTGTGGCTCAAAATACTTCAGGAAGAGCTAGAGAGATGGCTCAGCTGTAAAGGGTACTGGATGCTCTTCCACATGACCTGAGTTCAAATCCCAGAACTCGCATGACAGATCACAATTGTTTTTAAGTCCAGTCCTAGAGGGTCTGCTGCCCGCTTCTGGCTGCCTTGCACACCGGATGCACACTTGGCACACACACACGCAGGCAAAATGGAGAACCGTCAATAAATACTTTTAAACTGAAATTTCCCTTAAATCTGTCATGGAACAAATGGCTTCCAAATTGGTTCTCAGTACATTATATCTGAATTCTACACAGCTGCAGAGTGTTCCGTCATAAGGTATTTAAGAAAAGAGGTTTGATTTATTTTTTTAAGAAAAGAGGGTTTTTTTCATCAATATTTAGCACATGCATTCTGAAGACTCACTGCTGGGGTTGTGTCTAAAGGACTGTAGGTTTACTCTGGGCCAAGAACCCAAGGTAAGCATGCATGCATCACTGTTGACAGGTAATGTCAAACTGAGTACAGGTACTGAGGGACTGTGATGTTTGACAGGTGAAAGTAATTAGTCCACTGCTCTTAGATGGTAGTGCTGCAATTCTAATTCCTTTTCTGTTTGATGTAGATTATTTCTCTACACTCGTTGTAGTCTACCTTTCTTTTCTTCTCCTCAAATCTTGTACATAGAAACTATGTTTTATGAAACATTTGACTTCCTTGCCTTATTTACAAGGCAGCAACTAACATAAAATGAGGTGTCCATTTTCTTTACATTATAGAATTATTTTCTAAGACTTTACTGTTTTTTAAGGTTTATTTATTTGACATACATGAGGGCCTTGCCTGCATATATGCACATGTGCCATGTGTGTGCTTAGTGTCCATGCAGGCCAGAAGAGAGAGTAGCATCCTCTACAACTGAAGTCATGGATGGTGGTGAACTACTGTGGGGTACTAGGAACCAAATACAGATCCTCTGCAACCATTGAACCATCTCTCCACCCCTAAGATTTTACTATTTTTAAATTGTGTGTGTGTGTGTGTGTGTGTGTGTGTGTGAGAGAGAGAGAGAGAGAGAGAGAGAGAGAGAGAGAGAGAGAGCCCACAGGGGCCAGCAGAGGATATTGAATTCCCTGGAGCTGGAGTTAAAAATGATTGTGAATCAGCCAAGTATAAGAGCAAGGGATGGAACTCAGATCCTCAGCAAGAACAGCATACACTCTTCACCACTGAGCTGTCTCTCCAGCATCAGACTCATTTCAGTGGAAGGTATCTTACAGGCAAGAATTCACTTAATCCCACACATTGAAGTTTTGATCAAAACAAAGTGTATGCCCTCAATGCCTGCTTTTACTTAGAGCAGCGGTTCTCAACCTTCCCAACGCTCTGACCCTTTAATACAGTTCTTCATGTTGTGGTGATCCCCAACCATAAAATTATTTTGTGGCTACTTCATAACTGTAACTTTGCTACTGTTATAAATCATAATATAAATATCTGATATGCAGGATTTCTGAATGTGACCCCTATGAAAGGGTCATTCAACCCTCAAAGGGACAGAGCCACTGGTTGAAAACCACTGATTTAGAGAAAGCAAGCAGTTATCCTTTGAAAAACAGGATGCTTGGAAAGAAAGGGTTTCATGACAGCCAAATCCTGTGACAGATGGGACTGAGGCCAACGAGGCCACACTTGAGCAGACACCTGAAAAGAGAAGCTTGTCACAAAAATTTCTATGCTGATCTTGTCAAATATCTAAGATTTTTAGAATTCTGATGTTAAAACTTTTCAGCTTCAGTCATAAACTTAGCAAATTGAGCTCCTGTGATTTCCTTTGAGTAAATTACATTGTGTCCTTGATTCACACTGAGAATTAGTGTGACACCTCGTGCCTCTGCATCTTCAAGGGTCCTGGTCTTGAAGATGCCAGAATGTAACAGATTGACCTTTGCAAGATCATTTCGTTTTAGAACTGAAGGCCACAGAATTTCCTCTATATTTTGTCTTCATGGTTTTCTCTTCTGCCATGGTTGTCAGGACACTGAGAAGTGAGCATTTCATCTGCCTGTGATTTAATCTGTGCCTCCCCTCTCTCTTTCACTTTTACTTCTTAATTTTCATCTCAATCACTTTTTTATTTTTCCTGGTTCATAAATACTTATAAGTTTTTTTTTAATTCCGCAGTTACCCTCACCATTCATTTCCACAGAAGAACTAAGATTTTCATGCTATTCTATCCCCGCAGTGTTTGAAGGACCCACTGCCTGGGTAATGAGAATGCCAGCCAATGAGAGACATTAAGGTTGTGCTCTTGGATTGACGGCTAGACTTTAGCTGCAGACAGTCACAGGCGATCTCTAACACTGAGGTCTAAAGATCTCTACTTTTCCCACCAACTTTTTTTTTTTGATGCGTTAAACAAGTATTTTAATTGACCCCAAAGGCTTGAGTATGAAGAACATCCTCCACCTTGCTTCTTGAAACATTTACCAAACCTTGTGCTAAAAGCATTAAAAGATCTTTATGTTCCTTACAAGAAGTTGACAAATCAATGCAACCATGTGTAAATTAGAAATTATTTTCAACACACCATGAAAAATGGAGTCATTGGTTATAATTTATTTCTTTCTGGGGGAGAAATTTGTTGACCTGCAGAAACTTCTGCTATGGAAAGTCAGAAGGTTTGTGGAATTATTGTTCCCAGGTTGTAATGTGTCTTAACAACAACAACAAACTAGAAACTATGAAGTTGCTAGCAATCAGCAGGATATCTGGGTGAATTGTTTTTGAAGACCTGGAACTCAGGTATTCTGTTTCCATTCCAGTTCATTCATTCATTTATGTTTGTTCAGGTATAATGTTGGGATATGAAGCAGTGAATAAACAAGATGAAGCTCCTATTTTGTATGTCTTATGTTTTAATGGGAGGAAAATACACAACATTGTATATGATAATAAAGCAAAACAAAGCTACAAAAAGGGAGGAAAATTAGGTATGTCCAGAGGACAAGACTCTGTGGGGCCACATGCAAGCAGGAATTTGAAGAGTGGGGCATGCTGGTGTTTGGGGGATTGCTGAAGCAGGATGGGGCCGTTTGGGAAGCAGTGAGGCTGGTCGAGCTGGAGGAGGATGGAGAGGAAGATGGGACCTGCAATGCCTGTTCTTTGTTCTTCCTCACAGCTACCTACTATTTGGAGGATCTGGGCTGGTCTTTGTGTGTTACAGGAAGTCATTTGAACAGTCTGACCCCTTAGTTCAAATTCTTCAATTTAGTTAGTCTTCAGTCATGACTACTGCTATTACTAGAATTTGGGCCCCCACTGTGGTACCTACAGTTTTTGTGTAGACTATGCAATCATTTCTTTTTGTTTGTTTTCTTACAGACACACACACACACACACACACACACACACACACACACACACACACA
>CAJQZJ010033226.1:1950500-1967030 GCA_907164525.1 Lophiomys imhausi | reverse complement strand
CACACACACACACACACACACACACACACACACACACACACACACACCCAGACATGGTTTCTCTGGTTAGTACTGGCTGTCCAGGACTTGCTTCATAGACCAGGCTGGCCTCTAACTCACAAATATACTCCAAGTGCTAGGATTAAAGGCGTGTGCCACTATGCCTAGCATGCAATCATTGCCTGAACCTGCATAATGTATAACGCAATGACCTGGGCATTTCCTACAAATAGGCAAATCCTATTTAAGTCACACCAACCAAGTGTTACAAGTGTCCATAGTTGGGGCATAAAAACATGGAGTTTCAATGATGAGGCACTGTCTTGGTTACTTTCCCTGTTGTTGTGATAAAATACCCTGACCAAAGCACCTTAATGAAGGAAGAGTTTACCTCAATTCATAGGTGATAGTACACTCCATCACAGCAGGGAAGTGAAGATGACAAGAACTGGAAGTAGCTGATCACATGATGTCTGCAGTCAAGAAAGTCATGAATGCTGGTGTGCAGCTGTTTTTCTCCTTTTATTGTCTAGGACCACATCCCATGGAATTGTGCCACCTACATTTAGAGTGGATCTGTCCTCCCTCAGTCAGTCAAAGCAGCACAGTCCCTTACAGATGTACCTGAAGGCTTACCTCTTTAGTGATTTGAGATCCTATTAAGTTGACGATCGATATTAACCATCACAGACACTGTCTAACCACCATCTATCAGTTTGGAAATTGGTGATCATCCTGACCAAAATGTTGATGTTTGGGGGATTGCTGAAGCATGATGGGGCCGTTTGGGAAGCCTGTCTTGCAATAAATAACTCAGTTCAGTTCTGCCATTCACTCTGGTTCCTGGATTGCAGGAACCAGAGTAAAAGTACAGTACCCTATACTTTCCAGAAAGCTCAGGTGACCCTGAAGAACTGACCTTCTGCTTTGCATCTCCTCTTTTAGTGTTTGGACTTCATGTCCTGTTGGAGGAATCCCAAAGCAAATTACAAGTCCAGAAATGGAATTCACAGTAAAACATTACTTATTCAATCATTTTTTCCAAACTCATGTGGTGTGGTTTAGAAGTAATATTTTCCAATGCATGTATCAGAACAGTCGCTGTTACCTGAGCTAATCTTGTGACTTGTGTTTTTTTTTTTTTTATATTTTATTAAAACCAAGGAACAAACTCTTCAGCTGACTACATGTGGAGGACCCATTTTTTTCAATCCATCCCTCTTCTCTAGTGTTCTTCCATCCTGCTATTTATGAGTAAGCTCTGATAAAAAATGAAGTGAAACATGGAGTTCACAGTCCTTCTTCAAATACATCATTTATCTATTGTCACAGGTAGCTGTTGTCTGTTTCACAGATGAGGCCTAGAGGCACTGCACTGCTGGCTGGCTCATTCAGAACTATAACAGAAAGCAATACAGTCTGCTTTGAAACTCCGGTCCCATTATTTCAGGCAGCTTCTATCTATCACTCCACTTATCTCTCCTCTTGAAAGAAAATCCCCATTTAGAGTCTTCTGTGGCAGTGAGAAGGCTTTACCCCCTCCCCTGAAAAGGACTGCTAGGAACTGAACTCAGGGTCCTCCAAAAGATGAGCAAGTGCTCTTAACCTCTGAGCCATCCTTCCAGCTCCATATAATGTTTTTACTTCAAATATTTCATGATAGTCTACTCCCAGGACATGAAGTCTTTCTTTTTAATCATATATAACCATATATAATATATATATGAATATACCTAAGCGTTTGCACATCAAACTATGCAACATCTAAATAGTTACCATCATCCAAAACTTTAGAAACACTAGACCTTATAGGTTGCATCTTTAATATCATGTGATTTCATTTCAGTCTTTTAACGAACTCTGGTGTCTCTTAAAGCCAGTATTATAAAAGAGGGCGCCATGTTAAGATAGCAGCAGCATGGGCTGAGGAAATAACCCAGTGGCCAAGATTTTATCTAGCATGTGTGAGGCTCTGGATTCAATACTCCGTAAATAAAAAAGGTCTAGAGGTCAGCAGGTGCCTTAAGCTAGTCTAGCCTCACAAACTAGACTGTTGTTGCTCATAGCATGCTGGGCTCAGAGCAAGGCCACTATAACCTCATAGCAGGACCATTGTATCGAATGAAAGTTAGCTATGATAAGGCCCAGCTGCAATTGCTCCAGGACAGAATGACCCTGGAACTCACTGCTCCTGAAGAAAGTGTCAGTAAAAGTGCCTCCAGGGTGCCACTGTGCTAACATTTTCCCTACACTGCCTTGCCCGCCACAGCTGTGCTGCAGCGTATTTAATAAGCTCTCTACTCTTGCCTTTGTCTCTTAGTAAAAGAATACACCACACTAGTAACTGGCCTTCCAGACTCCTGCCATCCCCCAAGGTAGTCACCTTTAGAAGAAGTAAAGTATGGGTGCTGTCTGGGTGAGAGTGAGGTAGGAAGTTTGAGGATATTTTCAGTCTTCCTGTGTAGTTTGAAACTTGTCTCTCTTCATGAATAATCCATTGAGTACAGTTTTAATGAACTCATGTTCTCTACGCTGGAGAAAAGGCAACGGCGTCTTTTGCCATTAGAATTGGGTCTTTCTGCCTCCATTGTGAGTCTTTTTGTTTTGTTTTGGGTTTGGGGGTTTTTGTTTGTTTGTTTGTTCGTTTTGTTTTGTTTGGTTTGGTTTGGTTTTTGGTTTTTGGTTTTGGTTTTTTAAGACAAGGTTTCTCTGTGCGTCCCTGGCTGTCCTGGACTCACTTTGTAGACCAGGCTGGCCTTGAACTCATAGAGATCCACCTCCCTCTGTCTCCTGAGTGTTGGGATTAAAGGCAAACGCCACCACACTCTGCCGTTGTGAGTCTTACAGTGACCCACCTCCACCATCTTGACTCTTCTCTATACACTCTGTTGGGCAAGAAATCATACACCATGAGGAGGCTCTTGGCCCACATATGACTGATGAACTGGGGTGGGGGGACTGTTATGTAGGGACACTCCACTCCAGAGGAGTGGGATGAAGGGCAGGAGGTGGGAGGGCAGGACTGGGAAGGGTGGAAAGAGGGCACTGTGATGGATATGTAACCTGAAGTAATAAATAAATATTAAAAATCATACACCACCCACGAACCCTTGCTAAACATGCTGACTAACCTTTTGGAGGAAAAAGTAAAGATCATTTGTGAGAGCCCCTTAATTGAACGGAAGAATTTTTCATTTACTCTATCAGTCTCTGAGCAAGGAGCCTGATGTTCACACCCTGCCAATGAGAAAGCAAGCTTTGTTTTTCTGTTTTGCAGAAATTTACCTGGAATTTATAAACTTTGTGGGTTTTGGAGATTTGCTAAGTAGCTTCAACACTGTGCTTTTCCCTAAAACACGCAAGTTTTCGTTATCTCGGCTTCTGGGTGAGGGACTGGAGGCTGGTCCTTTAACTCTGATACAAGTCTTTTTACCAGGTGACCAGCAGAATGCAGCCCACCTTCCCATCAACAGCTCAGCTGAGCCCAGAGCTCCAGGCACAATAGGCTCAAACTGGTTGCCTCCTTCCTCCGTATCATTCCACGCTCTGCTCTTTGCCTTCTATAGTCCTGGACCAGGCCTGAATAATGTAATCCCGTTCTCCAAAAGAAATGAACTGCTGAGCAAGTTCCTTTAGCTTTGCCATCCGCTCAGACCACCCTGGCAGCTCTTCCATTCTCTCCGGAAGGGATTTGCAGTTCTGGAGCCGTTCGGGAGGGGGCGCTCAAGACGCGTGAGCCGAGATGCCAGCTGCTGCTCAGGGAATGAATGAATAGAGGTTTCCAAAAGTGGGATTAAAGGTTCTCCCTCAAGAAGCTCTGCAGCCAAAGAAAAACACAAAGGAGAGGCAAGGACAGACCGAGCAGACACCTCACACTCCAACTCGCAAGGCTCTTCGGGTTTGTCGAACCAGTCTGGGACTGAGAAGGAGGGGACTCAGTTATTCCTTCTCTCTTTTTAAAATACACAGCAAACAAACAAAAACAGAGCTGTACCCTTAATTCCCTAGCACCTTTTAGTCCCTTTAAGTAGAACCCCCCAGTACCTCTGGCCCCCAAGGGCGACCTTTGGTTTCTCCAGCTTCTTTAACTGGGAGAAAAAATGACCTTGGGGACTTTGGACACTCACTTGTGACAGAGAAAAGTGGGCAAAGTAGGATAGGCTCCAAGGGCCTCTTTGGTGAGAGTGGGGCCTCCGGAAGTCTCTGGACATTTTAGATCGTGTAAACCACTGTGGCGTCCATATTTAAATCTTTAGAAAGACTCACCAATGGAGATAAAGGAGGTGTGGGCATTTATGAGAACAGGACACAGACCCAGGTCCCTCCCCTGCTGTAGGTCTCACAACCGGAAGTACCTGAGCTTGCAAGCCCTCCTACCAGGTCTTCAGCCTGCAGTTCTTCTCTGAGGGTCCTTCATCTAAGTTAGGAGTAATCCTTCTGAAAAAGAAGATGTGTAACCAGTTTTTGTTTTAAGTGAGAATATGTGGCTTATTCCTCCCACCCACCCCCACCCCCAGAGACAGGGTTTCTCTGTGTAGCCCTGTAACTCTCTTTGTGACCAAGCTGGCCTAGAACTCAAGAATCCACCTGGCTCTGCCTCCCTAGTGCTAGGATTAAAGGTGTGTGCCACCACCACCCTGGAGTGGTTTTTGTTTTGTTTTGTTTTTAATGCTTTTTTATTTATGCTTCTGATAACTTCACATTCATGTACTGTATGTTGATCATATCCACTTACCCCTATTTCCCTCTAAGTCCTCCTAGTGCTCCTGACTCTATCTCCCGCCCTTTTTGTTTGTTTGTTTTGTTTTGTTTTTCAAGACAGGGTTTCTCTACATAAGCCTGGCTGTCCTGGACCCACTTTGTAATCAGGCTAGACTCAAACTCACAGAGATTCACCAGCCTCTGCCTCCCAAGTGGTGGGAATAAAGGCGTGCACCACCACACGTGGCTTATCTCCTTATGTCTTCACACACACACACACACACACACACACACACACACACACACAGCCACCCCCTAGAGAATGGGCCACCTATGGCCACATCCCTAAAGGAAAGTGCCTCTCCCTCAGCAATCATCAACTGACAACAGTGCTGTAGTGGAGGGGCTCCCCCATTCTTGTTGAAAATCTGACTGGCTTGAGTTTATGAAGGCCTTAACTTGCCAGAGGCCTCCCACCCCAACAAACTTTCCTCTCTTCCCTCACACAGGGTTTGCTCATCTGTAAAGTGGGGGTAACTGTGGCAACGCAACACTCGTGTAAGAACAGGAGCCACATTGTCATTAACTTCCCATACCACACAAGAATCAGTTTCTATTTCTAGTTAAGACTAAGTTTCTGCTTCCTAAACCTGAAGTACCCTGCAAAACATGTTTTTCAACCTGCACTGAACTTGTGACCCCATGAGGTATGACTACTGTTTCCCTTGCTGAACTCATGACTCCATGATATCTGATTGCCCTTTGCCTTGCAAGATGCGTTTTCAGGATACCTTGATCTACACCTGTGACCATAACCCTTAAAGTGTAACTCCCCTTCCACATGATGTATATTCTTGCTTTCACTCTTACCTTTCATTGTATCTTTTCTAACAGCCAATTATCTCCACCCACGAAACACGAGTACAGCTGTTTCCTGTTAACCTCACCTCTTCTCAGTAAAAGGGACTGGCTTTCTCAAACAGCCAGTGAGGAGGCTGCTCTCTAAAGTCAATAACCGCCTCTGAGGAGGGCACTCATTCTTCCAAGTCCCCATCCCTCTACAGTAGGCACAGTGATTTCTTTGTAGTAGGTTTCCCTTGAAAGCAGTCGGGTTATACAATGCCTGCAGGATGGCTTGCCCCACCCTTTTTGCCATTTGGTCTTCTTTATTGTCTCAGTTGGCAAATACCTTCTGGACTACTTCTGACCTATTCTAGCCTGTAAATCCATCTATATTTTAAATTTTCTTGCGTATATCTATGCCCAACTGGGTTACAGAGACCAAATTAATCGCCTTGAGATTTGTCATGTCCACCTGGATCTATACAGCCAATAAGCCTCCAGGAGGCACTCCAGGAAAGCTTGAAGGGAATTCATCTGGACCTTGTGCTACACCTCTGCTAATTTGAACAAATTAGTGGACAATCACATGTTGTGGGGTCACAAGCTCAGCAAGGCAAAAGGTAATCATACAACAGTAGAAGTAATGGTACCTACCCACCCAGTATTGGTGGAAGGGTAGGACGTGGCCATTATGCCCTGAAGTAAACATCCCAGAGCACAATACTATATAGTACGTTTTGTACTGGCTTTCCCAAAATACTCAAAACTGGGTGTATACCTCTTCCCTGCCGACAATTTCTCAATATATCTCATTCACTTTATTCTCTGACACTAACATTAGAGTAGGAAAAAACTCCAGGTCAAGAGAATAGACTCTCTGGCCTGGGGAAGACCTCACATTCCAGCAGGGCTGGCTCGATTATTTTAGCCTAAGCACCAACCCTAGGAAGGTGGGCTAATTTTAAGCCACAATAAAGAGATGGGTCAGATAATTCATTCTTTAATGAAATACTGTACCTTTCCTTCCTAGAATCCCTTCCGCTAGCACAGAAGATAACTAGCAACAGTCACAAAAGAGTCCTAAGTCTGTCCACTTTTCCAAATTATTCAGAAAAGCATAGCTTTTCCTTTTTTTCTGTCTTTTCTAAGCATGCGTTCCTTAGCACTTTGCACCTCCCCCCCCCCACACACACACACACACACACATGCACACACAGTTTGGACTTTCTCTCTCTCCAAAGCCTCCCTGCCTGCCTACCTGCCTGCCTGTGGCTGCTTGTTAAAATGGCATGGATTGTACCTTCTCTCTTCTACTCTCCTCTTCTGGATGAAAATTAACATTTCACCTGGGCAACCCTGGGGTTTTTTCTTTTAAACTCTAATAAAACTGTCCTTGTGCTTACAGTTGTACAATAATTCTTGTTATTTTAGTAATGAGACTAAAGACCTGGAAAGTTGACCGCAATTTCTCCAGTATCATTAAAAATGTTCTGTGTGTTGCTGCAGCCCTCTTCAGCCCCCTCTCCTTTTATCACCTTAAATCACTATTGTGTATTTGATCCCAAAGATGTCCCTCTAGTGCAAGCTCCTAGCTGACTCATTCTCAGAGATACGCTCTTCAGTTATAGAATCCAACTCCTCGCTATCAATGTCCTGAGCTTGGGGACTATGTATCTCTCCTGAGGACCCCATGGTATTAGTTTATGAATTTGTGTTCAGTTCATAAATGTGTCATCGTCACAACATCTCAAAAATGAGTGTGACTCCTTTAACTTGAATCTCAGCCCTTTGTAATGGCCTTCTGCCTCAGTTCTTATCCACACCACAACAGGCCTCCTGCTGAGTCCTAGGCCTACTCCTTTGTCCTTTTTATCTCACCTGAAGCGCTCCTCTTCCCCTTGCAGGATGTCACCTACCCCTCTAGGTTCAAGCACATTTCATTCAGGAAGCAGGGGACCAGTGAAACACAACTGTCTTCCTCTGTTTTAGTCTGTTTCTGCTGCTGTAAAAATACCACAGACTGAGCAACTTGTAAACAGCAGAAACTGAGTGCTTACAGTTGTGGATCTCCAGATGTTCAAGATCCCAGCACAGCGGGGCAAGACCATCTCTGCTTCCAAGATGGTGCTTTGAAAACAAAAACCTCAAGCCGGGTATGGTGGCACATGTGCTGGCGTGCTTTAATCCCAGCACGTGGGAGGCAGAGGCAGGTGGATCTCTGTGAGTTTGAGGCCAGCCTGGTCTATATAGTGAGTTCCAGGACAGCCATGCCTACACAGAAGGAAAAGAAAGAAAGACAGAAAGAAAGAAAACCTCATATTCCAGAGTAAAAAAAACTGTGTCCCCATATAGTGGAAGGGGCAGGAGAGGGGAAATGGCCATTGTATCCCCTTTGTAAGGTCACTAATACTATACATGAGAGCTCTATCCTCAAAACTTAATGCTCTCCCTCAAGCCGCACCCCTTAACATATTGCATATGCATTGGGGAGGCACATACATGCTAACCAGAACACAGCCTTGACTCTCATTGTATTTTAGATGCTTTTTTTTAAATTGTGTACTTCTGTTTTAGGGCTGAATTATTGTTTGTAGGTGTTTCTATCTCCACACTCCACAGCTGGATTTAAACATTTGTTTTGGTTTGGTTTGTTTTTTTTTTTTTTTTTTGAGACAGGGTTTCTCTGTGTAGCCCTGGCTGTCCTGGAACTCACTCAGATTTAACCTTCCTGAGACGAGAGCTGCACTTTGCCCCCCAGTAACCCTGAAGTCTCTGTGGCTATAAGGCCTGAATGAGATCACATAGGTTAAAAAAAAAACAATACTCGTGACAGTACCTGGCTTTAAGTTTGGAACACATTGATCTTTCTCATTCCTCCGTCACTCAGTAACCTTGTGCTGAGCTAACTATGCACGGAGCTGATAATCTGTGTTACCGGAATGATTCAAGGAAAGGAAGGCGATCTGACCCCAAACCCAGGCAGCGTGAGGCTGCTGCTCACAATAAATATGATAGGTAAACCTTGAATGTCCATTGCACAGTTAACTGACAACCACTCTGGCTTTGTGTACTCAGCTCCCCTCACTTTCCTCTCCGGAAGCCACTCCAGTGGCGGGCAGGTTCTGAATGTGTCCTATAAAATGTATAAGCTTAAACTAGGTGTTGTGATGCACGCCTTTAATGCCAGCACTCGGGAGGCAGACCCAGGTGGATTTCTGTGAGTTCTAGGCCAGCCAAAACTACATAATGAGACCTTATCTCAAAAACAAACAAACAAAAAAACTAAATGTGCAGGTATAAACTTAATCTTCAGTGTAGTGGCATAAAAGATAAAGCCTTCAGAAGATGACAAAACCAAAGGACTCTGGCCTGGTGTGTGACAGAAGACGCTAGATACAGTTGGCACTCCTTTTTGTCCCTTTCCTTCCACAATGTGAAGGAGCAAAAAAGGCCATCAGCAGACTCAAACACGGGTGCCTTGATCTTGGCCTTCTCAGCATCTAGAACTGTGAGAAGTAAACGTCCAGTACTTACTTGCCACCCAGTCTCGGGTGTTTTGCCATAGCAGCAGCAGTAGCCTAAGGCCCCAGGTGTGGTGCAGAACAAGGGGGACAAGGGTAAGGACTGCAAGAAGCAAAACTAGAACGACGGTCCTTAGTGATTGTGCCACATGAACCACAATGCCAAGGCTCACGACACAGATGTTGGTGTTGCTGTGTCCTATGCCAAGTGCTTTGGTAGCGACATCCATCAGTAACTACCTGAGTTAGCCATGGGGCGGGGCTTCGCTCAGGCCAAGGGTCAGCTGCCCCACTGCTAGACGATGGCTCAAGCCTCACCTGGTTCACTCTTGCTTGCTCATACATTTTCTGTTCTCTGCCCACCCCCCAATCTCAGTCTGGGCTTCAGCCAAACTAGTCCAGGTGATTCCTACCAAATGTTGACCTTTAAGCATTTGAGACAGTTTCTGCAGGAGGATGTCTTTGACTCCATCAAGTGCCAAGACATAACCTCAAAAGCCTCTTGCTGTGTGAAGCCCTCCCTGTGTCCTTCAAGGAGCACTGGCCTTTGTAGCTTCTTGTCCATTCTCTCTCTGGCATTTTTAAGCAGCTGCCTCTGCTTTATCAAGCACAGGGCTGGGGCCGGTGACAGGGCTGAGGCTGGCATCTGATTCCCTCCCCTTCTCCCTCTTTCCTGGTTCCACACCTCATGCTTGGTTGGTTGGCATCCTAACTCTCACCCAGGGACTGGATCCTGAGCTCTCCCTTCAAACACGGCCTTTTGGTACCTGCAGGTATCCCTGGGTCCTCATCTGCTGTCATGTGTGCTTTCTCTGCCAGGAAGTAATTAGGCATAGAGCAAAAGTGGGGGTAACAATCTTTTGAGAGTATAAATTATTAAATTATGAAAAAGAATAAGTTCTGTTCAAGAGTTTAAAATTCCCCCCTCAGTTGGTTCCTTACAAGGAGTTGGTTGACTTCTCTATGTGTATGGATCACATTAAAGATTCAGAGCCAGGCAGCGGTGGCACATCCCTTTAATCCCAGCCCGGAGGCAGAGGCAGTTGGATCTGTGAGTTTAAGGCTGGCCTTCTCTACAGAGCAAGTTCCAGGACAGCTAGGGTTACACAGAGAAATCCTGTCCTGAAAAAAAAAAAAACAATAAATAAATAAAAATTCAGAAAAGAAGAATGCAAAGTCCACCTTGAATTAATGTTCCACGGACCACATTCCAAGGATGCCTTTGGGGTCATTTAGGGCACACTGGATGTCTAACAGGGCTCCTATTCTGTGATAAAAAACCATGACCACAAAGTAAGTTGGGGAGAAATGGGTTTATTCGGCTTACTCTTCCACAGCACTGTTCATCATCAAAGGAAGCCAAGACAGTAATTCAAACAGGGCAGGAGGCAGGAGCCGATGCAGAGGCCATGGAGGAGTGCTGCTTACTGATTTGCTCCTCACAGCTTGCTCAGCCTGCTTTCTTATAGAACCCAGAACCACCAGCCCAGGGATGGCACCACCCACAATGAGCTGGACTCTCCCCCATCATTCACTAATTAAGAAAATGCCCTACAGACCTGCCTTCAGCCTGATCCGTATGGAGGCATTTTCTTGATGGAGATTCCCTCCTCTCAAATGACCCTAGCTTGTGTTAAGTTGACTGACTATTCAGCACACGGAACTTCCTCAAGAGCTTCTCTAGTTTATCCAGAAAGAACCAGATTCAGAGCCTGGAGCCAGCTCTGTCACTATGAATAGGTAGGGCATTTACTCACCCTAAGCCATGAAGATGGACACAGCACCCCCTGCTCAACCTCATGCAAAGTAAGATTTAGGTAAGAATTAAACAAGATTATGTGCGCCGAGAACTTTGTGAAACACACTGGGTGTAAATAGACTAAGTTGAGAGAATGAAAGAATACTCATCCTCCACAATGTTTGGATAACAAATAATGGATAATGCAAATGAAATGTGCCTTTGGGAACTGGAAACGTGACTCAGGTAAGAGCTCCTGTTCTTGAAGCATGAAGACATAAGTTGGGATTCCAGCACCCATGTAAAAAGTTGAGAGTTGCTAAATGCATGCTGTCTTAGTTAGAATCACTATTGTGATGAAACAACCATGACCAAAAGCAACTTGGGAATGAAAGGTCTTATTTCACTTACAGTTCCATATAACAGTGCAAAAGTAGTGAAGGCAGGAACTCCAGCAGGGCAGTAACCTGCAGACATGAGCTGATGCAGAGGCCATGGAGGAGTGCTGCTTACTGGCTTGCTCCTCATGACTTGCTCAGCCTGCTTTCTTATTGAACTCAGGACCACCAGCCCAGGAATGGCATCACCCACAATGGGCTGATGCTATCAGCTCTCCCCAACTGATCACTAAGAAAATGTCCTACAGCTGAGGCATTTTCTCAATTGAGTTTTCTTCCTTTCCATTAACTCTAGCTTAAGTTGACAAAAAACTAGCCAGGACACATGCATGTAACCTCAGCATGGTCCAAAAAAAAAAGATAGGATACTTAATTGGCCACCAGCCTAGGTCCAAATTCAGTGAGAGAGCCTGTCTCAAAGAAATAAGTTAGAGGAAGCAGAACATCTGACAATCTCCTCTGACCTCACACAGACACATATGTGTGCATCCAGGTACACACACACACACACACACACACACGGACACGGACACCAGACACACGGACACACACAAAAATAATAACAAAATAAAATATGTTCTAATAAGTTTGGGCGCCAACTCAAAAGTTTCACCAAGTAAAGACATAGCCTGGGAAGGATGAATGCCATGGTCTTTCTACCCTAGTGTTGCTCACTGCTACATAGTTTAGCAACATATACTCAGTACTGATGAGAAAATGGTTCACACAGACCTTGGTGGAACTTGGCTCTGCACCAGCTATGCCACTTTTAGCAGGGTTTCTTAGGTTGTAGGTAACTGCTTCTTAATGCTGGCTGTAGAGCTGAAAGGAAAGATCCAATAAAGGATCTTGTGAACAGTGAACCTGACACCTCCAATAATGGCTCTACACTGCTCTCTTGGACTAGAATAGAATAACCCATTCGGTGCTTTCAAAACACACTTCTTGTGCAAAGTCCCTCGTCCCTCCCCCATCAGGTCTGTCCAGCTTAATGAAAAGAAAGCACTCAGTAGAGTTCATGTGAAGACAATAACTGACCAGGGGGAAGGTCAGTAGACTCCACAGTCAGTGTTAAGAGGCACAGGTCTGAGTCCTAGGGCATCTGCTGCAGTTCCGAGGTTCTCATGTACCACAGCAAAGAATTAGACCAGGGACACGTGGTTACAAATAGGAATAGAGACAGTTTATTAAGAATGAGGAAAACACAGCGAGCCGTGTTGGCACAGGCCTTTAATCCCAGCACTTAGGAGGCAGAGGCAGGTAGATATCTGAGTTTGAAGCCAGCCTGGTCTACAGAGTGAGTTCCAGGACAGCCAGGGGTACACAGGGAAACCCTGTCTCAAAAAACAAAGGGAAACAAAACAAAAACACAAAAAGAATTGGAAAACACCCCTAAGAATGTGAATCGGCTTGTGAGATGAAGGAAAAGCCCCCAAAGTCCTGGGCCATAAAGTCCTATAAAGTTCTTTTAAACAGAATCCTCCAAACCCAGATAGAGAAGGGTTTCCAATCTCTCTCTCTCTTTCCACACCAGGAGGCAGATACTTGTCCACAGGCCTCTGCCCTAGCCATCTCAGAAGGCTTTATGTTTTCTTCTTCCTTGGAGTTCAAGGTTTTGTCTGGGAGCAAAATATCATGATCAAGCCCTCCCTGTGTCCGTCAAAACACAGGTGGTCCTTAGTGTCTGTATTTCATTGGCCCCTCAGGCATCGTCTGGAGTTCCCAGCAGCCCTATGGGAGGGAGAAAAGAAAGAGGAAGGAGAAGGAAAGGGAAGAGGAAGAGAAATGAGAGTAGGGGGGAGGAGTGGAGCTAACCAAACATTGGTTCCTTTCCAGCCACCGTGAGCTGAGCCCAAAAGGGGTCAAGGCCCAAGCCTAACAGTTCCGGCCTCCAGGGACCTTGAGTTCATATGCAAATCTCTTGCAGATAGATCTATCAGGGGCTCAAGCCCATTTGCACTTTTTGCTGTCTTGATGGTTGGGGGTGTTTGTTACAGTACCCAGGATTGAACCCAGCAAGTATTCTATCATTAAACTACATCTCCAGGCCTCGGTATTATTTTTTTAAGACATTTTAACACAAGAACAATTCTGCCAACTTGTCAATTTGCAAGCTCCCTGCCCCCCATCCCGTTCCACTCCACCCACCCTACCCACCCCATGCACTCACACACTCACACCCTGCTTTGGCTTCTCCTCGGTTGTTCAGTGGCAGAAGTGTGAGCCAAACAGAAGACCTCAGGCTCTTGTGGACTGTGGAACACTTAATTGAACACGAGTGAACAGATGGCAGATTTCATCTTTCTATTAAGACGCTAAGCACCAGCAAAAGGAAGTAAAAGGAAATTCGGTGGAAACATTAAAGGAGAAGCGCAGAAGTTCAAAGAGCAATAATTCAGAGGCTGAGCTGAAATGCTTCGTGTGGTGAGAGAGATGAGGGTCCCAGAGGAAGGGAACAAAGGAGACTTGAGCCTTTGCTGAGAACCCTCTCAGAGCCACGCCAAGCTCACACAGCAATCTGGGAAGGAAGGCAGTGTGACAACAGGCCAAGAGCACTGAGCTCTGGACGGCTGAGCCATGTGCTAAGCACGCAACTAGCATACGCTAGCTCACCACAGGGCTTTGCATCCCTGTCCATCCTAAACCTCAGTTCCCATGCTCTCAAAGTAGGACACTCAGTGTCCACCCAGGGTTGTTAGGAGGAATCATGTGAAAGAGTCAGTATGGATAGCCAGACATGCGGATAATGTTTCCACGATCCTTTCCTTCTCCAGGCACCAGAAATAGCCTATCCCTGTTCTGAAGCTTTACCCGAGCCAAGTGCTTTTTGCCACTCCCTAGAGGGATCAGGGACCTGCTCCAGTTCTGCTCCCTACAAGGGAGGCATCTTCTCAGGGAAGGTCTGTTGCAGGATCAAATGGCCCCAGACCTATCCCTCTTCAGAATGGAGTTGTACTGCAAACCAGCAGCCCGGGGTGAAGTAGGTCTGAGTTCTAGGCAACAGGTCCCTTCCAGAAAGCCCAACTTCTCCTGGCTTTCCAGAGGCCTCTTCCCTTAAAAGTGCTTGAGCTCAGGGTCAGCTAACAGGTGACAGTGGGGCTTTGTGGGTCTCTCTCTCTCTCTGTCTCTCTCTCTCTCTGTGTTTCTCTCACTCTCTGTCTCTCTCACTTTCACTCTGTCTCACTCTTTCTCTCTGTCTCTCTCACTCTCTCTGTCTCTGTCTCTCTCTCACTCTCTGTTTATCTCTTTCTCTCTTTCTCTCTGTCTCTCTCTTTCTTTCTCTGTCTCCCTTTCTCTCTCTGTCTCTTTCTCTCTCTGTCTCTCTCTCTTTCTCTCTGTCTCTGTCTCTCTCTGTCTGTCTCTCTCTCTTTCTCTCTCTCTCGGTGTGTGTGTGGGGGGGATTATACTTGTGTGTATGATGTGCACATATAGATGGGTGCAGGTATCCATGCATGTGTGTACACGTGTGTGGATGTGAGAGGTCAATGTTAGGTGTCTTCCTCAGTTGCTTCTATATCTTATTCTTAAGATGGATTCTCCTTTTCAGCTCTGCTGCCTAGAGGGTAAACTGCAGGATCTTTGTATCTTTACCTCCCCAGAATTGGGATCACAGACTTGAACCATCATATGGTTTTTTGTTTCCTTGGTTTTGTTTTGTTTAATGTTTATTTATTTTTATTTTATGTACATTGCTGTTCTGTATGTGTGCATATGGGGGTGTCAGATCCCCTGGAACTGGAGTTACAGAAAATTGTGAAGCTCCCATGTGGGTTCTGGGAATTGAACCTGGGTCCTTTGGAAGAGCAGTCAATGCTCCTAACCACTGAGCAATCTCTCCAGCCCCTATTTTTGTTTTGTTTTGTTTTTTGTTGTTGGTTTTGTGGATGCTTGGGATCCAAGCTTAACTCCTCAAGTTTGCATGGCAAGCACTTCCCTGGTACTGCTTGCCATCCCCCACCCCCTTAAGGGAACTTTTGAAAGAAAAAACAGGGACCTTGTAATTCATTTCCATTACCTGGACCCTAGGATAACTAAAATTTCCCAAATTATTCAGTCTTAATACTGAACTTCCAAACTCAAAAGCCAGGGACACTTGATTCTCACTTGTTTAAGTCAATATGAAAAAAAGTATTTGATCTCAAAGTTGGTTCTGAGACCAACTTTTTCTCTTCAAGCCCATATTACTTTCCCCTCTATTCTTCTCCAACACACAACATAGCATGTGTGCACATGCATGCATGCCACACACAAACTCAGGGGTACACATACTATCTCACAGGAAGACATGCAGAGGGCATAGTCCCTTAAGAAAAAAAATCTTCATATAGACCAGTTTTTCTAGGTTCTTCCCCAAACACGAAAAAAATTAGTAAATAAGAAACTGAGGCCGGGCGGTGGTGGCGCACGCCTTTAATCCCAGCACTTGGGAGGCAGAGGCAGGCGGATCTTTGTGAGTTCGAGGCCAGCCTGGTCTACAAAGTGAGTCCAGGACAGCCAAGGATACACAGAGAAACCCTGTCTCGAAAAACCAAAAAAAAAAAAAAGAAAAAAAAAAAGAAACTGAACTGAAGGGGGCTGATATGTAGGGCACCCCACACCAGAGGAGTAGGATAGGTGGGAGAAGGGGGAGAGGGTGAGAGGGTGGCACCGGGAGTGGCCAAGAGAGGGGACTGTGATGGAGATGTAACTTGAAGTAATAAACAAATTTTTTTTAATCCAAAAAAAAAAGAAAGAAAGTGATGAAGATTCATATAAATAGGGTGACATTTTAATCACTGGGCCCCCGCACCCCACAACCCCTTGAAAATAAACACACCATTCTTCAGTTATAAAAAACACTAGTCCACAAGCAAAGTTAAATTCTTCCCAGACACAATATGTAGAAAAATTAATCTCAGTCACATTAAAGTTCCAGTAGTTAAAAATGCAAAAATAAAAAAAAATGTTTTAAAACCTTTTAGAACTTGTTAGAACAAGGAAAAAATAAGAAAAAGAAAAAAATCAAATAAGCCATAAAAAAATATCTGATCATATAAAAATGAAAAACTTTACAGAACAATATATAACATAATCAAAATTATAAATGTAAGACAACATTAAAAATGTTAATAAAAAACAACAACAAATTGTAAGGAAATATTTTCCCATGTAATAAACTTTCCTAAATTAACAGGAAGATAATCCAACTAAAAAGTTGTAAATAACAAACTACCACATTACAGAATAGTAGTCTCATAAGATCAAAGGTACTCCATCTCAACTAATAAGTGGACAAATTAAAATTACCACAATGATGATGCCACTGTATTTGCCCACTACCAATTTTTGA
>CAJQZJ010033226.1:1940500-1945500 GCA_907164525.1 Lophiomys imhausi | reverse complement strand
TCCTTGTTTCCATCATGTGTTCTAAAGCAGAATATTCATCCAGTCTAGGTGGGACCCAATAAACCTTAGTGGAGAGTGTGCTGTAGAGGAAGAGCGAGCCAGGCTTCACCTCCTTTAGGTAAATGTCCTAACCTCCCATGGTGGATATGCTGTGATTTGGAAAATGGAATTAAGACCTGTCTTATCTTCTACATGTACTGCTTCTGTCAAAATCCTTCCTGGACCTAAATATTATGAAGTCTGCTTGTCACTAGAGTGTGAATATACTTGGTTCAAAGAGTACCGTAATATCAGGAAGCCCTAGGGACACTGAGCCCATGATTCCATCTGCACTCCAGGGAAGGCCAGCTATATTTGGTGCACAAAAGGCTGTGGCAGAGATGGGAACAGAAAATGACCTCAAATTGTCTGACTTCAAGACCCAATTTTTTTTTTCTTTTCTCGGAACTGATGTAGATTACATGCTATGTTTTCATACCAAATAGACTGTTTATTTCCCACTGAGTGAGTTACTAGGATAAGGTTTTAGTATTTAATTTAATGTCCACTATGCATATAGTATTTATAAGTGACTGTGACTATGATCATCATAGACTGTCTTAATATTTCCAAGGTTAACTTTAAAAAAAAAGTCAGCCAGACAGTGGTGGCACACACCTTTAATCCCAACACTCAGAAGGCAGAGGCAGGCAGATCTCTGTGAGTTGGAGGCCAGCCTAGTCTACAAAGATAGTTCCAGGACAGCCAGAACTGTTATACAGTGAAACCCTGCCTTGAAATAAATAAATAAATAAATAAATAGTCTCACTCTGGAAATTATCCATTTCAAATGCAATGACATTTCCATGCTAGGCTACACTGGGCAGATCCTCATGGAAGATGGTTCAGATGCAAAACCTGTCATATGAGAATCAACACAAAGTACAGCTTACATGTGCAGTCTATATTGTACAGGGTCCCCACCTGTGGTTGGTCGCACATGTGGTATAATCACTGCCAATAACTACAAGGTATAAGACTCAATTCGCAGCCCACCTTCTCCAAGAAGTTGCTCCTGCCTCCACCAGACCTCAAATTTCTGCCATTCTCCAACGAGCAACATTTGATTTGGCCCCATCTTTCTGCCTGCCATTCTGGTAATGTGTTTCTAGAGATATGGGTTTCTATTTGGCTCATGTTGGGTGCAAAGGACAAAAGTAAGTTAAACAGCTTTTATCTTCATCAAACATGTAGACTGAATGAATAATCATCTTCTCAGCTCCTTGTAGCATGCTGAGATCTAACAAATAACCATCCACGTATCCAGTGAATGTGGTTATGGAGAATTAATCACCTCTATGTATAATACTATCACCACCAATCCTGTTCTGTAAGGGAAAAATTGAGGGGCAAGGTTACTCAGTAATTTCTCCAATATAGCACATATTCCCAGGATTAGAGCTGACTGGAGTCTGACTAGTAATCACTGGTTTTGCTGCTTGCTGGGGGCAGCTGGAGGCATCAGATGGACAACTTCTGGAAAGCTGTTGAGGCTGGCATCCAAGCTTGAAATGGAACCTGGGAAATATAAAAAAGACTAGCCTGTGTTCACACAGCAGGCATAGAAAGAACAGCTGGGATTAATCAGTGCCTGGACACTATAAAATCTGAACAGATATATAGCAGTCCACTCTTTGCCTACAGTTTCATTTCTGAGGGAGTAGTCACCCCTCATGAACTGTGATCCAAAAATACTCAAAGGAAAATTCCAGAAATAGATGTATCTCAGGTTTCAAATAAGTACCATTCACAGTAGTATGAAGTACCATCCCACTGTACTCCATGTAGAACACATGACATCTTTTTACCTCATCTTATTATACAGGCATTGTATTATCTCACACTGTCCCAGGAAGAGCGGTAAATATACTACAATGTGATATTCTGAAAGAGCGAAAACACATCCACAGTGGATTACAGAACAGTATAAAATGTTACTTATTATACTATGTTGTTATAATTTATCTTTTCAGTACTGCTCTTAGTCTCTTACTGTGCCTAATTTATAAATGAAACCTTAACATATAAATATAGATGGGATAAAACATATATTTATAGAGTTTGTACATAGAGAATTTGGAGCTACATTCAAGGTCTCAGGTGCCCCCTGGGGTATTAAAACACATCTCTGGAGAATGTGGGGAGATGGTTATAGTCAGTTTAGACTGTCCATAAACTACATGGTTGGATAAGTCAGGCACCCACACAATAACTTCCTGGCCCCAATAGTGAACATACCTAACTCTAACAGTCTGAAAATAGTGCTGTTATATGTATGAACCACACTGTTCCTTGACCATCCTTACAGTAATCCTGGGCATGAGAATAGTAATAACACAAATAATACATTTCTCTAGTTCTTTATTGGTTTTACTTCATTTAAATGATATAGAAATGTGACTCATGTTCATATTTCAAAAAGAAAAAAAATGAGGCATAAAAAAGTTGTTCTGGTTGATGAATTTGAGGGACACTTTAGACCTAGACTGGCTGATTCCAAGGGCTCAAGACTTGGCAAGACATGTGTCCCAAGAGAGTTGTGTGAGACCCCTAGCTGCATGTCATTAGGTGTGGTTCTGTTGTAGAGGGCACCTGTCTGTCTGCACTCTTGGGTATTTTCCTGGACCTTTAAAACATCATTAGCATAATACAACAGGAGATAAGGGTGATATTTAAGCATCACTTATAACAGAAAATTTTAGGAAGTATATTTCATTCATTTATAAAGTTAACACACTTAGGTCCTAATGTGGATAACAGAAACTGTGCTTTGCATTTTCTGTGTTTGGATAGCTTTTAGTCTGTGCTAAGGACTATAAACAGGGTCCTTGCTACATTATCTCAAGAAATCAGTGAGGTCATTTACCTTGGTAGGCCAGTCTTTATCTTATATGGGAGAAAGCAAAGCTATCTTGGTAAGTTTTGCATAAGGTCACCGGGGACTCAGCTTGTTTTTCTCAAAGCCATAACCTCACCCAAGGCTCTGCCTGTGACACGCCCAGAACCAGCTGCAGCCAGAAGTTGCAGCTTCACTTTCTCTCCAGATATACTTACTCTCTTGGTTTTGTATATCTTCATTTCTATTGTGTTCCTTTGATATTTGAGGTGGAGTCTCTGTCTGTAACCCTGGCTGCTTGATGACTCTTGATCCTCTTGCTTCAGCCTCCTTGCTCATGTGCCTTGACAGTGGGTTTCTGTCTAAACTGAGCACAATGCCGTCTGCCAACCTTATAGCCACAGTCACCCAGAATACAATAGCTGATCTACCTCTGGAATTCTAGACAGGCAAGAGATGAAGCTGGCATTTGCAGGCTGGACAGAGAGAGATTAGGAAGGCGGGACTTAGAATTGAGTGGTAGGTCTCAGAAGAGACCACGAGGAGAGATGGTGAGACAGAGAAGAAGAGGAAGGAGGTTGCCATGGGATAGTATGTATGGTGAGCATGTGGCCCGTGAGTGCTGGCTGGATGGAGCAGAAGTAGCCCAAACAGGAGAAGGAAAAAGAAAAGAGGAGGAAGGAGCTAGCCATTGGACAGGACTGGACCTGGAACATGTGGCCAACAGGAGTTTGCCCTGAGGATAGACTGATGGAGCAGAAGCCCATAAGAGTCACCAGATTGGCAAGTGATGGGCATTTATGTGTTTTTTAAAGGTAGTAGGCTCAGAATAGCTCAGAACCTGCCCATCACAGGGCTTACAGCTTATTAATAAAATATAGTGTTTCTGTGTTGCTTGTTTGGGAACTAAATAGTCTAAAGTGGTGTAGAAACCCCTAATAGATATTTAAGGGCAAAAGTACAACAGGTGTTTAGTTAATTAATTGATTAATTAATTAATTAAGTTTTATTTTATTTTTTTGAGACAAGTTTCTCTGTATAGCCTTATAGCTTTGTAGACCAGGCTGGCCTCAAACTCGGAGATCTGCCTGTTTCTGCCTCTTGAGTGCTGGGATTGAAGGCATGTGCTACCATGACTGGTTCCTGGTGTTTAAATAGTCAGGAATAAATAAAAATTTTGGACTCCTTCATTCCAACACACAACCTTGGCATCAAATTCAACAAAAGATATAGGTAATACTTGTGGAAGGAAGGTGGCAGTGTGTGGGGTGTGAGAAAATAGCCAATTGTGGTATGGTATCCTCCCTATGTCCTTGAACTATTAAATAGAATTACAGTCAGTCATGAGTTGATCAACTTGGTTACTGTTTTCAGACACCCGTGTTGTCAAGCCTGTAAGAGACTCAGCAAAACCCAAGTGAGAGTCTCCCGAGCACATTTATGTCACTGTCATCATTAGAAACGAAGAAACAAAGAGTGAAAGAAAGGCCAACCCAGCACAGTGGTGCATGCCTTTAATCTAAGCAGTTTGGACACAAAGGCAGGTCTCTGTGAGTTCAAGGTCAGTCTGGTCTACAGTATACATAGTGAATTCAAGGTCAGCCAAGGACACACAGTGAGACATTATCTAAAAAGAGAAAGAGAGAGAGAGAGGCAGAAAAAAACAAAACAATAAAAAGTATTTAGCTCTTCTGATTAGAGTTTACGCCTCAGTGTACAGGCAAAGAGTAATGATGCTTGGTTTCGACTTCCTTAACAATAAACTGCATGAAGAACATCAGGTGGTGAGAGAATAAATTATTTTCAAAGGCTGTTAGTCCTGTTGACAATAAGAAGTAGCAGAAGACAATAGGAAGTAAATAGTTAGTATTTACTTCATCAGAGACACAAAAGACAGAGTGATTTTTCCCATCAACATTTCTTCACGGATAAGGTAGGGATTCATAAGGCCATTGCTTCCCACCACCCCCTCCTAAAGGACCATTGAAGGAAGCTAGGGTAGGGAATGTTGTTTTCTTCAACAGTACCTGTTGCCCAGGCTCCTGTAAATACCGGCTCCATGCTCATGCATGGGTGTTACACACACACACACACACACACACACACACACACACACACACACACA
>CAJQZJ010033226.1:1900984-1940490 GCA_907164525.1 Lophiomys imhausi | reverse complement strand
ACACACACACACACACACACACACACACACACACACACACACACACACACCTGCAGTGTGAGAGGGGGACTTCATTGGAATAAAGAATGGTTTCAGAGGAAAGAAGGATGTTGAGCGAGGCAATTGGGGTGAAATGACTTAAATTGTTTATAAACATATATGAAAGTGTCAAAGAGTAAAAGGTTATTTTTAAAAGATAGGAAAGAAAAATGCTACAGTCTCAAAACTTTTAGCCAGAGAAAATGCTGTCACTTCCACAGCCTCTTCTGAGGATTTGCTGGCCAGAAGTGATACTCTCTTTCAGTCAGCAAAGTCTTGAGCCTGGAAAGTTATCTTCTTGGAACACTAAAGACTCCCTTCCTCAACACACAAAAAAAAAAATTCTTCATCCCAGTCAAATGTCTTGAGGCTTTGGCTAGTGAATGTAGACAGAAACAAGACCAATGTGACTTTCTCCAAAAAGAATCCATCCCAAAGCAGCCCTGTCCTGAAGCAGCTTTATCCCTTGAAAAATCTCCCTTGAAAAAAAAAATTACTAGATACGTTCATTTTGGGAGAAAAAGAAAACATAGACATCACTTTTGCACAAAATAAGTTGTGAGCAGTCACAGAATGAAGGGTGGTGGGTCAGAGAAGGTACGAGGGACATTAGGTGAAGTGAAGGGCAATATGAAGAGGAAGCGGAAGCTGATTGTCTCTAGAAAGCCTGCACACAGGATGCTTTGGTTAGTGAACAACTCATCTTGGTTCAAAACTTTTAGACCCAAGAAGCAGCCTCAAATGACCAAGGTTTTCTACCACCTGAGACTGAGATGGGTGGGGGGCCCAAGTCCCCTGCCAGTGATTTCTCAGCAACTGGCCAACAAGAGTCAAAAAGGGTTCCCGGTGTTACATTTACACCTCTTCACCCTTTTAAGTCCCATTCTTTATTACCACTGGTATTTGGGGTGGCATTTTAATACCCATGTCGAAAAGTTGAAAGCAGTTTGTAAGGATGTTGTTCTTCAAGGATGGCCCTCTGTTTTAACCAGACTGAAGAACAAAAAAGAGAAGTACAAAGTTACTTCTCCGTTAATTTCCAATGGTGCTCAAACTCCTATTACTAAAATGAATACTAAAAATGTTTTCAGTAAGAGACCTTTACCTCTGCTTTTGCCCATGTTTAATCTGTCTGGATTTTGGATATTTTCAAATGAGACAACACCTACAAAGCAAATGACAAGGCAGAGAACAAATTGGGAAACATGTTTCTCAATATTTTAATATGAGCTAGTCAAATATGATAGTCAAAAGGTTACTGCTTTGAAAATCTCATACAAAAAAAGAAAAACACTAGCTTGCTACTGGGGAAATGAACAGTTCACAAAAGAAGCGCAAGTGGCTATAAACAGGAAAAAATGTCTACCTCATTAGTAATCAAAGACATGTAAATGGAATCAATGAGGCGAGGCCATTTTTCACCTCACAAATTGGCATAGTCTGAAAAAGGAGGAAGAAGCGGTCCTTCCCACATGATGCTTATGGGACAATCAACTGTTTCGTTTAAGAAAATATTTTAGACTGAAATGTAGTTTGGGCACAAGGATTTATTCTGTAGAATTAAACAAATATGTAATCAAATAGTAGTGAACAAGAATAGTCACTATCGTTATGAAAGTGATTTATTCAATCAAATATCTGATAGTAAAGAGGTGATTATATAAATTTTGTGCTCTTCATGTAATAGAATATTCTGCATGACAATAGGTTAACCCTGTTATGAAGAATACTTGATATAAGAAATATAATCCGGCCGGGCGGTGGTGGCGCACGCCTTTAATCCCAGCACTTGGGAGGCAGAGGGAGGCAGATCTTTGCGAGTTCAAGGCCAGCCTGGTCTACAAAGTGATTCCAGGACAGCCAGAGCTGTTAAACAGAGAAACCCTGTCTCGAAAAACCAAAAAAAAAAAAAAAATATATATATATATATATATATAATCCGATATTACAGTGTTTTAAGAATATATAAAATTAATGTTTTGATTCGCTTTAACATTTTTAAATTTTAAATTTTATTATTTTGTGGGTCTGAGCATTTTGCTGGCGTGTATGTCTGTGTACCACATACATGTCTGGTGCCCATGGAAGCTTGAAGAAGGCTTTGGATCCTCTGAAACTAGAGTTTTGGATAGTTGTGAGCAGCCATGTGAGTTCTGGGAATAGAACCTAGGTCCTTGGAAGAGCAGCCGGTACTGTTAAATGCTGAGTGATGTTATGCATTCTAAATGTTAATTAATCTGCTCCCAGAAGCCTGCTTGCTGTACACCAAGTGAAGCCATGCTACCTTTCTTGTTATCCATTGTCTCTGATTGGTTAAATAAATGCTGAGCCCTGAGATTGGGCAAAGACCGAGGTAGGCGGGACTAAGGTGCTCGGGCTTCTGAAGCAGAGAGGTTGATGGGTGGGTAGAAGAAGCTTCCATTAGAAGAAGCCCCATGGGCTGGAGAGATGGCTCAGTGGTTAAAAGCACTGACTGCTCTTCCAGAGGTCCTGAGTTCAATTCACAGCAACCACCTCACCCATAATGAAATCTGGTGCCCTCCTCTGGCCTGCATGCATACCTGATATTGTATACATAATAAATAAATCTTAAAAAAAAAGTGTGGTGGCACACGCCTTTAATCTCAGCACTCAGGAGGCAGAGGCAGGGGATCTCTGTGAGTTCGAGGCCAGCCTGGTCTACAAAGCGAGTGCAAGACAGCCAGAGCTGTTACACAAAGAAACCCTGTCTCGAAAAAAAACAAACAAACAAAAAAAATCCATCAGGTCTCTGTGTGCACATTTATAATGGCAGTTAAGGATTAACACCGCTGACCAATTAAATATAATGTAAATACTAGTAAATACTTTAATTATTTCTACAGCTAAGCCATTTTTTTTCAGTCCCACTTTAATATTTTAATAGAAAAACAATTAATTTTTGAGAGTGGGGTACTCATGGTAATAGGAAGTGAGAAGGGATATATATGTAATATATACATATTACATATATTTTTTTTCTTAAAGATAATCTAGTCAAGACAACAAAAAACAATAGAAGAAAAGTTTTTCCCAGGGAGATGGAAAAGACTGGAGTCTTTTCCCTCCCAATATTATAGTACTGAGCAGCTGAGTACTGTTCCCAGCCCTTTGTCGGCCAAGCAGTCTGCCTCCCCCTACAGCAGACTTGAAGCACATAGTGGACTTGCTGCTTATATGCAGGTCTGGAGTGTACTCTCCCACAGTATCCACTTTCCTGATGGCAATAGTGCCTTGGGGAGAGGGGAAGCATGTTTCAATAAAGACGTTTCATTTCCCTCTCTAGGAAACTAGGATTTGTTAGTCTGAGCTGGAGCCTGATAAGCTCTATTTTTACTGAACAAGGCAGTTGATACCTGGGAACATGGTCAGATGGACGGTGTCCTGAGGTCCAAGAGCAGCTGAGCTTAAGTGGGAGCACTTAGAACAGTGATTCTCAACCTGTGGCTCACATCCGTTCAGAGTTCAAACAACCTTTTCACATGGGTCAACTGAGACCATCAGAAAATGCAGAAATTTATATTACTGTTTATAACAATATCAAAATTGCAATCATGAAGATGAAAATAATTTTATGGTTAGGGGTCACCACAACATAAGGAATTATATTTAAAGGGTCTCAGCATGAGGAAGGTTGAGAACCACAGATATAGAAAGTGGCAAGAACCCTCTCAGTGCAAGCCCCTTGTCTCCGATGATGAGATCAGAGGACACAATGTGCAGGACTTAAAAAGGTCTAGATTTCAGTAAGTCTTTGCTTTTCACTTTGTCAAAATATCCCTTCAGGTTGAAGAATCTCAGCAGTTGAGAATACAGATTGTTCTTGAGAAACGGAATTTGGATCTTGGCACCCACTTTTTGGATCTCACAGCCACCTGTAACTTCAGTTCCCAATATCCTCTTCTGGCCTCTGTGGGCACTGAACTCCCATGCACAAACACACACATATTATTTAAAACAAAAACAAATATATATATACAAGCAACACTAAATGGACAAAGCAAGTTGCATGTATATATTTGTTTGCATATATGTAACAATAATAATATAATGAAATGAAATTGAAAGGGAGAGAGGATAAGGAAGGGGTCAGAAACATGACATGAAAGGGATAAATGATATATTTAATTTAAAAAAGAAAACCATGTAATACTATATCAAGACATTAAATATATGCTTGATATCATTATAGACAGAGTATTATGATCTAAATTAACCCATTCTTTTTAAAAATTGGAGATTTATTTGTTTTCATAAAAAAATAAATAATTATTTCTGTTGTTTTGTATTGTATGTGCTGTTATAAGAGAAAGAGCCATTTGTTGGACTGAAAGGGGGAGGTGTTGGGGGTAAAAAGATATGCCTTAAACTTAAAAAAAAGGAAGTGGATGGGGGGTTAAAGGGGAAAAGAGTGGGATGGTAGGACTGGAAGGGGGAGTAGGGAGGGAATTGTGATTGAGATGTAACTTGAAGAAATAAAAAATAAATTAAATAAATAAAACAAAATAAAAAAACCCAAAACCAAAAACAAATAAACAAACAAAAAACCTCAAAACTTTCCCTGGCTACTTCTCTGCCTGTCACTTAAGACTATCCAACATGAGGGTCCTGCTGACCCTTCCAACCTGAGTGTCCCTCTGTCCCTCCTTTTTAGATCTACTCTGGGTTTGATTCTAGTAGGGCCCGACACGCCACTGATTTATGTTACATTTATTTGTTTGTTGAGATTGTTTTTGTTTATCTTCTATGTGCAGGTGTTTTTCTTGCATGTAGTAACCCCCCCAGGACCAGAACTGGAGTTACATAGTGGGCTGCCATGTGGAAGCTGGGAATCAAACCCAGGTCCTCCTCAAGCGCAACAAGTGCTCTTAACCACTGATCGTCTCCCCAGATCCTGGTCTGCATTTCTCTTTATCTATCAGTCAATGGCTGGATTGTGCCTTTCCCTCCCTTCTCTCTTTTTTTCTTTCTTTCTTTGATTGTTTCTTGTTTGTTTTTCAATGCAGTTTTCTCTGTCTATCCTCGGCTGTCCTGGAACTTGCTCTGTAGACCAGGCTGGCCTTGAACTCACAGAGATTTGCCCTGTTTCTGCCTCTCGAGATCTGGGGTTAAAGGTGTGTGCCACTATGCACAGCACAGCTCAGTTCTCTCTTGACTGCTAAGATTCTTCAAGTCCAAGCCAGGATCTTGTCTAGAGTCTCTTTCTGCCAGTCCTCAGTAACGATTTATCTCTCTGCAAGCCAGTTCAGAAGTTTACAGCAGTTTCTTAAAAATTTTCAGGCTTGTGTGTTTGTTTCACTTTTTAAAGCTAAAGAGGTCCTCATGATTTCTAGTTCAGAAATGTTGCCTTAGGATCTGTGAAAGATTTTCACGTGTGTTACATCTTCGGGATGCCACAGCAACCTCGAGAGGTGGGCCAGATTATCTCTGCTGAAAAGTAAAGAACCAAAGACAGAAGCTTGTCACATGTATAGCAAGTTTATCCATCCATGGCAGAATTTAGAGTGTACCATGGGAAAGGAACTGGGGATTTTCCTATAGGCCAACCTGAAACACAAATAGCTCTCAGGGTTGTCGAAACCGCAAGGGGAAGGAAGATCTCACTTTAAAGAACAGCTGCATCATTGTGGGACTGAGACACTGTCATCACTCCCATAGTGAGCTCATTACTGCAGCTGTTGCTCCCCTTCAGAGCTAGACAGCTGTTGCCAGGAGATAGATCCAAACAGAACAAAGGAAACGGAGTCTGAAATAATGACCGTGCCTGTATGCGTGTGCACGATGTTCTCTATCCTGTAGCTCAAAGCATTCTAAAGATATAATCTAATTACTTCTCAGGAAGGCCACGCTTGAAGGGTACATGTCAGAAAGCCAGACACAGAGAGAAGAAAGGCTGCCTGCCTTCAACCAGCCTTTTTGTAATATTGTTAAAATTGGAAAGGAAGGTTTGCAGGGGTTATCCAAGCCTTCAGTCACTTACTAGCATTTGCAGTAGACACTGAAGATGAGCGTCCTTGTCCTTAAGCAGAGCTGGGGAGACCCCGCAGTGTCCCTGCTGAGGAACTGGTAATAGGACAAGAAATTACTTCTATCTTCCCTCCTCCCTACACAGTACTGGCCTTCCTGTGTGCTGGATCTTGACCTTCTCGTCTCACATAGTAAGCGCTGTGCCTATCGAGGAGTCATTTTCTCTTTTGATAGTCTTACTGCCCATTTCACTGGTCATTCTTCTCATCATTTTCCTTACTCGTTCTTTCCTTTCTTCCAGCCTAGACTTTCTCTTCTTACTCTCTTTGGAAGTCACACAGGCTAACACGGACTTTTCTGTTCTGGGCTAGCTTCCTCCACTGGACTACCAACCAAACTGTGGACTGAAAGGGGACCCTCTCTTCTCATTACTCTCTGCTGTCGTGCTCTTTTCTGAGCAAGAAGGTTACATATCCAGCCACTCACTTGCTTGACAATATCTACTTCACTCTGCTTTACATTATATGTGTACATCAGATATAAGTGATACTGCTTATGGTGGCTTAATCTTTAGTTATGGACCATCACAAACTTTTTCCACTTGTTTGGGTTAGTGCTTTAATCTCTTAGCTTAATCAACACCAACACCTTGAGAGGCAGGTACCACTCCAGTTTCACACCTGAGAATGCTATGTGTTAAGGAGGGAAGGTAACATGCTTGAGTTAACCTGCTGGTGGTTCAAGACCTTAAAAGTGTTTGCTGTAATGTTCTGCATTAGCCATCAAATGTCCTCCTTAAGAAGTATGCAGGTAGTCAAGCATGGTGACGCACACATTTAATCCCAGCACTCAGGGGGCAAAGGCAGGCAGATTTCTGTGAGTTCAAGGCCAGCCTGGTCTACAGAGCAAGTTCCAGGACAGGCTGGCTTGCACAGAGAAACTGTGTCTGGGGTGGGGGGGGTGTATACAGTTATCTGGGCATGGTGACATGGGCTTGTGAACTCAGCACTCCTGAGGCAGAAGCGGAGGACCAAGAGTCCAAGGGTACCTTGAGCTACATAGTGAGTTTGTCTCAAAAATAAAAACAAAAAGCAGAACAGAACAACAAAAGAGACATCCAAGTTAAAAGCTAATGTGATGGATTAGGGGGACTGGCTTTTAGAAAACAGTGTTTCTCCACAAAGGCCGGATTCTTGCCTCCATCTTCAGAAGCCTTTTCTGAGGACTAAGATGAACTGAAAGTTTGGTCTTTGGTGCTTTGCAGAAAAGTATTATACACCAATAAGAACCAGCATGGGAGCACCCAGCTCCAATCCCTTCTAAAACTCTGATTTTCGCAGATGCCTGTTTTCTGGGACTCTACAATCTGATATTCATAGGCACTGCCTTGGAGGCAATACCTTATTAACCAAAGTGACAGCCCTTTGCCATTGAACTAATCATATTTGAGCTATAAAGCAAATCAATGAACTCTCTTGGGAAGCCTGTGGCCATGAACTGGCTCGACCAGATTTTGGAAGAGATCTGCTGGGAGAACACATTTCTTTCAGCTGTGTGTGGGAAATTTAAGTGGTCACATTGCAACCCAGTCGAATCTTTTGCCAACCATGGTAGCATCTGTGGATGGCCCGAGGTAAGCTGTGTGTGGGAAGAAGCTGAGTGCATGGTTCAGAGCCCCATCTCCTTCGTCTCTGCGCAGGGCAGGAGTGTAAGGTCACTGACATTTGCCTCTTTGGCTCTGACTCTCGCAATGCCTCAGGCTTCTTCCCACGCGCATGCGTATTTCTGTATTCTCTCCAGGGAAGCCTGCCCTAGTAGTTTTCTTTTCTTTTTTTTTTTATTTTTTGGAAACAATGTGTCCATTACCTGAACACACTGTGCCTCGAAATATCTGACCAAATAATATGTGCCAATTTGTGGGATTCGTGACTTGGCTCAGAAACGTCCTGAATGCCAGCGCTGCACCCAGACACTGTACCTCTTCTGAGAACACAGAGGCAAAAACTAAAGACTTATCCTTAAAGACAGTGGTTCTCAACCTTCCTAAAGCTGTGGCACCTTAATACAGTTCCTCATGTTGTAGTTACCCCCCCCCATCATAAAACTGTTTTCCTTGCTACTTTGTAACTGTAATTTTGCTAGTGTTACCATACGAATCTTAATGTAAACATATGTGCTTTCTGATGGTCTTAGGTGACCCCTGTAAAATGTTGTTTGACCCCCAAAGGGGAAGCCACCCACAGGTTAAGAATCACTGTTTAGCCAGGTGTGACCGCGCAAATCCCAACACTCAGAAGGTAAAGGCAGGTGGATCTCTGTGAGTTCGAGGCAAACCTGGTCTACAAAGAAAGTTCCAGGACAGCCAGGGCTGTTACACAGAGAAACCCTGTCTCGAAAAACAAAACAAAAAACAAACAAACAACCACTTCTTAAGGAGCTAGCATTGTGCTGTCTCTAAATGGCATCCATTCATTGACTGCACGTGTTCTCTAAATGTAAAATGCACCTTGAATATGGTATGAAATATCTCACTAATGATTTTTTCATTCACTACCTGTTGAAATGAGGAAGTTTTGAATGTACTGAGTTAAACTAAAGATGTTACTTAGTTCATTTTATAAAAAGCTCTATAAGGGTTTTATCTATATGTGGTCCACATCATTTCCTATTACACACTGGCATGGATAAACCTCAAATGAAGAAAGGGATAGGGCATACTATAAAGACACTACAAATGTGTTGTGGAAGGAAAGACTTCATGGAAGCAGTGGCCTTAAAATGAGTTTTGAGGCAGAACTGTGGGGAAAAGATCAGAGCCAACCTCACTTAGTACAAGGGTGGAGATTTTCATCTCAGGCAGGTGGGGGACCAGGGTATCTGTGACAGAGTCCTCATGAGTTTCCAAACTTGACCCTCCATCATAATGGCCTGGTGCAGGTCTCCTAGACTTGCCTCAAGTTTCATGAACCAGAACCAGGGTGGGAAGCACTGACCCTTCTGCTTCATGGAGTTTTGGGTGATGGTTCCATAGCTTATCTGGTCAGGACAGCAACAGAGTCACCACAAGCTTGCCACCTTCCACGATGTCTTCTTCCTTTGGTTTCTTTAGAAAGAAGTGCCAGCAGAACAGAGCTTGGAGTTCTCATTGCAACCTTCTGGAGGGTCAACAAGTGTCCTCTGTGGGACAGGAAAGAGGTGGATCTTGTTAGTTACGGGTGCTTTACTCAGTTACTCTTTAAGTTCCTAGTTAAGTGGCCTTACTTATATATACTATGTATGCAGTCACGATACTCTGCTAGTTCCAGAGAGAGAGTTCTGCTAGTTAATGTGTGATTGCTCTGAACAACGGAACAGTAATAAAAAATTCTTCATGTTTTCAGAAGCCCTTAATAGTCGTAATACCTTGAAAAAAAGAAAGAAGGCAGAACGAGGGAGGAGAAGGAGAGAGAGAGAGAGATTTCCTTCTGCTATACTTGGTAAATGATTGGGAATCAAACTCCATTATTTTTCCTTTTCTCTTTTTCTTTTTCTGTACCCTCATATCTTTCCATGTTTCTCTGGATTTCTGATGTGTCAGGCATGATAATGCACACTTTTAATGTCAGTACTTGAGAAGTAGAGGCAGGTGGATCTCTATGAGTTCCAGGTCAGCCAAAGCCTACAAAGTGAGACCTTGTCTCAAATGAAACAAATACTACTGGAATCAGTCTGTGGGCCCATAATCCTGCTTAGCCTTTTAAAAATTGCATTAAGTAATAATGTAATAATAAGTGTGTGTGTGTGTGTGTGTGTGTGTGTGTGTGTGTGTGTGTGTGTGTGTAAGAGGATGATTTATGGGAGCAGGTTCTCTCCTTCCACCATGTGGGTTCAGGGCATCAGACTCAGCCTTAACCAGCTGAGCCATCTCACCAACCTTAATCTGTTTTTATAACGTAGTAACATGAGGTTTGAGGAGGTAAACATTCAGAGTGCCTGACTTGAGGCACCTAATCATCAGAATTATTTGCCTGGCTTCAGACCCAGGACATGCTTTCCAGAGATATTTTGCTCTTTTATACTGTCCAGCTTCATTAACCAGCTCTAATTTCTACTCTACTAAATACAGCCTTGAGGCCCATATGAGCCATGCATAGTGTCTGTCACTCAGTGCTATTTCTTTGGGAAAGAAGAGCATCTACTTCCTTTACAAAGTAGTATCAGGCTTTGTCCTCAACACTATTTTCCCCAGAATTATTAATTCAGTCAACATGCGGCACACATTCCCCACAAGCTGTAACTCTAACTGTATCAGAAATCAGTATTTCTGTATTGGGGTCACTCAGGGAGCCAATTATGGTTTTCTCCAAATCAAGGAGCTAGCTGTCTAGAGCAGAAGTGCACACCACGAGGTGTGTCAGGGACAAGCTTCAGTTATGCAACAAAAATCCTGTTTATCCTACTAGTGAGGATATCTATAGACATGCTAAGGTACTAAAAGTTTTGTCCAACTCCAAAAATGCAATGCATGGACTGATGCCAATCTTGGGTGCTTTGGAATAAAAGAAACTTGATGGGTTGCAACCAAGCACAATGATTCACCTAGGGTCCAGTAGAAACGTTGGTGTAAGTAGGTCAACCAGTTGCTCCAGAGAGAATAATAAGAAGCAGAAATGTTTCTGGAGGTAGACAGGTCAAAGGTATCTCCTAAAACACAGTTTCAAAGCAATCCCATGCTAGACCCTGTGATGACAGTTAAGATGAGCAAAATGAAGTTAGGTGTGTATAGATAAAGTCAAGAAAAATATCTTGGCCAAAGTGGGCTTTGCTTTCTGAAAGAGTGATTGGGATTGGACCAGAGCTGGCACTATGAGTCAGACTGGTAGCCATTGGACAACCATCGTCTAACCATTGTTTAAGGCCTGGACCACAGTATCAAAGTTGACAGGAAATCACCAAGAAGAGAAGGTTTGTAAAGCACCCCATCTATACCCAAGTGTGCCTTGTATATGAAGGAGGGTCAGCTTTTGTTTTTGTGCTTGGTTTTCCTGAAAGGGAATTCTCCCAATGGCTTTTTTTATGTGGCTGGAATCCATAGGGAGAGAGAAGAAAGGATTCCTAAGTTGCCCAGCTGACCTCCAAGCTGAGCACAAACCAAAGGAATTAACAAGAAAGTATAGTAGTGGGGGAAGGGAAGTAGGATCCTCTGGACTGGAGATGAGAAAGGAGGCGGGAGTTGCCTGCCGCAGAAACTTTGAACCTGATCTCTCAAGCTCAACAGGAACACTGCATCCAGCAGTGACTCTTACGACTCATGACTTGGCACTTGTAAGCCTCTCTTGTTGGGAGTGGGAGTAGGCTAGACGGAGTGGAGGTTGGGGCTGGATTTTGTAAGGAACGAAGAGAAGGCTGTGACTTGTCACCAGCCATCTCAGAGAGTGTTAGGAGAGGCTGTGAGCTAGTGAGGTTTCCCTGTTTTTTAGGGGAGCCCACTTGGGTCAAAACATGACTTGGGGGCTTGTGAATGCCTGAGCGTTTGGGTTACAGACTTAGCCTCCCAAGTCCACAGAATGAATGGATTAATCTCTTTACTAAGTTGACTCTTTGCTCTCAACACAGAGGCACATTTCATAGGTCATCCAGCACCAGCAAAATGGATTTGCTAGTCACCAAGTTCTGATTCTGCCTCCAGTGTGCTAAACCCTGAGTCACTAATGTCTCTCAATCAGAGCTCAGTGTGGGCCACAGGATAATAGTGACTTGTTCCTCACTGGTTTGCACTAAGAAGCAAGGCAATGAATGCCCTGAGTCCACCTAGACATTCATAAACACACCTTGTTCTTTTGTCTTCAAATTTAATGTGTCGGATCTGTATGATGATAAATGTGACCCTAAAGTCATTGTCTAGATTGGTTTCTTTGTTGGCACTGGTGATTTCCTCAGGTACAGGAATCCAAGGGTCTGAGACTCAGCTTGTTTCTGGCAGACTCTTTGAGGAGACCATCCCCCAGAGCCTAGGGTTTGTGTATAACATTTCCACCTCTAAATCGTGCAGCTGTTGGGTGCAGGAGTTTATGTGAAAGCAGTCAGATCCAAAGAGGAGCTGCAAAGGAAAAGAGACAGCTGCGAGTTTGTCCCTGAATAAATCAGACTGTGACGTTTATTGGGGTATTTCCAGAATAACACCAGCAAGAAGACTAGAGGGCAGGGTTACCATTTCCAGGAAGGATCTTAGTTTAGGAGCCTGGAATAACCAGCCTTGCAGGTTGGGATGTGACTGGTTTAATGGGAAGGTTTGGAGGCACACACCCAGGATAGTTCTGTCTCTCTTCTCACTTATAAGAGATTTAGGATGAGTTATTTAACCTGAGCTCCATCTTTTTCACTTAAAAAAAAAGTTATAATATAGATCATGCATGGCGTTTGTAGGTATTAGAAAGTGAGAAAAGACCTTGATAAATAGATGGTATTTGCGTTCTTGGAATATTGGATGGAGATCCAGAAACCTCTGAACCTGAAACCATCAATTCTTGAATTTTTATCCAATACAGGATGGAGGTGGGGGAGGAAAGAGCAGCAAGGCCAGGGTGAGTTGCTAGAGAGGAAAAAGATCAAAAGGCCTATAAATATCTGTCAAACTTTAAAATGCAAATTCCCTGCCTGTAGCCCAGTTGGGACCCAATCTTACATTATCACCTTTCTGGGAAGAACTGCAGAGGGAGGGGGAGGGAATAGGAAGAAAGGCAACTATATTCCTTCCCTACTTGGAGCATTTTGGTTCAGTATATCGTCATTTTGTGACCAAATGTGGGTATGCGATAAATAATAAATACTTCATTCAAATTAGACCTAGAAAGGTGAGAAGTTAAGAAGCTAATTACACATGATTCTCTTGACAAATAGATTGTGATTCCCTCAAGCAAACGAAACTGTGTAGTCCTTACCATAACTGTTTTTGGGGCAGCGGAGGGAGAGTTGAGACATGGTTTCTCTATGTAGTCCTGTCTGTTCTGGGACTTGTTATGTAGGCCAGGCTGCCACTGAACTCGCAGAGATCCTCTTTTGCCTCCCACGTGCTAGGATTAAAGTGTGTACCACCGTGTCTGGACTTAACATAATTTATAATCTACATGATTCTTGGTGCAGTGTTCAGGCTGGCTGGCTGGTGAATGGGTGGAAGGATAGGTGGATAGATAAATGGTTAATGGATGGATGGATGGAGAGATGGTAAATGAATGCATAGATGACATAGATGGTAGATGGATGGATGATGGATGGATGATGGATGGTGGGATAGTTAATAGATAAGTGGATAGATAGATAGATAGATGGTAAATTGATGAATAGATGGTTGGTGCAAGAATGGCAAATGGATGGATAGATTGATGTGTGAATGAATGTGTCAATATTAACCTTAAGCCACTTTCACTAGTTGGTGACCTGGTTCTCAAGTAGCCTCCACTAGGCTTCATTGGAACCCTGTGAGCACCATGCTTCAGGAAGAACAGTTGTGGTCCTCTGAGGAACTCTTGGATGAGTACAATCTTCTCTCCAGTGGCTTACATTCTTATCAGTCTCACAACCTACAAATGCATGAAGCTTCAGGGAGCCTCTGACCTAACACTTTTCATAAAACAGTCGTTCTTCTCGTATGAGCCACACTATTGATGACTGATTTCTGTAGAAAGTGAAGAACTTAGGTAAGCTCCACAGAGGAGACCTCTGAGAGTAAAAGGGTCAGTAAACCCTTGGCATTCGTTCTGAGCCAGATCTTGGTTCATTGTCTCCACCACAACCATCACCGTAAGTCCAAAGCAATGAAACTACTTCCTTGATTTCCCATCTCTCCTATGATCTTTTATTGCTAGCTTCATTTTTCTCATGAAAATGCAGCTAGTTTTTTTTTTCCAAAAGATTCTAACAAATGCACAAGGCCAGAATTTCTTAAAATGTGCATTATTTATTATATTCTTCCCTGGCTCTATTTCACAAGTAAGTCTTATCCAAGAATCAGAGTTTTCCCTTTTTCCTTCTGTTACCTGCTACTTAAGGCTCCTATGGAGAACCTTCATCTCTAGTAAACAACCTCTTCCAGCAGCATTTTGAGGCCATGTGATGTCATCCTTTCCAACCAGCATTTATTATGTTTGTTATCCTTTTTTTCTTAATTTATTTTGTATGTACATAAGTGTTTTACCTATGTGTATGTCTGTGTACCACATGTGTACATGCCCACAGAGGCCAGAAAGAGCATTGGATGCTAGAGTTAGGGATGATTGTGAGTCACCATGTGGGTGCTGGGAATTGAATTGAGGCCATTTGGAATAGTAGATCTCAACATTCCTAATGCTGCAACTTTCTTTTTTTTTTTTTTTTTAAATTCAGTTCCTCATGTTGTGGTGTCCCCAACCACAAAAATTATTTCATTGCTATTTCATAACTGTAACTTTGATACTGCTATGAATCCTAATGAATATTTGATATTCAGGATATCTGATAGGCGTCCCCTAAAGGGGTTCCAACCTATGGGTTGAGAACTATCGCCTTAGAAGAACAGCCAAAACTCTCACCACTGAGCTGTCCCTCTAGCTATGTTTGTTATTCTTAAAAATACAACCACCACAACTATGTTATAAATGACTCAAAGAGAGTCACCAGATATTATTCCTGCACACTCTACACCAGGTCCAGTTCAACTCAATACACCTTAAGATTGTCATGTATTGGTGATCAAAGTCTTTGCTTTGGATAGATTTGAGGTCAAATGTTAATGCAGTCATATATTCAACCAGCAAATATGAACTAGATGTGGGATGCTACCTGTTAAATCCTGTTGAAGCTCCAGGAATATAATGAAAGACAGTTCAAAGTTTAGTCATTTGATTAGTTACTACAGTGATGGAAACAAGTGAACAAATAATAAAATCCAAAACTTACAAAGACAAGAACAGGATAAGAGGCAACTCTGAAGGAGCAGAGACTGCAGTGGATGTGGTTGTTTAGCTCACAGAAGTACCAGCTGAAGAGCGGGGACTAGAGCAGTGGTAAGGAGTTTACTGTGGCTTTGAGAAGTCTTGGGTGAGGGAACAGCAAGTTAGGAGCAGCACTATGGAATGAGCTCAGTGTTTCAGGTAAAGGAAGCTAACAAACGTGCTGCTGGGGGCAAGGTAGCCAGGGGCAAAGCAGAAGATGAGCTGAGGGAGAAAGACATCCACACAGAACCTTACAGCTTCCTGTAAGGGAGGATGGGATTTAGGGCTGAGGATGTAGCTTTGTTGATAGACTGCTTCCCCAGCATGCTTTCTGTCTTCAACACCAAGTCAATCAGGAGTGGTGATGCATGTCAGTAATCCCAGCACTCTGGAGGTGGAGGAGGCAGGAGATCTGCTCATGAGGCTCTATTACAACAGAAAGCCAGAACAGAAAAAGAGTCTGGGATTGATACTGAGTGTGAGGAAGAGGCATAGGAACTCTCACACACAGAAGGATGTTAGAGTGAGATTTACTGTGGTAGATTATCTGGCTTGTGCATATGCTACAGAAATGTGGGAGTTCCTCAAAACAGGAAGATCATGTTCAGAAGCTGTTTTAAAACCTCCTGCAAGAGGACACTTGCCCTTTAGAAGTAGATGTACAACCAGGAGGTTTGCTTCCTGCTTGTGTGGCCTCAGGGATATCTTTTTTTTTTAAATCTATTTTTCCAAAATATTTTTTGTGCTCCAACAATATTTTATTTATTTAATCTTCTCTCATGCATTACACAGGCATATCTTTTTATTCTTGAATTGCTTTTAAGATTAGCTAAAAAAGAAGAAAACAGCACTTAACATGAGCAAAGGGCTCATCTCATTGCAAGTACAACGAAAATGATGTTTACATTAGACATGAACATGGAAAAGGAGATACTTTTAGCCATTGCTTCATTCGGAACTGGTATGTGCCCAGCGGCACAGCAGTAGAGTTGTGGAGGAGGAAGGCAAGCCTAGGACAGGCTGGCCTGTCATTTTCATTCTACTTCCCCCTTAAATATCACCTGCACCTCCCACTCACCACCCCCCCACCCCACTCCTTTGCACACACAGATTGTGGTCGTTATTTTGTCTAAGTCTGAGAATTTAAATGAACTTATGATTTCTTACTCATTAAGACTGGGTTTCTGAGTTTCTGAACTACATTGGTAATCAGTTTGCCCTGAGTCAGATGGTAGATGCTACTAACTGCCACCCATCTTCCCATGTGGACTCTATAGAAACCAAGTTCCTGGCCAAGAAGCCACAAGTGGGGAGAGAGGAGAGAGTAAGCTCTGGGCTTGGGGTGACTCGGCCCTGCTGTTTGCCAGATGTTTAATTTGAATAAGCCCCTCATATGTAAACAGGGGAGAGTGCCTGTCTTTCAGAGCTCTGGGAAAGAGTGCCTGTCCTTCCGAGCTGTTGCAGAGTGTTCCCAAGGAACTTGAAGAATGTGTGGCTCCTAGCAAACGTTTGATGTCTTGCCTTCTTCCGAGATTCATTCTTGTGTAGCTTTCCCAACCGTGAACCACCTCATAGTACTCATTTTGTCTAGTGTCTTGTCTCTTTTCCTATGCAGAGATGATCATTGTCTCAAGAAATGCTATACTTTATAACGAGGCACACACTAAAGAGAATTTTTTTTCCTAATGTGTGGATATGACTAATAAAAATCAGCATGTTTGTCCTTAACATGTAATTGAGAGTCCTGAGATCTATTAGCAGAAGCAGGAAGAGAAGGTGAAGCCTCGGGAGACTTATCTAGGGATGCTTGTCTACAGCAATGAGGGCAACTAATTATTCAGACCACTGCCTCATGGGCTTAAGAAAATGTCCTTTGGTCTGTTTCACAGGATGTAGACCTGCCTGTGGCAAGTCTTTTGACACCTTTCCTGGAACTGTCACAGCTGTGAAGTGCTGGGGCCCTTATGAGCCTTAGACTAGAGATGTCTGTGCTTGAACAGCTCTGTAAAAATCAGCTGCCTGCCATCGGACGGTTGGTCGCCGCTTTTAGTTCAGCAGAAAACGAGGATTTCTAGCTTATCTTCACATGGGTGTTTCGAAAACTATTTACTTTTACATTTGGATTCAAAGAATCTACAATATCCTTTCCTGACCTTTTCCCCAGCATGAAAGGTTGGAAATCTAATGAGTGGTATATGAAGATTTGAGTTACTATGATGGAAAACTTAAGTCTTCCATTAGATCGTGGAACATATTGTTTTTGTCATTTTGGGGCGTGCACCCAGGGTGGAGGGAGTCAAAACATAATAAATCTTGCCACATGATCATGCCAAAGATGAATGTACACTTAATCCTACTTTGAGATTCTGTTTTGGTGCGCTTAAAGGCTTCCAAATACTGTCAGAATAATGACTACAGAAGGGCTACCAAGGGCTAATGATTCTCCACTGTCAAACCAGGCAAATTTTATCCTTCATGGAGATTTAAAATAATAGCTATCCATCCACAGAAAGAGTTCAGTTTTGGACTGCTACTGGGCCATACATTATATATTGATTCTGTAGCATGTCCCTTTAAGGCAATGTAGCAAGTCCTTTGAATGAGGCTAATGCAAGCTGTTAGCTGAGCCTGATAAAAGGTTTTTTTCTGGCTAAGAGGGTGATAAACACTGCCATGTTAATCTACAGATGAAAGGAAGCTACCCAGGGATGTCTTATTTAAGCCCCTTTACCCCTATGTGCTACAGAGCAATAGGAGTAGAAGTTTATTTAGTCCCCCAGAAAGTATCTCACTAAGGCACCTCCAAATACCTGAAGGTGTCTATTGATGGAGTCAAGGGAGAGAGCCATGCTGGGTTTGGTCTTTCTGAGACAAATTGAAGAACTAACACGCTGACCAACAAACAGTCAGTAGCCCAGCATCTGCTCACTGAATGCTTTCTTTGCTAGTCCCTGTGTGGATGCTGAGGATTCAGAAATACTAGATGCTTGGTATAGCATAGGAAAAATGCAAACAAACCCCAACTCGTTGTCAGGTAACACTTCAAAAATCTATAAAGACAAGAAAAGACACAGAGAAGAAATGTTTTTATTAGTGTAGATGGTGTTTACACAGTCTTCCATTAGTCAGCCAGTTTGTGAAGTAGAGAAGGGGTAAGGTATCAACTCCTGAGTAGGGTTCTGAGGATTCCAAAATCAGATTTGATTCCAACATCAGAGAGGAAATGGAAACATTTTTAAAAGACAAATATTGTATTTCATTGAGGCATGGGTAATAATCTTGAAAGTACAAAGAGTAAAATCTGCTTGGGATGACATGTTATTCCATTTGCGCTGATCCTCAACAGACAAACTCTAACAAGCCATTAAGGGAGCTATCCATTTCATGAGCAAAAGCACTGACCTCTGCTCAGCAAATAACAAGTGCTCTTGGGTGGCTAACGCTGAACTTTTCAGCAGAAAATGCCTCATGCTGAAACTAGGGAGTGCCACAGCCTTTTGAGCTATGCTGGAGTTCCTAGGCTACATTCTACAAAGAGAGTTTATTGCTGGTATGCTCAGGCTCGCTTCATGCTTTGCTCATTTGTTAGTGTACGTTAGGCTATATGGCAATTGCGGAGACTTCTGCAGCTTTGTAGCCATGCTTCCTGCTTCCACGGGGCCTTTTCCGCACTCAGCCCAATCTGGGCTCTGCCCACCTCAGCTCAGATCCCTATACCATTTAAACAATGGCAAGCTACAAACTCTTTTCAGATTCCTGGGCCTTCACAGTACTTTCTCAATGGTTGCCCAGAAATATGTGCTGCCATGTGCCATGCTGATCTGCATGCCCTTGAAGAATCCATTACACTGGTACAGATTCCAGTGGGATATGGGGAGACCATGCATATAATAGTTACAGTACCAAGAAGGTTCCTAGTATTCTGCAAACACGAAACTTTAAGTCTTTAGTTTGCATTCTATTTTGGGAAATAGACAAAAAAAAAAAAAAAAAGCCACAAGGGAACAACTGCACACTTATGTTAGGCACTGGTAACAGAGCTGTAGATAGCAGAATTATACTAAAATGTCAAGATGACAAGGTCTGAGGCAAGAACTGAGTGTAGAAACATATTTATAAATACAGGGAATCCCCTTCACAAAGTAGGAAACCTGAATTCTAGCTTTAGCGTTAGTGTTTTTCTTTTTTTCTTTTTTTTTTTTTTAATAAAGATTTATTATGTATACAATGTTCTGTCCGCAGGTATATCTGCAGGCCAGAAGAGGGCACCAAATTTCATTATGGATGGTTGTGAGCCACCATGTGGTTGCTGGGAATTGAACTCATGACCTCTGGAAGAGCAGCCAGTGCTCTTAACCGCTGAGCCATCTCTCCAGCCCCCGCGTTAGTGTTTTTCTACATTAAAAAATATATATGTTCACGGGTATTTAGCGTACATGTATGCTTACGCACCTGCAGGTATATGTCTGGTTCCCCTGAAGGCCAGAAGAGGGCACTGTGTCCTCTGGAGCCAAGTTACAGATGATTGTAAGCTACTATGTGGGTGGTGGGAGCTGAACCCAAGTCTTCTGGAGCAGCACTGTCTCTAACCATTAAGCAATCTCTCCAGTTCAGTTTTTCCATTTTCTAATCTAAGAGCCTAAAGAAATTTCTTTTAAAGTGATAGACACACCACCAGTTGCCACACAAAGTCTAAGAGCTTTGCAGGTCTGTGCTTAGTAACTATGTTAAGTGATTGGGTAAACATTAGTTACCAATTGTATTTCTCTAAGTACATTGTTCACTTTCCAGAATTAAAACCATAGCTGGAATCTTACATTCTTTAGGACTCCTTTTAGGGTGTAAACCCGGTGAGCTTCCTTTTTCCAGGTATCTCTGCCTCATATCACCTAATAGAGGATTACAGTGGCCACATTTTTACACAAAGGCAGTGTTTGGGCTTTATCTAGCTTGAAATTAAATCTGAATTTTTTTTTAAAGTTTTTCGAGACAGGGTTTATCTGTGTATCCTTAACTGTCCTGGACTCACTTTTTTTGTAGACCAGGCTGGTCTTGAACTCAGAGAATCACCTACCTCTGACAGACAGCTGTGAACTGCCATGTGGGTGCTGGGATTTGAACCTGGGTCCTTTGGAAGAACAGTCAGTGCTCTTAATAGCTGAGCCATGTCTCCAGCCCCTGAAATGTTCTTCCAAATGATAGTGCTCGATATCTATCATTTATTAAGTGCCCCAATGTGTCAATGGTGGCAGTTAGTTTACAGAAATTAAAACAGCCTTGCAGGATCCATTCATCATTAAATATCTGGAGATCAGCAATGCCTGTCACATAATAGATGTGACATAAATATTTCAATGAGTCTCAGAGAGGTGGGGAAATTTGTAGCAGAAAAGCCCTTGAAACTTGGCATATCTAACAAAAAAGTATATGTCATTGTTATCCTAAGTATCCCTCAATGTGAACTGTGGAAGAAAACCCAAAGGACTTCAGCCTGACCTCACACACGCTACAGCAAGTAGATAGGCCAGAGCAGGGTTCAGTGTGGAGGAAAGAGGGAGAAACCAATTTCCAGGGCCCAAGTGGCTAGAGGCAGAGCTTTAGTAGAATATTTGAAAGACAGCACAATGAAGTGATGAACACAAATATGAACAATAATTCACAAGGAAAGTCAATGCAAGGTGTCCTGAGCCTACCGGCAAGGAGCTTGGATGTGTAAGAATTGAGTAATAGCCAGGGCAGTGAAAGACGCTCTTCAAGAGGGACTGAAAGCTGGTGTCAGACTTCACAGACTGATGTCCACAGATTTATAAAGAATCCAGATGAGCCATTCCTAACCCATTTCGTTACCTTCATTTCATAAAATCTCAAGAGCAGCTATAAAGTATTTCCCTGGATGGCATAGTCCTAAGTTGTCTGCCTAGAACAATGGACAAATCAAGATATAACAGATACTTGGAGATTTTTTTTTTTTTTTTTTTGGTTTTTCAAGACAGAGTTTCTCTGTTTAACAGCTCTGGCTGTCCTGGACTCGCTTTGTAGACCAGGCTGGCCTCGAACTCGCAAAGATCCGCCTGCCTCTGCCTCCCAAGTGCTGGGATTAAAGGCGTGCGCCACCACCGCCTGGCTTACTTGGAGATTTTTAATGGGATATTTTCCTAAATATTCAAAACTTGGCAATAGGCAAGAGTTGGTAGCTTTGCACAGAACCTAGCTGAGTACTTATGACACAGTTGGCACACAATGCATGCTAACTTTCCTTGGCAACTTAGGTTGTTTCTACGTTGTGGCTATTATTAGTAATGTTAGAGGCATTTGCACACCTATTTTTTTATGTGGCTGTACATTTTCATTTCTATTGAGTATGTATGTCTGGGGGCAGAATTACTCAGTAGCGATTGTTTGAAGAGCTGTAAGGCTCTTACAAAGTGGTTTCCTACATGGCACTTTTACACCAGTGGGTTAGGAAGTTCCAATTCATGTCCTTGGTACTTTCTTAAGTTTAGCCTCCTACCAACTATGAAGTGGGGACTGCTGGTGGCTTAGATTTATTTCTCAAGTTGATAGAATGATTGAAAATCTTTTCCTATGTATATTGGCCATTTTTATGTCTTCTTTGAAGCAATGTCCATTTAGATGTTCTGAGACAGGGTTTCTCTGTGTTACAGCTTTGGCTGTCCTGGGACCCGCTTTGTAGACCAGACAGCTGGCCTTGAACTCACAGAGATCTGCTTGCCTCTGCCTCCCGAGTGCTGGGATTAAAGGTATTTTTAATGGTTTTCAACCACTTCCTCACTATCATAGACATCCATTGCTCTAGGATCCATCTATTCTAGACTCTAGTTTCTGTGCCTTTCTTGGTTATGAGAGCAAAGATGGGGTAGACCAAATGAACTAGGCACCTGAAAGGGCACAACTGTATCTTACCTCTTTGGTGTACTAGTTGCACGGCTATTTGGTAATGTTCTGGCCTGTGACTTGAAGATATTACAGGCCTAGTTATGTATATTATATTGATGTCTAGCAGATTACAAGTATCTTTGTCACCCTTTCCCCAATTGGCAATTCACGCATCAAGCCCTAGAGTTGAAATGTTGCTGGTTCCCAATAGGTCCGTGGGCATTTCATGAGTTTATTGACTACTATGAGCACTCCTGCTATTGGATTCATGTAAGAAATAGTATGAGGCAGGGAATAAATATCATTCTTATGTGAACAGTCAAAAGTTCAAACAGCATTTATTGAGACTTGTTTTCTCATTGAATTATCTTCATACTAGGTAAAAAGAAATTGACCATAAATATGAGGGCAGATTTCTAGATGCTTGATTCTATCCAACTGATTTAACATTTTCTGCATATCTATCCTTATATTATCAGTACAGCATATTTCATTTATATAGCTTTGTAGTATATTATAACATCAGGAAAGGCAGATTCCCCAATTTTCCCAAGATGTGTTATTTTGTTTAATTTCTATTTGAATAAAGATATCAACTTGCCATGTTCTGGAAAAATAAAGCAAACAAATATGACATTGATGGGACTGGATTGAAACTGCTGTTCGTTGATTGATTGATTAGTTTTTTGACGCAGGGTTTTTCTGTGTCGCCTTGGCTGTTCCGGAACTTGCTCTGTATACCAGGCTGGCCTCAAACTCAGAGATTAGCCTGCCTCTACCTCCCGAGTGCTGAGATTCAAGGTGTGAGCAACTACCACTTAGCAAAACTGAATAGTTTAAACAGTACTGCCATGTTAAGTCTTCTGATCCATGAATCTGGGATTTCTCTATTTACACTTTTTTTCATTTCATCCATTGTTTTTCACTGTTAACTCTTAAGTATTGCTATCTTTATTGTGTTCATTTTCTTGATGTTGTAAGTGGAGTAATTTTAATTTACCTGGTGAAATTTCATTTTCATACACTACACTGTACAATTAGTAATACAACGGTAAATCTTGAATTTTACAACCTTGCTGAACTTATACTACACTTTTAATAGTTTTTGTTTTAATTTTTTTTTTTTTCTGAGACAGGTTTCTGTGTAGCCCTGGCTATCCTGGAACTAGCTCTGCCTACCAGACTAGCCTTAAATTCAGAGATCCACCTGCCTCTGCCATACAAGTGCTGGGATTAAAGGCGTGTGTCACCACACCTGGCTTGTTTTTAATAGATTTCTGGTGGATTCCTTAGGATCTTCTACTTTTAGGCTCTTGTCATTTCCAAACAGTTGTCCTGTGTCTTTTAAAATCTAGATGCTGCTAGGATTTATGAGCACAATTTATGAAAGATTTAAGACTTATAAGGGTTAAATTCAATTATTACATACATATTAATTTTAAAGGAAAAGGTAACAGTTTTATAGATTAAAAACAAAACAGAAAAATAAAAAACACAAGAACCAAATCAGAAAGCAAAAGTGGGGTCCATACCATTACTATTATTAACTGTGTGATCCTGAGTAAGCTTCCAATTCCCTCTTCATTTTGTGCCTGATTTTTAAAATACTGTCCTCTTGCATTGCCTGTGTCCTTCTAAAATGTATATAAGGAGTAACTTTCTCTTATTCAGATGTCACAACCACACTTTACTACACATCATCTTCTTCTTCCCTTTTCACTTCTCAAACATGACATTACTAAAAATGGAAGAGCATGCTAACAGTTCCTTAACATGAAGGGGAAATATAGCCATTAGGAAGGGTTAAAAGACTTAAAGACATAAAAAAGGCATAAAAGACACTGCAATACAATTATAAAGTGTTGGAGATAGCTAGACTATAAACAAATGCTTTAGATACTTACATAAGAACTAAAAATGATAAAAGTAGTATATACTCTGTCAAAGAATACACTAATATACTAGATAATAATAAAGACTTTTCAAGAATGGTAAAATATGTTCTAAAAAATACATTATTTGAAGCTGTCACCAAAGGCTCTTCTTTTGTAGTCAATTTAAATTTTTTTTTCTTTCTTAGATAAGTCGGATTAATCTGAAACTCTCCATCCTGATCCTCCCAATTTCATCCATCTCCTACATGCTGTGATTAGAGGCATGAGCCACACCTGGCTGTTAACATTTTTAAATTACAGTTTTGATTAAAATGGCATGTAATCATGTACATTTTCTGCCAAACATGAACTAGAAAGCACTGCTTGGCTTCTGCTAGTACTGACAATATTCAAACAAATTAAACTTAAGTACTGTAAAATCCACTTCAAGTGTTTTGGAATCTAAGTTTTAACCTCTGACATAGAGGGAGAGGACTTTCCCAGCAGGCAGCAGAGCCCTCATCTTTTCGATGACCCTGTACAACACTCTGAGGACTTGTTGCTGGGTCTGAGAACCTGTTTTCTTTATCTGCAGCAGTTTTATAAGGCTTGGTGCACAGACTGGCTTCCACTTTAGGGTTTCTGAGTTTGTTGTGAGCACTGTCTCTCACATGCACTAGGCTATGCTTCTGAGAACTGTGCTTCATTTTTGGAGCAGTATACTTAGCTGTCCAGGACACTGGAGTACTTTCTTCATCTGAGGAATCTCTCTGGAGGCAAACACTATTCTTTATGACAAGATTCTTATCAGTATTCTCAACAACTTTTGGATTAGGAGGTAGAGCAGTAGTCGGCAGCCCAACCTGAAGACTGGAAGTCTTTACTGTTTCATCATTGGAAGAATAAGGTAAGGACGTATCCACCGTACAGTTTTCTTGAAGGAGTTGGCTGTCTTGAACTTTCGAGTTTCTGGACTCTTTGTGCAGATATACTCCTGTAAGATCCTTTAAGAAATGTGATGAACCAGGAGAGCTACTGTCAGCAATACAAGTGCTTTTCACTTTTAGGGTCAAACTTTCCAGGTCAGCTTTCGCTCCTACATTATACTGAAGGCATGAGAATTTTATATGTATTCGTTCCTTTAGAGGCAAATCGTGAAGATATAAATCAGAAATGCCAGAAAGGAGATGTTCTTCAGGACTTATCTTTTGAAGATCTCTATGCAACACTTCATTGTTTGTGGTACATTGTTCTGATTCATATGACAACTGTTCAAAGCCAGGAGGGATGGCCGATGATTCAGGTTCCGATTGTAAATCTTGAGAGAAAGTGTTTCTTTGAACAGCTGGAGAATTACTAAAAGAAGTACCTTCCCAGTCAATGGTACTCAACTGTAGATCAGCAATCACAGAAATATTATGGGATGAAGAGCGGAACCGACTACATTCTGAAACTAGAAAACTACTGACATCTTTAGTTTTCTTTACAGCCAAAGGTCTTGGAGAAGGCATGAACTGTTCTTGCAAATTGAAACAGGGAGCATTTTCAGGGAAAACAAAACTATTTAATGAGGGAGAAGTAGATTCTTGTGCTAAAACAGGATCTGGAGAAATTTCCAAATTAATTTTGGGATTCTGCTTAGGGAAGACTTCAGACGTAGGTTTTAAAGTCGTAAGTGACTTAGAACCGATTACATCATCGGATTTTGGTAGATGACTTCCTTTAGGCTTAATTTTCATATCTGGAAAGAAAGAAAAAAACATGTAACAAATCCCTGTTTCCTTTCCATAACTTGGGTTAAAAAAAACAAAACAAAACAAAACAAAAAAACCTCAAGCAAAAACAAACACAGTACCCTAAACCAAGAGTTAAACCAGTAATCTACAAAAGATGTTTTTGCCCACCTCCACCTATTACTCAGTACATTCCTGGAAACACCATAAAATGTTTTTCTTTAGAAAAATATCATTATTGACTTATTTTCTTCACTGAATTCTTATGAATAAAGAAAATGTACTTATAATAAAATATATTTGTAGTAGCTGCTCTACAGTTGGTTAGCATTACAGCACACTTGCCACCCTGTACTTAACTTATTCAAGTTTGTAACCACAGAGTGGTGGGTGCCCAGCATTTGTGGGCTTGGTACGAAAGCAGTGGTGGAATACCTGGCTGGCATTTGGAAGGCCCTCAAGTGTAACGTTTGATCCCAGCACTGCAGCATCGGAAGATAAAGTACATGAAGAACAGAGCAACAGCAATGCTCCTATTCTTTTTTTTTTGAGACCCGGTTTCTCTGTGTAGTCCTGGCTGTCCTAGACTTGCTTTGTAGATAAGGCTGGCCTTGAACCCACAGTGATTTGCCTGCTTTTGCCTCCCGCGTGCTGGGATTAAAGGTGTATGCCACCCTGCCTGGCAATTACAGACAGATGTGAACTGCCATGTGAGTGCTGGGATTTGAACCTGGGTCCTTTGGAAGAGCAGTCAGTGTTCTTAACTGCTGAGATAACTCTCCAGCCCCCCACTCCCCCCTTTCTTATTCTTGATTTACAAAACTTTCAACAAAATTTAGACAAGATCATTTCAGACAGGTCAAATGGCTGTCCTGTCACAGTAGTGCACGGCACATCCAACACAACACTTACCTTTTTGTTTCTTCCCTTTAGTTTTTGACTGCTGTTTCTGGTAGACAGCAACAATCTCAGGATAGGCTGCTTCAAACAGTGATGCTTCTTCAATTGTAAGCAGATCCAGCTCTCCAGATTCTGTATCTTCCACTGCATAATGTTCTAGAAGATTACAAATACAGCAAACCAGACAATTAAAGATTTAAAAACTCAGTTTCCCAAGTAGTTACCATGAAAACTATACTATCTAAAAATGGGTAGATAACTCACCACAAATCCTTCTCTACAACATTGCCATTTCTCTATTATTTATTTCTGATAATTACATACATGCATAGAATGTATCCTGGTCACTTCCTGTTACCACCTCATTGCTCTTGCTGGCTGGCTCTTTTCTCCCTCCTACCCTTATGTATAATGTTGCTGTTGGTTTTAAAAGTGATTTTATTTTCTTTTCCTATAAGAGCTGAAAGGGAGATTTCTTCTCACATTAGAACTTTAAATTCTCTTGTTTCAGAAATGGTAGCATCAGCTGAGAGAATAGAAAACTATATTTGGATAAAGTGTTAAAATTACACATAAGGAATGGAATAATTTTCTAAGATAAAGGGGCTTCCTATATACTAGGCAAGCCACACCTCCACATTCTCAGCCCGGGGTTATCAGTTTCTTGATGGTACTCCAGCATTAGAGGATCCACAAACAGGTGAAATGAGAATGTCTATATGGGCATTTATAATAAAATTTATTCAGAAAAGCTCAAAGCTAGGATTTGCATATGAGAAAACATGTGCTGTTTTGTTTTTCTGAGCCTGGGTTGCCTCACTTAATACTTTCCTGTTCCATCCATTTTCCTGCAAAGTTCTATAACTTTTTCTTTAAGGCTGAATGAAATGCTATAGTGTATATGTACTATATGTTTTCATGATCCATTCATCTACATCTAGTCTGTTTTCTTTCTAATGTAAATACAGCATCAATAAATATGCATGCTGCAAGTATCTTTGGAAGGACAGTCCTTTGAGAATTTGCATAGGATTGGTATAGCTGGGCTTTATAATAATTCTGCTCAATTATTTATTAATTTCCTAATTTTTGGATCTACACAGGGACTGTACCAAATTACACCCCTACCAACAGTTGATAAGAGGTTTCTCTTCCCCCACATTCTTAACAGTATTTGCTGACATTTGTTTGCTTCATGGTAACCCTTCTGAATGGGATTACAAGGAACCTTAAAATGGTTTTAATTTGTAATGTAAAGGGGGCCTATGGCAGAGAGGAAAAAGCTTTAAGGAAGTGAGGTGGAGAGAGCAATTGAATAGGTGATATGAAAGCAGAAAGGGTAATAATGGAGGTGGAATGGTATAAATGAGGAGCTGTAGAGGGGAGAAAATGCATGTGTGTGTGCACATCTGTGTACCAGAAAAAATATGTATGAAAATGCCATTAGAAAACTTTAGTTTGTATGTTAAAAGAAAATAAAAAGATGCATAAAGTGGATTTGGAGTATTCTGTAACAGATTTGACCATATTGTTTTGGGGAAGATTGTGGAAGAACTTTGGAACTCTTGGGCTAAGCTCTGTGGGCTGTTCTGTAGGAGTTTGGAAGATAAGAATGTTGAGATGACAACAGAAGGTAAAGGCCTAGCTTCTGAAATTTCAGAGGGAATTTTGAGAGTTTCTTACAGACTCTAGGGGGGCTATGTGCTATTTTGAATTAGGATTCCGTGGTTCCCATCAGCTGGGACCAAAGAATCAGCTGTGTTAAGAAGAGACTAGTACCACTGAAGTGAAACTTTTGCTTTACTGGGATAATTGATTTTGGTTAGCTGGGGATGAGAAACTAGTGGTGAAACTGCAATTTAATTATCAATTGTAGTTATTAGTAAGTATAAACTGTAAGATTAGGCCGGCGGAGCAGCGAACGGCTTGGCAGAGCAGTGGGCAGCCTGGCCCTCCTTAACCAGTTGCCTGATTTGTCCTGGGGAAAGAGCCTGGGACCAAGGGTGGCCTGCACCACCTGTATCCTAAACTCTGTTAACTAATATGTTATATTAAGCCAGTAGAATTACCAGCCTTGGCGGGAGATTCACCTGGGTTTGAGGGGAGTCCAGGAGTCCAGGAGTCTGACTGCCCTGGATTGCTTGGACTGAGGGCCTATAAGCCACGGCAGTCCTTTTCCCAATAATTAAATATACCAAGACTTTTTAATGTTTCAACACTTAACCCTTAGCTGGGGAGAGTCTCAATTAGCTACTCTAAGTTAACCCGGATCACCTAATCCCAAACCGCCATGTGCCTATGATTACCTTCCAGCATTCTCAAATATGTCTGCTTCTGCAGAATGAACTAATCCTCTGTGTAAAAATGCACGGTTCCTGTTCTAATCTCAGTAAGTCCCGCCTTCCTATACTTTTTCTGCCCAGCTACCTGGCCATCAGTGGCTTTTATTAACCAATCAAGAGACTGCCTCAGAAGGGGCGGTATAACCAGATCTCAGCATTGAAATCTACCTATCAGACCTTCCCCAACATAGTGGTGATTAAGAAGAGTGTATCATTGAGTGAGATCTTCTGGGAAGTGTTTTCTCATGGTCAACACAAACAGGCTGAGTTCTAGAGGTGACCAAGGTTGTAACTTGTACTGGCAGTCAAACTTGGTACTGGCTTGAAGGCATGAAAGGGTCATGGAAAGCACCTGAGGTTTGGCACTGTTAGAGGCCAGGAGAGGCCATTGGTGAGGGTGAAGCCTCAGTAGCAGTTCAAGCCCCAGGACTGAAGAGGTCACGCAGAGAGGCTGAGGCTTAGTAACAGCAAGAGAGGCCAGGAGAGGCTATTGGTGACAGTGCGGCCCAGTGCCAGCAGGGGACCCCAACATTTTGGAGACCCCAATACCATGGGAGGACTGCCCAGGACAGCAGCAGCTGTGAAGTAGAGGCAGCCTGAGTCTGTGTGACAAGCTGTGTGTGCTATAGGCTTTGCAAGCACTCTGGAAGAGCCCAGAAGATGGTAAGTCCCAGATCTGGCACTGAGGTTTGCGCTGCTGGACTCTGGCTTTACTTTGCTCTGGCTCTTACATGACAGAGTAAGAAAGTATTTAACTAATTTTGACTTTTTGGGATCCCACAGTTGAGAGACTTTGGACTTTTAAAGAGCTTTGGGAATTTTTCAGAGACTTGGGATTTTAAAAGAGAAGTTGTAATTTATTTTTTTTAAGAGACTGAACTTTTGTGGTGGCACCCACCTTTAATCCCAGCACTCAGGAGTCAGAGGCAGGCGGATCTCCGTGAGTTTGAGGCCACCCTGGTCTACAAAGCGAGTTCCAGGACAGCCAGGCTCTATTACACAGAGAAACCCTGTCTTGAAAAAAAAAAAAAAAGAGAAAGAGACTGAACTTTTAAAGTGCTTAAATTGGTAAAGACTGTGGATTTAAATCCTGTAATGTTTTATATTTTGATATATATTAAAATGAGATAGATAGAAGACAAAAATGGATCCTGCAAATTGTCCTCCAACCTCCACATGTACATCATAGAGTGCTTGTGTGTGCACTCATGCCTACATCCCCACACATAAATAAATAAAGCCCATGATTCGAGTCATTTCCATTTTAAGCCACCCACTTTTCTTGTCCGTAGTCTAGAAGCTCATCTAAAGCTTACACTATTTCTCTGTTGTAGCAAAAGTACAAATCCTGTGAGAACTAACTACAATAAGAGCAAAGTGCTTTAGCTACTCTCACCTCACCCCACTTACTTTAGAAACAGTCAAGTACACGATCTCAAACACTGATAATCTGTGGAAACTTCTTTTTTTTTTGTTTTTTTGTTTTTTAAGACAGCGCTTCTCTGTGTAGCCCTGGCTGTCCTGGAATTCTCTTTGTAGACCAGGCTGGCCTGGAACTCAGAGATCTGCCTGCCTCTGCCTCCCAAGTCCTGGGACTAAAGGTGTGCGCCACCACACCTGGCTGGAAGCAATTTAAGAAATATGAATCATAACTATTTTGACATTATTTCTAAACATTAAAGAAAATGTCAAAGACATTAGAAAAAAAGCATCTGAACATTTTATCACCTTTATTTGTCAAGATCTATTTAAAATAAGTGAAATACAAACTACACTTGATTTTAGCCAAAAGGCCAAGGTGATGAAATAAAAACTATTAATTCATAATGCATGTGATTTTTTTTCACAAGCATATGTTTCCTATTTATTCATCATCTACTTCACATTTGGACTAATGCTGTAAATTAAACATTCTGTGTATAACAAATACATACCAGGCTTTTCCCACTCTATTTCAAGACAACAAACTCCATTTCTGATTCGGGGCTTAACAATTCTGAAAAATAAATTCATATACTGAAGTCTCACTGTACAAATTATTTGTAAAATGTTAATTTATATACTTCAATTTTCATTAATGTTTATTCTAAGTAAAAACATAAGGAATTACTGCCTAGATATTCTTTGGAATTAATCAAATAATTTCATTGTGAGGTAGAGTTGAAAACTGAATAATATGTTTTCATTATATTTACTTATTTTATGTGTGTTTTGTCTGCACGTATGTAGGTGCATATGCACCGGCTGCATACACAGTGTCCACAGAGATCAGAAGAACTCAGACGCCCTAGAAATGGACTAATGATGGCTGTGAACCACCATGTAGGTTCTGGGAATTGCTCTTTGCAAGAACAACAAGTACTGTTAACTTCTGAACTATCTCTCTAACCTCTCAATTAGTTTTTCATTATTATATAGTATTGCTTTTTCCATGATTTCTGTTTTAAAGTCTACTTTGTTATACTACTTTGGTATTTGCCTACTAAATCTTAAATCTTTGTTTTTGAACTTTGTATTTTTTATGAAAATTCTTATCTCTACTTATCCAATACAATCTGCATTTTAATAAACAAATTTATCCCACTTACATTTATTATGACTAGTGATAGCTGGACTCATAAATCTTTTTTCTGTTAGCAGATTTTTTTTTTTTGCTACTCACGTCCTCCTTCCTGCATGCTCTTGGTTTGATAGTTTTCTTTCCTATTTTAACTGTAATTGTTTGAATTCATTGTATTTCTAGTAGTAAACATATCAATACACAAGAATCAGAAATAATAGTCTCAAAACATATATTTACAAACTTAAGACTAACATTTGGAATATAATCCAAAATAAAGAGCTTTATCATTTATTAATTAAAATTATGAGTATAATTATACATGTATATAATTCCAGTTCATTAAATTATTGACCAATGTTTCAGTCTACATCTTCTTCCTGGCTTCTCTCTTTTTCTTACTTTCTTTCCTCCTTCTTTCTCTCTCTTTTTCTTTCTGTCTCTGTCTTTCTAGACAGGTTTCTCTAAGTAACAGCCCTGGCTGTCCTGGACTTGCTCTGTAGACCAGGTGGGCCTCAAACTCAAGAGATGTGCCTGCCTTCCTAGTGATGGGACTGTGCACCACCCCGCACAGTCCTCAGTTTGTTTCTTAATATATACTTTTAAATAGTACTTTGTGGGTTTATGTGTTTGTTTTGAGATAGGGTTTCATTAGGCAGCCCTGTTAGGCCTTAACTCACAGAGATCTGCTTGCCTCTGCCTCCAGTTCTGGGATGAAAGAAATGTGCTACTATCCCTTTGCTTAATAGTATTTTTTCTTTTCTTTTCTTTCCTTTTTTTTTGAGACAGTTTCACTATGTAGCTCTGGCTGTCCTGGAACTCATTATGTAGACCAGGCTGGCCTAGCACTCAGGCAGGCCTAGAACTGCCTGCCTCTGCCTCCTAGTGCTGGGATTAAAGTGTGTGTCCCACCATTGCACAGCTGCTTAATAGTATTCTTAATGAACATCTCATGTGGTGAACTCTCTTAAGTCTTCAAGTATATGAAAAAGACTTTATTATGAGTAATGTTTAGTCATTTCAATGTTGCCAGTCATTTTTACTTTACTTCATCACTTGCTGTTTTTCCTCTGGTTCATGGAAATAGTTCTTTGTTAAGCCTGGTTCTTTTTATATTTTCTGTTCATTTTTATACTTTTTGAGTAGCATGCATTAGAAGTTGAAAATATGTCAATACCCGAATTTACTATGTTGTCTGAACATGTTTTTAATTTCCAGGCTTCCCACTACCTTTGGAAAACAGATATTATACCCATAGGAGAAATACTAACACTTATGATCCAAATATTCAAATGGAAACAGTCACCACAAAGTTCTTTTTCCTAATAGTTTTAAAAATTATTTTTCAGATTTATAAATTTTACACATATGCATGTTTTGCCCACGTATATGTCTGTGTACCACAAGCTGCCTGGTGCCTACAGAAGTCAGAAGGTATCAGATCCCCTGGAACTGGAGTCACAGATGGTTGAGAATTATCATATGGGTGCTGGGAAATGAACCTGAGTCACCTGCTCTTAACTGCTGAGCCCTGACCATACAATTCCTTGTTACATTACCTAATTGGCTGTAGTTGATTAGCATTCTTTCTACCAAGTTTTCTTTCTATCATGTCATAGCGAGTCAAAAGCACCAATAATTTCTCACATGCATAGTGACTGGGCCACTCCATTTTTTGAACAGTAAATCTCTATAAAAACAGTAAAAATAAAGATTAAAAATTTTAAGACATGAAATACTTTTGGACATTATTTTTCTTTAAGAGTAATGCTAAAGTAATATTAATAAGAGTATTTCCAGAAAGAACAAGGAGCTCCCTAAGGAGAAAGTGTTAAACAGCAATCCTGTTGAGAGAGTTCTTTCTCTATTCAGATCGCTTATGTCTGACAGGGTGGGCTAAGCTCCTTCACCTCTTAGTCCATCTTTCCATCTGTAAGTAGGATGTAATTTGGTTGACAGATTATGTAGATTAGGTAGGAAGACATTTATTAGGCATAATAGTTGTCAAGAAGGTAAGTGCAAGAAGATTTACTGAGCCAACCTTTCCTCCTAATTACAACATCAGGTTTAAAGCAATCTCAATTAATACTCATAGTGACTTGATGGCTGGTAATATTATTTGTTTTAAGGACATTCCATATTCATGGTCATATATATATATACTTGATCTTCACACCCCTTGTCCTGAGCCCTTCTTTCCCAGATTCAATCTGCCTGCACTTGGTGACTGAGACATCTTCTGAGAAGCATGTGTGTTTGCCTTATGGTATGCCCTGGAAAGTATGGCTCTTGCACAGCCAACGGGTAAAGGGTAGAAATGAATATTGAAGAATTTAGTGATTGTCAGCAGTTATCTGTTTTAGTTCTTAGGTCTCATATCTTGGACAGGAGCTAATACCTTTCCGATCTTCCTCGTATCTTCTATACTATTAAGAAGTTATTTTCAGTTACCTGAAACAATAATAAATCAGGTCTTTGGTACCTGATCGGTTTCAACATTTTATTCTTATTCAAAAGGAATTCTTGGATGACCTAAGTGTAAAAAAGGACAAGAAACAGTAATCAGGACCTTAAAACTTCCAACTATTTTTAAAAATAAATACATAATTGGATTATTACCTCATGGAATGGAAATCCTTTGCAACTGCAAGCCTTCCTAGAGACAAATTATACATCTTATCAATACAATCAGATAATTAGACTGAAATCTCACCCAATATCCTTGTTTTATAACAAGTATCCACCTACAGTATCTTATATACAATTATCAAGCTTTTCTCTGAAAATTATTAAATTGCTACCTTCTCAGACAAAAACTTTAATTTTTTGTAGTATTTGTGTGTGTAATCTGTGTGGGCAAATATCCATAGCACGTGTGTGGAGGTCAAGGGGAAATGTGCTAGACTAGGTTCTTTTCTTTTGGTTTTCTTGAGACTGAGTCTTACTATGTAACTCTGGCTGGTCTGGAACTTGTTATGTACACCAGGCTGGCTCTGACTCTCAAGTGCTGGGATCAAAGGTATGTGCCACCATGACTAGCCTAGAAGGACGAATTTTTTTTTTTTTAAACACAATATGTTTAATTTCTTCAGTTCCTTATTATATATTCTGGATATTAGCCCTCTGTCAGATGTGGGGTTGGTGAAAATGTTTTCCCAATCTGTAGGCTGCTGTTTTATTCTGACAGTGTCTTTTGCCTTACAGAAGCTTTTCAGTTTCATAAGGTCCCATTTTTTGATTGTTGATCTCAGGTCCTGAGGTGTTGGTGTTCTGTTCAGGAAGTTGTCACCTGTGCCAATGAGTTCCAGGCTTTCCCCACTTTCTCTTCTATTAGATTTAGTGTGTTAAGGCCTCTGATCCACTTGTGGCTTTATTTCTGGGTCTTCAATTTGATTCCATTGATCAACTGGTTGGTTTCTATGCCAATACCATGCTGTTTTTATTGCTATTGCTCTGCAGTATAGCCTGAAATCAAGGATGGTGATAACTCCAGGTTTTTTTTTTTTTTTTATTGTACAGGATTGATTTTGCTATTCTGGGTTTTTTGTTATTCCATATGATGTTAAGAATTGTTCCTTCAAGGTCTGTTGGTATTTTGATGGGAATTGTACACCAAGAAACCAAATAATTCAATCAAAAAATGGGGAACAGAGCTAAACCAAGAATTCACAAGAGGAATCTCTAATAACCAAGAGACACTTGAAGAAATGCTCAGCATCCTTATGCATCAGAGAAATACAACTCAAGACGACTCTGAGATTCCATCTCATACCTGTCAGAATGGCTAAGGTCAAAAACTCAAATGACAACACATGCTGGCGAGGCTATGGAGAAAGGGGAACACTCCTCCATTGCTGGTGGGAGTGCAAACTTGTACAACCACTATGGAAATCTGTCTGGCCATATCTTAGAAAACTTGGAATACCTCTACCTCAAGACCCAGCCATACCACTTCTAGGTATACATCCAAATGGTTCCTTACCAAACCATAAGGACATCTCCTCAAGTATGTTTATAGAAGTTTTATTTGTAATAGGTAGAAACTGGAAACAACCCAGATGTCCCTCAACCGACGAATGGATAAAAAAAAAACTGGTACATTTACACAATGGAATACTACTCAGCTATCAGAAACAAGAAATCATGCAATTTTTAACCAAATGGATGAAACTAGAAAAGCTCATCCCGAGTGAGCTAACCCAGACCCAGAAAGATACACATGGCATGTAGTACAGGAAAACTATCCTACAGTCAAGAGGCCCAGGGGAGCAGGAACATGGACTTTGCTACCTGTTAGTGGGACACTTCACCCTAGTGGATCTGCCATGTAGGCCCCCAGTGCAAGAGGATGCTCTTAGCCCTCATGTGATTGATGAACTGAGAGGCTGATATGTGGAGGCACCACACACGGGAGGAGTGGGCTGTGTGGGAAGAGAGAGTAGAGGGTGGGAGGGTGAGACTGGGAGGGGGGAGGGAGGGGGCTGTGATGGAGATGTACTTGAATTAATAAATAAACACTAAAAAAAAAAGAACACAGCATTCGAGGCATGACTAATCTAGACATGCCAAGTGAAGTTATTGTGGAAGTAAATCAACCAGAGGTGTCTACACAGCTCATAAAGAAAAATATTAAGTGGCTAAAAACAACTTACTTTTTAATATTGTTTTCTGTTTCATGTAGTTGCCTATTATGGCCTGTCTGGTGCCATTCACAAGGACAGCGGTATTCATAATCATGTGGCTCACAGTATTTATCACTTTTACATAATGTGCATCCATTACGTTCATGATCCTTAAGTGAACCTTTTTGGAGACACAAAGATGTGTGATTTTTATTGCTTTGCAGAATTAACTTCAACATGCACCTTTTTCTCTTGTTATCTAGAGTTTCAAAACAAATATTGTCTAGTACAATAGTTTTCAATACATTTAGCTTGAAAAGATAATGTATACCATAGCAATTCTATGGACAAATTAAAATTTATTATGACACTGTTCACAAAGTACTCATTTATTTGAAGTATTAATTAATTTATTCCAATAATGGAAAACATTCTGGTTTATGTAGTAGCTACTAGGTAGGGAAGTAGAATGCAATTGTTAGCAGGAAAGATTACTTCCTTTATATAATAATTCATGAAACAGTCTCTTTACTGAGCATATTAAAAGACTGCCCACTTCATTTACTCTGCCTGTGTAACTTCTCAGTTACACAGGGCCATGTTGAACTCTGCTAGAACAAGAAGAGCATCACTGCAGCACAGGTGTGGGTGGGACCTCGGTTCTTTTGAAAGGAAACACTCAGTGAGACCTTTCTGGTTGTGGCCTTTTGAGTAGCACAGGCTGGCCTCAAACTCCCTATGTAATTGAATATGGCCGTGAAGTCTTCTTGATTCTACCACTGTACCTCTCAAGAACTGAATTACAGGTATGTACCATACTCAGCTCATGTTCAATGTTATCTTTTTCAACTAAGACTAATGAAGAGCTGACCTATTTTCAACAAGAATGAACTTGAATTAGAAACTAGTTTTAGGGCTGGAGAGATGGCTCAGTGATTAAGAGCACTTCCAGAGGTCCTGAGTTCAATTCCCAGCAACAACATGGTGGCTCACAACCACCCACAATAAAATCTGGTGCCCTCTTCTGGCCTGCAGGTATACCTGTAGAGAGAACACTGTATACATAATGAATAAATAAATCTTAAAAAAAAAAAAAGAGAAACTAGTTTTAAGTCATTATCTATATAACCACTAAAATGTACTATAGAAAAATGAATAAACATATAAACATAAAACACTGATATAAAAATAAATGGTTTTGGCTCTATTTTCTTTGTAAGATTTATATTTCTTCATAAAAATAGATTCATATATCAAAAACATAATTTTAAAATCTAAATAATTTGGTAACATAGTGTGATATTTTTCTCATTCTATATTTATCATTGCTACCACATTATTTCATTTATCAAACATTTATTGCATGTTCACAATGTCTGTATAACTCAGTTTCTGATTCTAAGGCATTTCCAAATAGTGTCTTAATAAAGGTATGTGAAAATATGAGAGCAAGAGTGTAAAAGTGAATTCAGACTCCAATATCCTGGAGGTATTTCCTATGCCTACTTACCTGGATGGGAACACACAGAGCAGTGAACCACTTTTTTAGGTGCTGGTTGTGGAATCATGTAGCAAGGTTCTTGAATCCACTGGTTAAACCTTTATTAGAAAATGATTTAAAAAGAATAAAACAGAAAAAATTGAGATAATAAAATTGTATTCTCAAATGTCAGTTTATCCTACCTATTTCTTTTAACCTGTCAAGTTATTTTCTCTTTGGTGGTTATAAACACACTTGCCTGGCCTGGGAAAATGCTGAGTTCTCTACAAGTTTTACATGTGGTCCCAGATAGAGAAGAATTCCATAAGCAAGCAGAGTGTGCATATGTGTATGCCTGTATATTTAATCATAGTCATTCAGTCTTTTTTTTTTTTTTGATGACTTTTTAAGCAGCAATGGATGGGCAGAATAATTTGTATGCCGTTTCCCCTTTCTTTTCTGTGTTCCAGAATATAAAACAAGCAGAATCATACGCAGCATAGTCATTATTTGGAATCCAAAATAAGGGTAAAGAGTAATGTGCACAACCAAATAAAACATTAAGTTTGAGATAAAACTTTAAAAATGTGGGTAGTTTAAAATGTTAATTTCTTGGGGCTGGAGAGATGGCTCAGCGGTTAAGAGCACTGGCTGCTCTTCCAAAGGACCCGAGTTCAAATCCCAGCACCCACATGGCAGTTCACAGCTGTCTAATTGCTGGGTGTGGTGGCGCACACCTTTAATCCCAGCACTTGGGAGGCAGAGGCAGGTGGATCTCTGTGAGTTCAAGGCCAGTCTGGTCTACAAAGTGAGTCCAGGACAGCCAGGGCTACACACAGAGAAACCCTGTCTCAAAAAAACCAAAAAAAAAAAAAAAATGTTAATTTCTTAATCTGTTGTATACAGGTGGAAAGGTGTTATTTGTGTAATGCAAGGCTTTAAGAAATATGTATGTAACTGTTAAGATTTTGAGTAATAAAAATTTTGGTTTTGGCAAAAGTTTCAGTTTACTACAATACTATCAAGGACAGCTAGATGGTACTGGTAAAACATTAAGTTCACAGGGTAATGTGTGTGTTGAGGTAATTAATTAGCTCTTGGAGATTTTGACTCATTTATTGTCAAGAATAAACTGTAAGTATACTAAAAGTCTGTATTAATAACTTCTGGATAAATGACAGAGCTTTAAAGATTAAAAATAGGGAAATAATATGAATTATTAAAATCAGGAGAAGGGATAATTATTTTAAAAGTCTGATCATTTTCAAGTACAAAAACTATGATTAAATGATGTCAAAAAGTATATATTTGCTGATGCTATTTCAATGAGAGTAGCTTAGAGTTAGGTAAGTACCACCTTTACTCATGTTTCTTTTTTCTTTTGTTTTTTTGAGACAAGATTTCTCTGGATAGCCCTGGCTGTCCTGGACTCACTTTGTAGACCAGGTTGGCCTAGAACTCACAGAGATCCACCTCCCTCTGCCTCCAGAATGCTGGGATTAAGGGTGTGCCTCACCACACCTGGCTGTTTCATTCTTTATTTTATCAAAAAGAAAAAAATTCTGAGAGCGTTCCTTTATTCATTGCCATGCCAAATTAAACCATTTCTTCCCTGTTTTGGCATAATAATCACAGATATCTATAAGGAATTTACTGAAGACTTAGTTCCACCAACAGATTTACAGCTAAAAGAGAAGCACTGGTAGAAACAGTATAGTGGATTAAAACAATTTCAGTCATTTCTTCAGTTTTGCCACCTTAGAGTTTCTTTTGAGGCACACACCATCACAGACCTACTGAGGGGTGGTCAAGACTGTGTTTAGTCGCCCAGGTCTCTTTTCTTTATGTCTTATCGTCATTAAAAAGAAAAAAAAACTGTTACTTTCATCAAGCATATAAAATTCACAATCTTTTAAGAGTATAAGTGCAAATTTCAACTTGTACAGATCAAATTAGAATTAACATATTACTAAACGTATAGCAGCAAGGCAAAGAACAAAGTCCAAGTCTTTTAAGTTTCACTTATTGTAGTTTAGTGTATATGCAGGCTATATACAGTGTGTGTGTACAATACACACACACACACACACACACACACACACACACACACACACACACACACACAC